>JASMMZ010000003.1:36158480-36513269 GCA_038502455.1 Anisogramma anomala | reverse complement strand
CCTGGTGCCTGCCGAGAGGCTGTGTCCAACCGATTTCCTTTGTTATCTGCTGCGGGGCCGCCGCTGGTGCGCCCTGCAGATGTTGGGTCATAACAGAAACCTTTGGCTGTTTTTAACCAGTTCGTCTGCATTGACGTTAACGTTGACGCTGAAGGTCTTTATATCCTCTAAGAAAAGTAGGAAAGGGGTAGGGGACTTAAAGATATGGAACGTGATTACGCTTATAACAATTTAAACTATTGTTATCCCTAGTAACGATATTTGTTCGCCTGGTTTAAGGCCAACTTTGGCTTTGCTAGTATCGTAACGGTTGATCTTAGTGGTTATAGTGCTTTCCCTTCGCAGTGCCATATATTACGAATAGCCTCCTATGAAGTTCCTTGCTGCCCCTATATCTGGTATAATACCTTAAAACGTGTGGTCTGCGTAACGATTGTGGAGGTTAAAGGTATGAAAGGGGTTAGGGGTTTAATTAGGGTAAAGTTAAGGGTTTTTACCACCTAGACGGTATAAGAAGGCGTAGTCGGCTAGTTATTAGGCCGTACTTAAAGCAGTGTTTTCATGTTATTTGATTTGCTTAAGGGCGTTAGCGGCTGTAGATATTACTATATACCCTTATAGATAGTACACATAGGCCAAGTAGCAGTGCACTGTATTGCAGGGTGCTCTCTCACAGAGTACACGGTAACGTGTCACGCTGCAGGCTGCACTCTTGCAAGACGCAAAGTGCATCATGCATAGAGTGGTCTAGAATGGCTATTCCAGACCAACGGCAATGCGTGGAGCGGTCTAGAAGAATTATTCCAAAGTGATACGCTCTGGCTGAAGGGCTTATAAGTCCTCACTTATGGCGTGCACCTCTGAATACTTTTCTGATGATTATCTTACTTTATACTACAAATATCAATTTAAATATTATTTTTGAAATACCTTATTTTACGTGAAAATAAAGGTTTTAAGCCTTACCAACACTAATTAGTAGCCGACCCGGTCGATTATAGATAGCCTAGGAAAGAAGAGATAGACATAAGTTGAATACTTATAGCGGGATATTGAAGTGGTTTTAACTATTTGTGTTTTAATACTTCTTTTTTACAATAATCATACGCCAACGTGTACAAAGACTATAAAGACTAAGTGACTTTAGGAAGGGTAACTTTAGTACAACGTAAACGGGGTATAAACGTTGCGTAATTTTAAAGACTACGTTTTGAAATAAAATACTACTGCGAAAAGCTTTTTGTTGCAAATAATATAGTCACGTTTCGCATTTATTAATTGAACGGAATGATGAGCTATTAGTTTCAAAATACTATCTTCATCCCGTTACGATAAATACCTTTTTAATGCCGTTTCTGAATGATAGGTTTTTACTACCGTTAGCCGATTTGGATTTTAATATACCAAAATTGGGGCCGTGATAAAGGCATCTTTTAAGATTTGAAATATATATTTCTCTAGTTACATCCAAATTGAACAAATTTCTTATTTCGTTGGTCGAATGACAAAAATGAAATAATTCGAAGAAATTAATAATGAAATTACGATAAAGGTTCATAAAACCCAAAAAAATCGAACCTTTCAAATAGTACGTGGTAATTCCTATTTACGTATTATCCGGACTTTTTCGAGGTCGGCCCGAATACCTATTCCAATAGTTATAATGAAACCCAGGTATTTTACCTCCTTAATCACAAAGTTACACTTCTTTAAATTTAGACTTAGCCTTATATTACGAAGGCGTTTTAAAACCATAGGAACTTTCGCTATATAATCTTATCTGGTATCGAAAAAAAAGTTCGTTTAGGTAAATTGTAATACATTTATTTTAAATATCCGTTTTTTTTTTCAATTAATGACGCTAAAACGTCGACGGCATTTTCGTCAATTTAGAAATGGTAACCAGTTCCTTAAATAACCCGAATCGCGTACAAAACGCCATTAATACCTCCTATTTGGATGCGACTCAAATACAGTAAAAATCCGCTTAGATATTCAACTTCGTAAATTACATCGATTTCGACAACGTACGCAGGGTCCTTTGAATTAAAGTTAAGGAAAAACAATATTATTCAGTAAATTTATCTAGTATTTGGTAATCTATATGAAACCGTTATCTTCCCTTCAGCTTGGGAGTTAATAATACCGGCGTCGCGGCCGATAAGCAATTTATTTGGATTTACCCTCTATCTATTAATTTCGTAACTTATCGTTAAAATTCTAAAAGTTAATTTTGTAATATCTAGTATAATGCTCCCTCAGGTCATTTCAATAAAGATTTATATTTATTTAGTTTAATATAAATATGATATTTCAATTTCTTTTATATAGGGACAAGGTTATAACTTTATCTTCATCAAATAAGTCGCGGAATTTAGTTGATTTTAGTAAAAAACGTATTTTTTTTATCTTCTTGATAATAGTTGTCGTCTTTATTTATTAAATCCGCGTTATCTCGTAAAGATTTATAATAGAAGCTAACCGAAACTAATCCCCCGTACGTTGTACTTTCCGATACGAATGTTTTGTTAAACCGATAAAAACCGGTCATATAACATCTCGTATATTCCCCGACCTAAAGCTTACTATTACCTCGTCGATAATTAAGTATTTTTCACTATAAATTATTAAACGATTACCTTTAACGTTTCACATCATCTATCAATGCCATATACAAGGTATTCTAAAAATTATACCACGGGTTTTCCCAAGAATGATATATATTAATAGTGTGTTTGATTGTTTATCAATATTTATATAAAACTTGGCTATTTAAGTAGTACGCGTATTTTGCTGTAACCGCAATATCGTGCCAAGATCTTAAAGATATAATAACTGAATTTACTCCATCTTTGACCGTTATATTAAAGCTTCGTTTATGATACAATAATAATGATAGTTGAAATTGATTTGAATATCTAAAAAGTATTTATTATTACAAGGTATAAGGATAGGAACGGATTTTCGTTTATATGTATTTTAATTAAATTAAACTTCTTTTTATTCGATTTTGTAATTACGCTGTTTAAGCTATATAAACCCTAAACGAAATTGTATTTAGGATTTAGGTTTCCTTCGTCGCCGTTAATAGGAAACCTTTATTTACTTTTTTAACATAGATCGCATATATTTATGTTAGAGGTCATACCGGACGAAGTTTTTAACCATGTTAATAATGGTTCGACGAACGATAACGTATATAACGCATTATAACGATTTTGATTTGGCTTTCCTTTACTGTTACTTACGTCGCTTTATGACTCTAGTCCTAAACACGTATAGAGCGGCTTTAGCAAGATGAATAGTCGCGATATCGGGATAACTAGCCGTAAATATCACGACTACTTAACGAGAATATTTAAAAGATATAAACCCCTTTTATAATTATATTCTTATTTGACTGTTGAACCTTTTCAAACTCCGCTAATTAACGACTAAAGCGTCGTTTCAAATTTGGAGACTTTAATTTGTTGGCGAGCTCGCAGCACTTTTCCAAAGCTATGATATAATCCACCCGGCTAACTCTTACCGTAATAGATTTGTGTCGGATACATAGCGATACGCGAATACCTAAATAGTTTTATTTAACGGCCAAAGACTGATTTAATTCTCCCTCTTAGGTTAATAATGTTTGAAACCCAATAACAAATAACATTTATAGATTTTTGTCGTTTATAACCAATCCCTTCAATTTGATTAAAACTTGATTCGCGCGGTAGGAGTTATTAAAACCAACGTTAATATAACAGAGAAATTTGCCTGTATCGTATATACCCATGTATTCGGCGGCTTCGTAATACGTTATAATAACTTGCTTTATCGCACCTATATAATAATCCTATATATAAAAAAAACCTATACCGACCCTTTTTAATTTAAATTTTATCCGCTTTTGATATAAATTCGATCGTTTAACGCGTCGCCGCCTACGTAAAAGAAACTTCGTCGAATTACGGTTGGTTATATCGTTTTCGCTTACCTTGAACAGGTTAAAAACTAGTATAAATCGTCGTTACGTTGGTTTCGAATTGCTAAATCTTAACTATAATTTTAACGAAGTCGGATATAATGTCGATAATTAAAGTCAATTAACCCGGTTGTTATGGTTGCTTTATAATAAACGCGATATAATTAATAGTATTTTGTAAAAGAGAAATATCGGCTTTAGTTGGTTTTGAAAGGGTAGGAGGTGTATTGATAAAGGTGGAGAACAAGGTATTCACCGACGGCCTATCTTCACGAATAAAGTTAAAGTATAATAAAGATTATTAACTTTTACTATCCATTTATTTATTATAAATAAAAAAAATCGAAAAAAAAACAAAAAAAATCTTAATAATATGTTATAATCCGACCTACGATAGTAAGCTAAGTAAATACCAAATGAATTTTTAGTATTAAGGTACAACGGAAAATTAAAAAAGGCTACCATAGCCTATCGTGTAGGACTTATAGTAATAGCCAGTGCCCAACCCGTCACGTACCCTTACACGTACCGTGTACAGACCCTGTCCGATCCGCGCCCGGATCGAGCCCGGACCGGGTACTATATATCCCGTTACGTGTACAGTTACGTAACCTATAGACCCAGACCTGGTAGTTGTTTACATTCCTACAGTGCTTTGAAGCAGCTCGGAAGCTGTATAGGAACACGCTCCTACATATTATATAACCGGGTTGTACCATCTTTCCTAGCTCCGCAACAGCTCCCTAACAAAGGTTTCTCCTTTATCTTTATCGAGGTTTATAAATAGAATCCGAACACCTTGAACGACAGCTCCGGCTTTCATTTTTTTATATATAAACCTTAATTATTTTTCTGACGGTATTTTAACTACTCGTTAACGATTATAACTTAAAGCTATATCATTATCCTTCAATCATTTAAATCTAAACCATTAGGCTTTAAAAATAATTTCTCGACATAGACGATGAAAACAGCTTCAAAACGCTTTAACGGCCTAATAAAAATATTTTACCAACGCCTTATGTACAAAAAACATCGGGTAAAATTAAGTCGTTCGGAAATACGCTTTATATTTCGAATGACAAAATACCAATGTATTGAAAATGACCATAAATATAATTCATTAATTTAAAGCTGCCGATACGTTTACGTTTTCGGAATAATACCCTTTTAAAGAGGTTTGCCTTATTTAAATTACAAATGATGTAATTATTACGACTCTTAGTACTAGGGATCGCGTTAGCTTTTTAACTAACAAAAGTTTAAACTTTTTCGACTTTAATTACCATACCGACGTCCTATTTAACGAGCGTTAACTACGTAAACGTAAGTTACTGAATTAACCGGTTGGGTTGTTCGATATTAAATTATGATTTTCAATATGAAAAACTATGATATTACATAACTTACATAAAAATGAGAAGTTTATTAGTATTAAAAATTGCTTTCTCGAAATTTTTCATTAACTAAAAGGCCCTATAAAAACCGTTCTGAAAGAATATTACTCACGCAGCTACAACAATAATATTGATAACCTAAATATATTTATACTTATAGTTGACGTTTATTACTATGATTTTAACGCCGTTGAATCCATTATCGCTCTGTTTAAAAGTATAAAATGAAAAGTTCGCGAAC
Organism: Anisogramma anomala; assembly: GCA_038502455.1. Taxonomy (NCBI): domain Eukaryota; kingdom Fungi; phylum Ascomycota; class Sordariomycetes; order Diaporthales; family Gnomoniaceae; genus Anisogramma; species Anisogramma anomala. Next base: position 36,507,664 of record JASMMZ010000003.1, on the reverse strand, counting down.
AATTTTACGTTTTTTCTACCATTTAAAGGGTTTTATTCGCGAAAGTTAACGATATAACATGGGAATTCTCCATCAAACTCGTTATTTTGAAGGTATTTATTAACGATACGCTAATTAATATTTTACTCCCTTTCGATATATCCGCGAATTACAATAAATAGGTCGTTCGCGTTTAACTTATCAACGGGCGATTATATAAATTTCATATTCTATACGGCGATATCATTATTACTATTAAAAGCGTTTTACGCAATAAAAACTATAGTAACAACATATCCGCTTATAATAACTAGAGCGACGTTATTATAATAAGTGTAAATACTCTTTAAGTCACTTTTAAACGGTTTACTGTTTAAGTTGATTATTCGGAATTCTCTTGTTATAAAGACCTTAAGTGTTGGTAGGGCTTTAGACGTTGCAACATTGTCGATTCGATTGGTCGAAGTAACAGTAGTATTGCATGGTCAAGTGGTGGATGTATTGTTTTAGGTTTGGTAGAGCGCTAGCCGGTCTACATAGTAATTTGTATGGCCAATTGCTTGGCTTGTGCCCTATTGTAAAGTGGGGCTACACTGTACTTGAATCGCAGTCAATTACAGGAAGCCTGCACAAAACAATACACTTAACTGGCAATCAGTATAGTGTCACCTTTACCATAAATAAAGTTGACTTACTGTATTACAAATACTATTATTCTAACATTCGCGGCTTTTTATTTTTTACGCGTACGCTAGTATGGTTAACCAATCTTTTTTGTTTGATGTTAAAATGCAACCTCGTCAATTAGCCAAACCCCTATTACTTTTGAATTAACATTTCCATTAAATTACACCCAATTGCGTGCAAATTAATTCCAACTTCTGTTAACTGCCTTACGACTCTGAGTTCCGCCTTTATCAACTTCCACAAAAAGTTCTTTTGTTACAAACCCATCTATTTTTTTATTTCAGCCGTGCCAATTAAACATGTTTAACATAGTTAATTCGCTCGTAGTTTTTCATTTTATTCATATATCTTTAACTCCCGTTACGTTTCCTAGGCTTGCCAGGCGGCCTATTAACGTAGCCCTTGATACGTATAATCAGCCTATTGCTATTTACAAACCTCTTAAGGGCCTTATTCAGCGACGCCTTCGTTACGATATTAGCAGGATTATCTTCACCGTTAATTTACTGTAACTCCTTAATCTCTCTCCTTTCGTAGGATTCGCGAAATGTTATTACGTCGATTATCAGGCGTTTTTCGCTGGTAAATCCAAGTTTTGAAAAAATAGTTAAATAGGCTTTTCGAGTCCCTACAAATTATCACCGGTATAAAAGAAATCTATAGTTACCTGGTAATAACGTTAAGTTTTTTTATAATGCTATTCCTATATTAAATACTGTCATTATGGCATAAACCGCTGAAACTAGCACGTTTCATGTAATCCTTTTACATTTAATAAAAGTCTAATAAATAAGGCTATCGATAATGCTAAACTGTTTTTCCTGCCTATTTTCATTAACAAGGGTTATCAGGAAGCCGATTTATAAAGACAAGGCCGTATTATTTATAAGAGACCCATTCGTAAATATTATTATCTTAACCTTCGACAGGTCGATTAAGACCATATTCATCCCTCGATTCAAATTCCGTAGTTTTCACTTAATCCTTTTATTAAGCCGGTTAAGGTCGTTATTGATTCAATCTTATATTTACGTCGCGTTAAAAAGGTTGTAAAAGGCTTCCAGTTAACATAAGGTGGCAATATAGCTGTTACGAGTACGTTATTTTATGTACTTTCAGGCCCTAAGCACGTCAATTTTATCGATCATAACCAAATTAATACCCTAGCGTTATTAAATAAAACTAATAACAACATTAACAACAAGTATACGAATTGACCATCCGTTGAAGTTAAGTTGTTCACCCTTTATTAACGTCGTTACCAGTTTATAATTTTGAAACTTCAAGTTTTTAAACGTTTATTCTTCCGATATTATAAAGCTAGCCGTTTCGACAAAAAAATATCGTCGATTTATATAACTATCAAGTCAAAATACTTTCTATATGTTATTAATAAACATGGGTTGTAAGTTAAAAACTTGGTGTTCAGATATAATTTAAAGTACGACTCATAGGTTAGAAACCAGTAAACATCTGCTTGAGCTAGTTCGTATAAAGGCTTAATATATTATATTACCGCTTTAAAGGGTAAATAAGCCGTAATTCCTATGGTAATTCCAGTAATACGATTTCTGTAAATCCGTTGCCGATTACATATAGGCTTGCGTTATATTTCGACTATGAAACGTGAACTTGACTTTGATTTTGACTAGTAAATTGGTATTAAAGCGATTGCTAAACGCTAACTAATTTTTTAAATCGTTAGTAATTACGTAAAGATAAAGTTTTCGCATTGATCTTCATATCTTTAAGCGATGAGGCATGACTTTTTGTACGGCCGCCCCGTGTTTTTACCTTTAACTTCGTAAATAATCCTCGACTTGAAGATTGCGACATTTGGATTTCGGAGGTTAAAGTCGACCTTTGGCATAAATTATATAACTATTCGAGTTAATAAAGATCTCGATTTCGATGTTATCGCTTTTTTAAAAAAGGTTTACAGAAAGTTTTAATAATATCTTATACTCGAAGCTATAATATCAAGTTTTTGTTATCTGTTCCTTTCATATTTACCCAAGCAGTATTGTAAATGCGACCCGATGTATATTTTTCCTCTTCAAATTTTCTTCAAGGGTCGTTCCCGTCGGCGGCGCATTATCGGTTTATCGATGGCAGGTGAAGGACGTTCGTATTAATCCGTTCGCTTAGCTTATGGATCTTTATTCATCAATAACCTTAATGTAAAGCTCAACCTAGGTGGTTTGGAAAAACATAGGACCGTTCGCAATTTTAATAATTACTTCAAAGTTAACGATACTTAAGGTTTTGTATAGGCCCCTTTGTTTTCCCGGCTACCTCTATACAAGGATTTTACTTTGTAACGGTGAAGTAAATACGTCGATTGTTAAAAGGCCGTTTTTGGTGTTAAGGGTAATATTAACCTGGCGGCCTGCCGATTCCTTTCGTATTTTTTTCAAAGCTTTACCGTAGGCTATAGCTCGCTTTTGGGTACTTGTGAATTACGGAAATTTACTCGTCAGGCGTGGGTATCCTTCAAAAACTAGTAGCGTTGGTACTATATCATTAGGGCTCATAGTATCGTTTAGGCCCTTTACCGCTATTTAAAAACGTACCTCCGAATCCGCAAAGTTTCTAATTTCTAGTATAAAGATATTATACGCTTGGCAAAGTCAGGCATATACCCTTTCAACCTCTTTAATACTCTAGTAAGCCTTTACAAATACCTATTTACAGTAAATATCTATTATCTTAACATTTTTCGAAAACTTCGTCGTTGTAAAATTATTACCGATATCATGGATAACAAGGTTAGGTAGGCTCAGGTATATATTAATTTATAACATCCTTAATATCTCCTATGTACACTTTGCCGAAAGGGGTTTTATAAACGTAGCTTCGTAAAAAACGGTTATGGAGTCAACGACGTAAAAGAAAAAATAGGCTTATTATCTAGGTAAAACACATTAATAATGATTTTTTAATTAACGTTTTTATCGTATTTTAGTGTGAACTTAAATTTTCGGGGGACTTGGGTAAACGTGTAATAGTAATGGCGAAGCTTTTCGGTGGTTTTTAAGTTATAGTATTTTTTATCTTTATACCATACGGACTTTAGAACTTTATGTAACCTATTAATAACTAGGTAATTAAAGCGCCGGTTTAATTAACATATTGCCGGCTTTACTGGGTTTAATATCATTACTTTGAAGCCTTAAAAATAAAAACATTATTACTCTTACTTAAAGGGGAAACGAAACCTTTAGCCTTTTTTAACTAGATAGTCGGCGTTAACGTTAACTTTAACTCTAAATGTTTTTATATCCTCCAAATAAAGAAGGAAAACAGCAGAAAACATGAAAATGTGAAATGTAATCGACCTAATAATAGTTTGAATTGCCACTATCCCGAATAACGATAGTTATACGCCTGATCCGAAGCCAATTTTAATCTTAGTAACTATACTGCTTTTCCTCCGCAATACTACGTACTGCGAATAGCCTTCTATTAAGTACATTATTACCTATATATCCGGAATAATACCTTAAAACTTGTGGTCTGCATAACAATTACAGAGTTTAAAGGTGTGAAATAAGTAAGAGCCTTAATTAGGGCAAAAATAAGGGTTTCAATCATCTAAAGGGTATAAAAAGGCGTAGTCATCTATTTGCTAAGTTGCGTCGGAAATAGTATTTTTATATCACTTAATTTACTCAGAGGCATTTTCGTTGTTAATTCATTCGTCGACTTCGGAATTTTCGATTTAATCTAAATGATTTTGTTTAAAAGTGGTAAGGTACTGAATATAATATATTACCTTTTTTTTTCCGGTCGACTAGGGGGTGCCAAATTAACCAATAGATAACACCACCATAAATCTAACATCTAGTGCCACTATTACAACAATAGTATTTGCGATCCGCAGGTCCACTTAAATCTTGGCCCTGTTAGCGCTAACGTAGCTATTACTTTTGGTTTGTAGTTGATAATCTAGACGTTAGGCGTTAAGGACGCCCGTAGCCGTATTTACAGTCGGCTTTATAAACTGCCATAAGGTCTTCTTTATTTTCATTAGGAAAGTTACCGGCTTAGTGGTATGTATTTAATGAATTTAATATATACACTATTATAGTTGTAAACGAGAAACGTAATTAGCTAAAAAAAAAGCCTCTGTAAATGGTATCTAGGCGTTATAAAGCGTATTCGAACTCGTTAACACCCGTGTTTATTACCCGTACCTATTTGCAAAGTGTAATTTCACCAACGTAAGCTTTTCCCATTATTAGCTGGCATGATATAAAATTATTAAACATATGGTTAAACACATCCATTAATATTTCTTTTTCCTTATTATTTGTTATCATCGTAGTCTACCATACAATAGCCTACTTTATACAATTTTAAGCAAGGTGAACGTTATATTCGAAATAACTTTTGATACTATTATGAACTTCGCGAAAAGTTGTTGCTTGTGTTAGAATGGTTAGGTAATAGTCTTTGACGTACCCTATAAGGATTTCGGAAAATAGTAAATAAAAACCATAAGGGAAAACCTCTATCCACTTGTAAATATTTAGAAAGGCTATTATCTTCGTATCGAAGAGTTTATAAATCTTCCCCTTATACTTTTCTACATCGTTACAAATTTTAACGAAGTCCGTGTTATAGTTCAACCTACGAAGGTAAGCCAAGTAGGTGCCAAATAGAGTTTACTATTAAGGTATAAAGGGAGACTAGAGGAGGTTACCGTAGCCCATCGTGCAAAACCTATGGGCATTGGCTAGTGCCCAGCCCATCGTGCAGAACCTATAGGCATTGGCTAGTACCCAGCCCATCACGTGATCGTATACGTGCCGAACACGGACTGCACCCAGTCTACGACCAGATCGGGCCCGAACCGGGTACTATATATCTCGTTACCTATATAGTTACGTAACCTATAAACTTAATAAACAATGGCCTAAGTTTATAACATACCCCCCTTTTCCTCGAACGCTATAAAGGCCGCGGTGTCCCGCTAGTTAAACGTAAGACGCGGTCCTTACCCGCTTAATACGCGGACCAGTCGTATACCGAGCGCGAGCTGGTAACGTAACTTTTGACACGCCGTATAACGTATCAACTAGGCTAACCTTAGGCTGCCAACGCTGTATAATACGCCCTTTCAACGCATTATATAACGTATCGGCCGATTTAACCTAAAAATGCAGATATCGTATATCGAGCCCTTCAACGTGTTATACAACATATTATTCCTACCGCCGGTACAGTATAACTTACCCTTTAACGTACTATATAATATAGTATTAGTCGGATTAACCTTAGGCAGTCGACGCCATATAACGCGCCCCTTTAACGCGTCGTATTATGACATATCGGCCGGTTTAACCTTAAGAAGCCGACGTCGTATATTAAACCCTTTAACGTGTCGTATAATACATTATTCCTGTCTTTGGTATCGAATAACGCGCCCTTAAACGTGTCGTATAATGTATTGCTTTTGCCGTCGATACCGTATAACGCGCCTTTTCAGCGTGTCGTATAACACGTAACCCTTGCCGAATTCGGTTCGCTAATGCCTATAAATATGGACTTTAACGTAACCAATAAAACTTCCCTCTTTTTCCTTTTATATCTCCGACCTTTGTTCGCTATTTTCTACCTTATCGTAACCTTTTGTAATAACCTTATTACTACCCTTTATATTTAAACCTTTCATTATTTGTTAATATTTTATAACCTCTTTTCCTTTCTTTCGTTTTTATAATCAATATTTATAATGAATATAACATGAATTATACCGCCATAAATGGTTTCAATAAAGTTAATTAGCTGTCACGTAAAATACGTTACCCTATTATATATCAATACCTTATCATTAATTGTATTTTATAATTTCCTCGCGTTATAAGTCACCTATTCGTCCTCGGTAATAATAAATATCAAAGCGAACTCCCCCCCTATAGGCGAAAAACACGTGTATGTTGCATATTAATCGCCTTTTTAATTTCGGCGTTCCTTTTATCTGTATCCGAGTTTATCGTAGCTAAAGTTTTCACATATGTCAAAAAGTTAATAATAATATAAACTTAACAAATTAACCTTAAAGAAAATCCGACCGCGTATTGACCTCTTTGCGTAATTTATTTTAAAAAATATTTACGGCCTAGTTTGGTTCACGCGCCTTATTACGGAAATCAGTTATAGTTATTAAAAACCAGAGTTTACATTTTGTTCTTTATTCGTAAGTAGTGAAAAAATATCCTGGGTTACCGGCCCGTTTTTACCCTCGTATTTTCCGAGTAAGCTAATTAGTTTACTCAACTTCGAAATGTTACTTAAGCCTAAAGGGTCTTCCTTTTTAAAAACTCTTTTATTAATTTTTACGATTTCGCCTATTTATCGTGATAAAACTCACTTAACTAACCGTACTTTAACGTATAATATATTCACGGCGACTCATTTCAATACCCGTTGTATACCTTTCCATAAGTTGAGCCTTAAAAGACAAAATAAAACAAATATATAAATTACATGTTTTATAATTAATATAGGTTACGGCTTATAAAACTTAATAAGCGATATTTATAGCCTAATCGTACGAGCCTTGTTTTTACCCGTATTTTATTGTTTAAACTTAATTAAAAACAAGTTAATCGAGCCGACAAAAAACGGATGAAGGATCATACCGGAGTCGACCGCGTCGTTCGGGTACAAATTAATATGTTATAATCCTTAATAACCCTGTTGAAAGGTCGTTTTTTCCGTCCCGCCCCTCGCTAGTCACTATCTTCAGCCTCTCCTAACTTTCGTTTTACTTAACGTTACCAGTTATCTTCGGCGTCGCCTCGCTCCCGCTCCGCTTTTTACCAGCCCCTTTCGTCGGCACCGACTAACGCCCGTTACGTTACTCGCCGCCCGCCCTTACCGATCTTTTTTGGTATCCGAAGCCAATGATGATAAAACACCTAACGTTAACAACGCCATTACTCGCTAAATCCAAATAATAATAATAATAATAATAAGTATGTAAATTTTTGGTAAATTGTAGTAAAAGCGGCTTAAAGGTCGGATATTTATCCGAGGAAGTCGGGTAATATATACCGAGCCTCACCTATCGTATCCTATTATAATAATAATTAATTTTTTTTTTGGTAAGCATTATACTATTTCCAAAGTAAAAGCGATTCGCCACACGTAGGTTATTTAATATATATTCGACGTTAACGTTAAAATACCGGGTTATTATGAACTCAAATTACCCTTCATTTCGCCTCGAATTTACTTAGGGTTATGATATTTTCATATTGCTTTAGTAATTTCTATTTCGACTTATTATAACGTTTTTACTTCATTAATGTAAAACGGATTTCGCCTCGCCCCGTTTTTTTTATACAAATTCTTAATATTTAAATTCCACGTATATACCTTTACTTATATCGTCGGCGATGAAAACTAGTTTCGTGTAAGTATCGAATAAAACCTACGAGGAAAAAGGGTTCGTAACTATTCATTCGATTAAATTTATATAAAACATAAGGTGTTTATTATGAATATTTCAAACTACATCAAACGGGTTCAAAATATCGATAACCCGGTACTAATTATAAACCTAATTAAACCTTTCACTTAGATTATTAGTTTTAGTATTACGTAAACTAGGTTAAACCTATTCATTTACCTTATACCGTTTTGTTGAACGTTGTCGACGATTTGATACCACCTTTATTTATTATTAAATGTATAATATCGCCGTTCAAGTTAGCTTCACGCCTTCGCGTAAGTATATAAAAAACGTAGCGATTTAACCCGCTTAATTAGTTAATAACTTCGTATTCCTATTTACCCTCGGAAAAAGGGATATTTTATATATATTTACCAAGCGGTTTACATTGACCCCGGTAACCATCGACTTTGAATTATTTGATATAAACTAACAAACGTGTAACTATAATATTTACTTATATTACGAAAAGGTGATTATAATTCATTGGTATTTTTACACTTCTGGATGTACTTTTTAAGTATTGTTATTTATTTCTAAATAATATACCGTATATAAAAGTTTTTCAACTTTCACCAAAACATATAGAGTCGCTCAAAATACGTTTATTCATTTCAAACCGCAGTTATTAATAATGAAAGTCGGAAATTTATAAAATTTCCATTACATATCCCGAAAGCGTTTTATATACGTATCGGCAGTTATAAACCACATAACATCGAGTTGGATAAACTTAAAGAAACGGATCGTAACAACTAATAAATATCGAGAGTCGTTATCGGTAGCTAGTAAGTTGATTATAAAGTCGACGGAAATATATATTTAATATCGATTTAAAATGAGAAAAAGTTGAAGAAGGCCTTATTGTAAGGTACGACGAGGTTTTGTACCATTATATTACGTATATACCAGACATAAACCTCGAATATTTACGATGATCTATTTCTAACGGTAATCCTGGTAAAGGATTCGAAGCAAAACTTTCTTACCCAGATAGCATATTGTAAAAAAATCGTAGGTTTATTATAAAATACTTATCGTTAATGATTTCCAAGTCGATAGTTATAATCGGTTACGATAGCGTAATTTACGCCGAAATTCAAATTTTCAATTAGTCATTCATACCGATCATTTTACTTTAACCGGAATACGCCTAACGGCTTCGGAACCAGCTAATAGGCGAACTTTTTATAACGGGTTGTTTACTATTCCTTAGTTTATTAACGGGTTTAACGCGAGCTGGGTTCGCGATGGTGTTATTAATGTTGACATCCTAAAATCTCCCAACGTTATCCCGAATAACAACCTAGATGCGGGCCGGTTTCGGGGCGATCCCGCTTTTAAATTTCCTGCCGTTATCCCGGATAACAATCCGGATACGGGTCAGGCCCGGGGCGATTACGTTTACGTTAACCCTTTAAAAGCCTTCGGTTCGTCTTAAAGGTATATGTTATCGCGATTTAATAACTAAACTTTCGTTTTAACAAGTTTATTTGTATAACCCGCCACAATATATGTTTCTATAATATATAAGCTTATTCTTACCACGTCTAACATAATAATGAAATTAAGCTAGAGAACTCGCGCGCAGCGTTTCTTAACTTCAGTTTTATAATGTAATCGATAGGTTAATATATCCCAACAAACGCTCTAAATTACGGGCCTATATCATAGGTAATATTAAAAAAGTAAAAGGACTTCGGCTTATTTAGCCTGGCGTTCCGAAATCAAACATAGTAAGGAAAAATATTCTAATCCCTTATGATTTGTTAAGATCGTAGAGAGTGTACGGACATTACGTAATTTTAGATACCACGATTTTAAGTAGAATATTACCGCGAAAGGCTTTTTATCTTAAATAGTGTAATTACATTTCGCGTCTGTTGATTGTGCCGAATAATAACCTGTTAAGTTGAAAACACTATCTTTATCCCGTTATAATAAGTACCCTCTTAACGCCATTCCCGAACAATCGGTTTTTATTACCGTTAGCCGATTGAGATCTTCATATACCAAAATCAGGGCCGTAATAAAGGAATCTTTTAAGGTTTGAAATACGTATTCATCCCGCTCTATCCAAGCTTAATAAATGCCTTATTTCGTTAATCAGATAAAACAATTAATTATTTCGGAAAAATGATTGATAAAATCCCGATAAAAGTAAGCAAAACCTAAAAAACTTCGAACCTCCCGAACAATACTTGGTAATTTCCATTTACGCACTACCTGAACTTTTCCGGGTTCGGTCCGAATAATTACGTTAACCGTTATAATAAACCTTAAGTACTTCACCTTTTTAATTACAGAATTATATTTTTAGGAACAGGTTCAACTTAATATTACGAAGGCATTTTAAAACCACACGAAATTTCGTTATGTAATTTTACTGAATATTGGAAGAAAAGACTAAAAGGTTGTTCAGGTAGGCTATGATGAAAATATCAAAAATATCCGCCCTTATATAATTAATATATCGATAAAACGTCGCTGGCGCTTCCGCCAGCCTAAAGGGGGTAACCAACCATTTAAATAACCCGAACCGTATATAAAACGCCATTAATTTTTCCTATTTGGATATAACCCGGATACGGTAAAAGGCTGCTCGAATATCTTATTTCGTAAGTTACGTCGACTTTGATAACGTGCGTAAGGTTTTTTGACTTAAAGGTAAAGGAAAACGATCCTACTCGGTAATTCCATTCAATACCAGATAATTGATATAAAACCATTATTCCCCTTTCGGTTTGAAAATTAACAGTACCGATGCCGTAACCGATAAAAAACCTATCCGAACCTAACCCCTATACATTAATCTCGTAACCCAACGTTTAAATTTGAAAAGTCAATCTCATAATATTGAGTATAATAATCCCAAAGTCGGTTTAATCAGAATTCATTCTTCTTCTGGTTAATATAAATATAATAGTCTAATTTTTCTTTATATAAGACTAAAATTATAGTCTTATCCTTATCGAATAGGTTGCGAAAATCTGCAAAATTTAATGGAAAACGTAACCAATTTTCTTTCTCTTTAGTAGTGGTTAACGCCATCGCCTATAAAATTCGCGTTATTTCTTGAAAACTTATAACAAAGGCTAATTATAACTAATCCACCGTGTGTTATATTATTTGTTACAAGAGATTCACCAACCCCATAAAAAACCATTTTATAACGCCTTATATATCCCCTGACTCGAAACATATTATTTCCGTATCGATAATGAATATTCCTTAACTATAAACCACTAAAATGTTACCACTAGCGTATGAAATCCCTTCTAAATATCGTACTTAAAGTATTCGAAAAATTATATCCTACGTAATTCCGGAAATAATATATATTAATATCGGGTTTAACCATTCAATAATCTTTATACGAAACTTAGTTATTTAGGTAATACGCGTATTTTTCCATAACCTGAATATCGTATTTGGATTTCAAAGATATAATAGGCGATTTTTCTTTATTATGAATTGTTAAAATAAAACTCATTCATAACATAATAATATTTATAATGAAAATCGACTGAATATTCAAAAAAGGTTAAAAAAATAAAAACAAGGAACAAGTCCCTGTTTATACGTATTTTAATCAAATTAAACTCTATTTTACTCGATTCTATAAATATGTCGTTTAGGCTATATTACCCCTAAACGAAATAGTATCCAAAAGTTAAGCTTCACTCATCACCGTTAATAAGGAACCTTTATTTTTCTTTTCGACTTAGACCGTATACACTTACGTCGAAGGTAATGTCGGACGGAATTCCTACCCACATTAGTAATATTCCATCGAATTATAACGTAAACAACGTCTCGTAACGAGCTTGGTCCGGCGTTTTTTCGTCGTTATCTACATCGCCTTACATCCTTAATTTTAAACGCATATTGTACGGGTTTGTTAAAAAGATTAGTCGCGATTAATACGACCCTTTAACGTAGATATTCGATAGTTATAAACTCCCGTTATAATTATATTTCCATTCGGCCATTATACTCATACGGGTCCCATTGATTAAAGATAAAACGTTTTTTTTTTAATTTTAGAAAATTCATTCGGCAATGAACTGGCGGTACTTTGTTGGGGCTACGATATAATTTACCCGAATTACGCCTATCGTAATACATTTTTCGCGAATATGTAAGGATATTAGGAAACGTAAGTAATTACTCTTTACGGCTAGAGGTGAATTTAATTCGATCGTTCAACGCGTGGCCGCCTACGTGAAAGTAGATTCGTCGAATTGCGATTAGCTACGTCGTTTTCGCCTACTGTAAGCCAGTAAAAAGCTAATACGAATCGCTGTTAAATCGACTTCGAATTACTAAATTTTAACTACAATTTAAACGAAGTCATATATAAGGTCTATAATAAAAGTCGATCAACCCGGCTATTATAATTGCTTTATGATAAACGCGATATAACTTATGATGTTTTACAAACAAGAAATATCGGTGTAAATCGGCCCCGAAAGGGTACAAGGTATATCTATAAAGGTGGAAGCCTAGTTATTAGCCGACGACCTATCTTTCCCAATAACTTTAAAGTATGACTTAAAATTGTTAATATTTGTTATCCATTCTTTGATTAAAGGTCTTTTCTTCCCGAAAAGATAAAGAAAAACTTCAATAATATAATATAATCCGACCTACGATAATAAGCTAAGTAGGTGCTAAATAATGTTTACTATTAAGGTATAAAGGGTGACTAAAAAAGGCTATCGTAGCCCATCGTGCAAGACCTATAGGTATGGCCAGTGCCTAGCCCGTCACGTACCCGTATACGTGCCGTATACGGACCGCACCTGGTCCGTGTCTGGACCGGACCCGGACCAGGTACTATATATCCCGTTACGTTCATAGTCACAAAACCTATAGATTCAATAGCTAATGGCCTGAGTCCATAATAGTCCTTGAGGAATTTGTAATCAATATTAATTATCTTAATAATCCTTACGGATAGGTTGCGTTAATTATTCCAGTCTTCGTTAGTATTTCTCACTAATTTAAACCTTGAAACCACCGATATATGGTGTTAAGGGTAATTGCTAGTTGCCTGGCTCTAGGGGTAAAGTCTTGTAATAGGACCTGTAATTGGCTTACACATGTAAGTAAACCTGTCATATGAAGGTTTTTTTTTTTTGGGGGGGGGGGGCGATTAAAGGGCTGGGGGGTAATAAGAGCTTCAAAGTTTCAGGGAAATTGACGATTTTGATTGATTAGCTGGTATAAAGCTCCAACGTTAATACATTGAGCCGCGTTAGCGGCCATTACTTTATATATCCTGCCGCTGCTAAAGGCGTACTCTATATTGTCACGTAAAGGCATTAAACTGCCGAACAGGTTAACGAGTTCCTGATTATTGGTATATAAGGCTTAACTTAGCTGGAGATAAAGTGGAAGTTCTCTCAATCGAATATAAAAGCGTTAATGTTTTTAACATCCTTTCTTTTAGGGTGTAAGTCTTGAGGGCATTGCTTAAGTTAAGCCAGGTCGAAAATGGGTTTTACCGACTTAATAAAGCCTTTTTCTGACACGTAAATCCCTCATCGTTTGAGTTTTGCCTCTAATTCGGACTTAATACCCTTTTATATATTTTTTCACATATTAATATTCTAATAGTCGAAAAACTTATAGTATTTGCGGAAAACGCGTTCGCCGCTGTCAAGTTTTTTGTTGTCATCTTACTTAATAATAAAGTAGCCGACCAAGTTAACCAAATGCCGTTCGGTTAAATTCTTGTCAATATCTAACCCCTAAAGATTTTTATTATATTACTTTTTAAAGAAGGATCCGAGGGCTTAAATCTTTTATTAAAGGAATTAAAAAGTGACATTTTCAAATTCTGGGTGATGTAGGACTTGTTAGATAAGGGGCTTGGTGTGTTTGGTGTACAGTCGAGTAGGAACATAGTGACCTGGCATTAGATCGCGTGACGTGGCTTTCTCGGCGCGACTTAGCGATTGTTGATGTTTTCGCTTAAAATAGCGATATTACACATTAAATTAACGTAAAGAAAGTGTAAAAAATGAAGTAAAGGCGAAAGTTCGGTGTAAAAGGTAAGGTCAAAAGGCGTTTATTATTATAATAAAGCGAATATTAAAAGTCATAAGCCGTGATATTTAGTCGTTTTTGCAACAATAGCACCTGTAGTAGTACTAATTTAGTCGCTTATTAACTTACTAATTTGGGACTTTTAGTAGTCAACCTAAACGCTTTTTAAAAAGGATCCGTAAAGATTTCTAGGTAGTTTTAATAACGATACTGTCGTTACATTTAAAGTGTCCTAAAGACTGGTGCAACCTAAATGTCTTTTTTACATACTTCCGTAAAATCTAACACAGTAATAAATGCCGTTCGCAAAAACATTTCCTCTACCCTAACGATAACGTAAAGCGTAATAACCGAAAGGGTTTTTTTTTTTAAAACTTAACCAGTCTGTACTTAATCTACTGAGAACTAATCAGTATTAGTAGGGCTTTGAATGTTACAACGTTGTCGATTCGATTGGTCGAAGTAACAGTAGTATTACGTGGTTAAGTGGTGGATATATTGTTATAGGTTTGGTAGACCGCTAGCTGGTCTGCACAGTAATTTGTATGGTCAATTCCTTGGCCTATGCCCTAGTGTGAAGTGGGGCCATACTGCACTTGACTTGCAATCAACTATAGCAGGCCTGCACAAAACAATACACTCAACCAGCAGTTAGTATAGTCAACTTTACTGTAAGTAAAATTGACCTACTGCACTACAAATACTACTATTCCAACATTAAGTTATATTTACAGTGTAGCGCGGACGGTTATCGTAATTGTACCTACTGATTAAGCCCGGCATAACGTCTAAACAGCTTTGACGTTAAAACTATTATAAAAGTCGACTTTATTCCGGCCGAAAATCTTATAAAACTTTAAATAGGAAAAGCATTATTCCTATATACAATTACATACAAAGGTGATTAAAGCTTTAATTCGACTCAATAACTCTATCCTATTTTTTTTTCAAAATTCCTACTTATGATAAATTTACTTTATAAATCCTTTTATTTAATCCACACTTTAATAAATACAAAATGTAAATATTGTGACGCAGTAAATATATAATTTATGAATCGTTCAAAGTTACCACGTATCCCTTTTTCACTACGACGACTCGACGAAACTATGTATTACGTATTTGGCTTTCCCTTATGACTTATGTTTTTAACCTTTTTGAATATCGACCTTCATCAATATTGTTACCAGATATAAGCTTATATTTTTTTAACTTATAATACGACGTCATTTGGGATAAATCCCAAATAGAATAACAATAAGTTACGTACGTCGCTTCGAAATATATATTATCTTGAAAACGAACAGATAATCATCGCGTTTGGGAATAAGTGTTCGCGCCTATATAAAAAACGACTGAAAGGGTTGATGCCGTTACATTTAACGCCATTTTGGGAAAGGCCCGTAAGGACCAAGCCGCCATTATGTAACTCGCCGCCGTTTGCTTTAAAAAGATTAATACAATATTTGCACCGAAACCACTCGTTTTTGTTCACAATGAATCCCCAAAGTTAAGTGATTTACCAAAAAAGATATTGAAGCCGCTGTTTATTAGCTTTATATTAAAAAAGAAAACAAGTAAAAAACCGTTTTCTGTATCCGTTTCGGACTTTTCGAATGACTTATTACCTTTTTTAGCCTTTTCAATATATTAATCACCCTTTAACAGCATATTGAATATTCGTTACACCTCTTTATTAATATTTTTTCTCACTCTATTTTCGTTTATTTTAACTGTATATTTAACGACTATAACTTTAAAGTTGAGTAAGTTTTAACCACCTTAAAGGCCTGGAAAATTAACCTTATTTTTTAAATACATATTCTACGTTTCAAGAATCAAATACTTGAAATTCGTTATCCAAGTGAACGTCAACATTCGTATAAACCCGGAAATTTTATACGTAATCCGGAAATAGGTAGTTTTTACATTAATTTTATTTAAATTTGTTAACTTTTATTGGTATTTTATCCCCATATTACTTTACGGTTATCAGGACGGTATCTCGGCTAATATGTAAAAGCACATTTTTTCGTTAAAGACCTGGGGAAAAAGCTGTGTCTGAACAGTTAAGTTGAAGTATTTTTCCGAATTAATACTCGCCCAATCAATCCCCGACCGTGACACCTTCTTAAAGGTTAACTATTCGTATTAGGCTTTAGGCGATTGCATTTTTTAACGTGACGACCACGGCAATCTACGCTTCATGATATATTACTTTAGTCGTTCATCGCCTACCGAATATAAATACGAAATGTAATATAAAAATATACTCGGGATTATACGTTGTTCAAAGGTATAAAACGAGAAGTTTTGGGATACGGTACGCTCTTTTACGATTTGGCAAATTAAAAAAACCTGGAATGTTTCATAATTATACGATAGCTTTTTAAACAACAGATCCGTTAATTTTAATGCTTTCCCCAATTTCAATTTCGGTTAATTCATAATAAAGTGATAAATTATATAGGATTTAATATATCATTACGATGAAATCAGGGCATTTGAAAATACCTTTCCGGTCTACGCTTTTAAAGTCCAAAATTCCAAACATTACGCTCCATATAGGCCGTTTTCGAGTCGCTTCCACGTATATATATTCCCCGATCAACCGTTGCCGGCGAATTCATTTCAAAATTCACGAGCTTTTTACAAATATAAATTTTTAAATTTATTAGGACGCCATTATTACACGCTACACCATTTACGCTCAATTGATTCGTAATATATATATAAGTAATCGATATTTTCCTATGGATATTCGTACCGGTGACAATTAGGTATCAAAAATTTTAATTTCGAAATATTTAATAACCAAGGATGGATTTTGCGGTTTCGCGACCGTAATTGAATACCTATTTACGTGACGCTTACTACTGATTTGATTTAAGCTACCTACGATTTAATTTTTATTACTTACCCTGGCCACGACGCTATTATTATTATCCGTTTTAAGACTTATTTTCATCACAGCTTAAATTACGTAGTCCATCGTTTCTACCGAAACTACGAAGTTTTTAAATATATGATGTAGTAAAAATTCTGCTGAAAAAAAGCTACTTCAACCCTTCCCAGTTGTTGACAGACTTCAAAGCGAACTTTTGATCGATTTCATAATTAATTTACCTTAAAAACGTACCGGCGACCCATGTTACCTTATAGCTATTACGGCCCGTTTAAATAAAGCCGTTATCTTGAAGACTATAACCATCATAAACGTCGAAACTTATGTAAAACGGGTTTTAAATTATTATTGGCGATTTTATAGATTTCCTCGTTCTATCAGTAGTAACCGAGAGTCGAATTGGATTAACGGATTTTAAAAACGACTTTACGACTTAACAGGGGTAGAGTAGTGCTTAAACACTTACTTTTACCCCAAAATCGACCATATGACAGAATATGCTAATTAAAAGGGTATAACGTATTAACATTGATATATTATTTATACCTAATTAAACTTAAGCCGTTGATTACTTAGTTGTTCATTGAAGTTCAATAGTAAGGATACGACTACCATTGATATTAGCCTGTTTTTATAACCTATGGCTATTATATCGACTTTATATAACCGGTACAACGTTTTTTAGTCCTGATTACAAAACCGTACGTATAAATCGAGTATTTCGTTTAATGTATCCGCGAGGTTACAAAGTTTATACAAGCCATAATAACAACTACGTAATAACGTATAGAAAAAGCCATTAATAAACGGCATTCCCTTTGGAAACGTTTTCGCGTTAGTAACAACGTTTTTTCTTCTTCAAAACTATAAACTAGAGAAGTTTTCTAAAACTTTAATATAGATTTACGATACATATCGTATAATACGTGTCATTGAATTCTATATTATTAAATTCAGTATATCGTAAGGAAACGACCTCCAATTATATATAAATTAATTTATTCTCATAGCTTTGAATACGTTTCTGAGTTAATGAACCCATGACTTTTAACCTTAACTTATTTATATTATTATGTTATAACCCAAGGACCAACTATAGACCATGGAACAGACCAGCGGCCAGCTGCACCATCAGAAGCTTGATGTCCAACACATCAAACGGGGATATCTCTTATGTAAGGACCCAGGGTTAGGGTTGGGACCGCAAGGACCGAAGAGCAGTCCAGTCGATACTACATAGGACCGCAGGAAGCGACCAGCAACTTCAGCGGTCCAGTACTGAAGATGGTATGAAGGACATAGGATATAAGGACACGGTCATCACCACATAGATAGTATTTCCTTTATAGCTCTTCAGTTGTCAATCTAAGTATTCAGTCTACACACCTGAATAGCCTAATGGCTAGTGATCATTCTACAGCACGAACAACATCTTCTTACTATTGCACCTTTGTTACCTCTGCTACCTTACTACTAATATAAACCCCGACACCTTCTATTTACTCACGGGTATTTAGTGTGATCATTACACCACATTTCGAAGTATATACTACTTTCAGGACGAGCCAACAACCATTGCGTTTTTTCAAAATATTCGCCTCCGTATCAAAAACGCCGAAAGGGGTCGGCGCTGTTACATTTCACGCCATTTTGTAAAAAGCCCGTAAAGACTAAGCCGTTACTACGCGGCTCGCCGCCGTTTCCCTCGAAAATATTAATAAAGCATTCATCCTGAAACTGCTCGTTTTCGTTTACAACAAGCTTCCTAACGACCTTAAGAAATTCGCCCCCTTATTCGATAAAGTAATTGACGATAAACTGCCCCCTTACCGCTTTGAAGCAGATTACGAAATCTTTATTTGTACCGATAACTAAAGCCAATCGTTAAAATTCACATAAGGCCTATTATACGGTATATCGCGTAGAAGGCTTTTTATATTGCGAGAAATGTTGACCAAATTATTCGATTAAAGCTATATTCGAATAAATAACCTTTTTGCAGATGCCCCCGTATTTTTTGTTAAAAACCCCAGAGGTAATTTCCGAGTTTGGATCGATTTTCGCCGGCTTAACGTTATTACTAAAATGGACCGTTACTTGTTGTTTTTAATTTAAAAAACGCTCGGGAATATTTTCCAACTAAAGTAATTTACTAAATTAAATGTCAAAGCTACTTTTCATTAGCATCGTCTGAAAAAGGGAAATAGATAGAAAATTATATTTCTCATACGTTTCAGACTTTTCGAATAATTTATTACTTCTCTTTTTTTTTTCAATACCCCCGCCACCTTTTAATAGTATATTAACAATTCTTTACGTTTTTTTCTCAACATTCTCTGTTTTGTTGACCTCGACGATATTCTCGTTCATTTTAACAGTATTTTTGAAAATTACACCGTTAAAGTTAAACAAGTTGTTAACGCTTTAAACGTCGCGAGACTTAAATTTGACATATCTAAATACGAATTCGATATTTAAAAACCCAAATATCCAGGATTCGTTATCAAGGTTAACATCGACGTTCGTATAAACTTAGAAAAGCTACGCGTTATCCCGGAATAGGCAGCTTTTACGTTAATTTTAAGTATACGGAGCTTCCTTAAATTCGCGAACTTCTACCTGTATTTTGTCCGGATTTGATACCGATTATTAGACCGTTACTTCGGCTAATCCGTAAATATATTCTTTTTTGTTCATGATCCAAAGAATACATTTTAAATAATTTAAATTGAACCTTATACCAAATTGATATTCGCTTAATGAAATCCCGACCGTAATACTTTTTTAAAAGCTGACTATTCTGGTTATATCTTAATCGGTTACCTTTTTTAACGCGACTACCATAGTAACCTAAACCAAATAGTATATTACTTTTGACGCTTGTCTTCCGCTGAATATAACGACAAAATCCACGTCGAGGAACTATTCGAGATCATAAGCTGTTTAAAAATATAAAATGTGAAGTTCTGGGGTACAACACGTCTATTTACGATTTCAATAAATCACAAAAATCTAAAATACTTTATAATTATATAATAGCTTTTGAAACAATGAATTTTTCAATTTTAACGCCTTTCGTAATTTCGTTTTCGGTTGGTTTATAATAAAGCTCCAAATTATATACGGCCTCACGTGTTATCACGGCGAATTTAAAGTATCCCCAAAAGCTTTTTCAACCCTCGTTTTTTAAACCAATAATTCCAATTATTACGCCCCGAATGTGCCGTTTTTGAACTGCTTCCGCGTACATATATCTCTTGGTTAACCGTTGCCGACGAATTCATCCCAAAAGATCGCGAACTTTCTACTAATATTAAACTTTAAAGTTTTTAAGACGCCGTTGTTACACGCGATATTATTTACCCTCGATTTATACGTATAATACGTATAGGCGAACGATATTCATTAACGGATATTCGTACCAACGACAACTAGGTGTCAAATGTTTTAATTTCAGAATATTCGGTAAATGACTACGGGGTTTCACGGTTTCGCGATCGTATTTAGGTACCTACTTATAAGTCGTTTACTACCGCGTTAATTTAAATTACTTACGATTTACTTTTTACTGGTTACCCGAGCCGCGACGCTACTATTGTCATTTTTCAAAACGTATTTTTTACCCGGCTTATATTCCGTAGTTAGCTGTTTTTACCGTAACTGCGACGTTTATAAATGTAAAACCTATTAGAAAAACCATCGAAAAGATATTCTTAAATCCCACCCGGTTTTTAAATGCCTTTAAAATAAGCTGATTATATACTTTATAATTATTATTTTTAAAAACATACCAATAACCCACGTTATCTTATAGTCGTTTCCAATCTCCTAAGTAAGGCAGTTACCCTCGAGGTTTTAACTACCATAAATACCGAAACTTATATGAAACGGTTTTTAAATTGCTGTTAACAATTTTACGAATTTCCACATACGTTCATTGACGACTACGATTCAAATTAAACTAATGAATTTTGAAAACGACTTTACGATTTAACCGGAGTAAAATAACACATAAACACTACCTTTTACCCCGAAACCGACGGCGTAACCGAATGCGTTAACCAGGAAGTTTTAACGTACTTACGTTTTTTCGTTGTTTATACCTCATTTTAATTAAAATCGTTCATTACCTGGCTATTAATTAATATTAAAGAATAAAGATACGATTATTATCGGTATTAAAATTTCCATAACTTACAACTATTACATCAACTTCATATAACCGGTAAAACTTTTTCCGTTTTAATTAAAATATTGAGTATACGGGTTGAAAGGTTTATTTAACGCATCCGCAAGGTTATAAAATTCGTATAAGCCGTAATAACGTCTACATAAGAACGTATAAAGGAAACCGCTAATAAACGGCGTTCCTTCTTGAAACATTTTCGGATCAACAACAACATTAAGCTTTTTATTAAAAAAAAAAACTGGACGAATTTTCTAAAAAGTCAAATTAACTTTGTGACAAATAACGTGTTAGGCGTATATTCAACTTTTATATTGTTAGACTCGTCGTACCCGGCGGAAAACACCCACGATTCATGTGGATGAGTTCGTTCGAGCCGCTTTATATCCGTTTCTAAACTAACAAACTCGCGACTTTCGACTGCAGGCCGTAGATATTATTAGCGACGATGGCAAAACGAAACCGAAATACCTCGTTGAAAGTATATTACGAGCCCGTAAAAAACTTGAAGTCGAATATACTCGGTTTAACAGCCTACCGAAACGGCAAGTTTCAGTTAAACAAACCCATAACAACCCTTACGTCAGACGTATTCGGCTTAACAACACATTAAAACGGCAGGTTTTAGTTAATGAATGGGTTATGTACGCCTAACGTAAAAGCCGTTTTTAAACTTTTCCACACTATCATATTTAATGCTTTCGAATTGCGTTACGGATTAGCCGAATATAATAATGGGCCTTTATATCCGGTACGTAAGCGGGTTAAATACATTACATTTTATATTGCAAAAGGGAGCGGCATATAAGCCGCTACTTCAAAAATACCGAGCAAAGGTATTAATAGCAATAAGAACAGAATAATAACGAAAACTACTCGAATATATCCTTAAAATCCTCGTTCGAATTTTTACCTAAAAACTTCTTATCTATTTCGACCAGTTTATTTAGCTTTACGTCTATACGGCCTAGCTTCGCGTTAATACGCTTGAAAATCTCGACAAACTTTTAGGTCGCCTCTAATTACGCTCCCTAACCATTTGTGGACCATATTATAAACGTTTTCACCTTATTATAGAAAAACTTACTTAAACATTACGTTTCTCGTTTATAATTTATACGACCCGTAGGCTACCGGAGCGCATAGGGGTAACAAGTATAAAGCCCGTCCCGCCTCGAATAATCACTTTTCGTTATGTAATACGCGGAACTTTTATAGCATTTTTAATAACGAATACCTAGGTCTATACGTTTTTACCCGCTTATTAGCATTTAAAAGGCGACTTACAAAAAGCTCGACTTACCTCGATTTTAAATATTAAACGCTAAATAAGCTTCGGATGGGTTTTTAGAAACCTTATTTGCATCAGAATTTAAATTTAAAGGCGTATAGGAATAACCAGAACTACGACCCGTAGCATCGACGAAACAAAAGCGGTATCGAGTGCTAGTATTTAACCGCTCGTTAACGGTTTCCTCGCGTCTGTATAAACTATTTACCCTCAGTCTTTTAACGAAACTTATTCGAATTATATATTATCTTATAAACGTACTTAAAATGCATTTAATTACGACGTTCGTTCAGGTATATCTTCATAACCCATAGGGCTGAGATTTTTACACTTATTAATAGGATACAAGTAATTTCCGAATAAAGTTACTTTACGTCTTGAATGACCTCATAGACCTTTATAACGAATCAAGGATTAATTATATAACATTTCAAAGTCAAATATAGAAAATGATTATTTAAATTGAACTCTACTATAATATTAATATTGTAATATTAATAATATTATGAAAAGAGTGTTCAAAGTTAAAGGAATGTATTTTGGTAACGGAAATTTACGGAATATTTATGGTGGGGGGAGTGTTGTGGCGCCTTTTACGTAACGTAAAAATCATTCGGCCTGGCACCTTCCTTATAACACTATGACATTTTAAACGGCTTCGAAATGGCGCACTTGCCATCTTTCATACCTTTCGCATGTCGCGTACCGCCGCGTAGGAAGTAAGGAAAAGGGGTGGGAAGGGTTTCGAGGTGTCTTTAGGGGTAATGTTACAGGCTAATGCCTGGCTAGTATTACCAGGGATCCAATCCTGGTAGTTTTAAACGTTCTTACGATGCTCTGGAGCAGGGAGGAAGTTGTATGGGAACATGTTCCCACACGTCACGTGACCGGGTTGCACCATCTTCCCAGCTCCATAGCATCTCCTTAAGAGGAACTTCTCCTTTACCTCTTTGTCGAAGTTTATAGACAGAATCCAACCACCTTGAGCGACAGCTCCAGCCTCAGTCCCTTTACAATAAGTAGGGACTTTACCGACATCCGGGTTTATATAAACGCCAACGTTAGCTTCGATAACGACTTTTAGGTATTTGGTTTTTAAACGTCAAATACGTATTCAAATATATCAAGGTTGTGTTTCGCGCCATTTAAAACGATGAAAACTTATTTAACTTTAACGTTATAATCGTTGACGTAAACGAAATCAAATATATACAAAAAGGTATAAAAACTTGACAATATACCATTAAAAGGTACCTAATATATGATAAATACCGAAAAAGGTAATACGTTATTCGACAAATCCGAAACGTATATGTAATACGGTTTTTCACTCGTTTCCCTCCTTAATATAAAACTTATAAAAAGTAGCTTTAAAATCTAACTTAGTAGAATATTTAGTAGGAGATATATCTGTTAACGTTTTTTTAATAAGTAAAAACAGGTAATGATTTGCCTTTATAATAACGTTAAAATCGTCGGTAATCGATATAAAAACGTAAGTTACTTCCGGAGTTTTTAATGAACAGTATAGGGGCACCCGTTAATGAGTTATTTATTCGAATGTAACTCCGATCGAATAACTTGATTAACGTATTTCGTAATATAAATCATACCTCACGCGATATACCGTATAACAGGCACTACGAAACCTTTAAAGGTTAGAACTGGTGATCGGTACGAGAAACGATTTCGTAGTTTATTTAGAAGCGATAAAGGGGTAACTCATAACTAAAAGCTTTGTTGAATACCAATACGAACTCCTTAAGAACGTTGGGAAGCTTATTATCAACGGAAACGAGTAATTTCGTGGCGAGTATCTGATTAATATCTTCAAGGGAAACGAAATCGAGTCTCGTAGTAATAGTTCGGTCCCTACGAACCTTCCGTAAAATAACTTAAAATGTAGCGGCACCGATCCCTTTCGGTGTCTTTTATATAGTCGCGAAGCCCCGTTTCCAAACACGATAATTACCCGTTCGTCTTGAAAATAATACATATTTCGAAGCGACGTAAACAACTTTTTAGTATTTTATTTAAGCCTCGCCTAAAATAACGTTATATTTTTAAAAAAGGACAATATGAGTTATATTCGATAGCGGTATTAAGCAAGATCGATATTTAAAAAGGGTACAAAAATAGATTGAGAGGGAAAATCGGGTGTATATTATATAGCTTCGCCGAGTCGTCGTATTATAATAAAAATAAGCGGTAATCTCAAACGGTTAAGAAACTTTATTTCCTCGACGTTATAATATTGATAACACATATTTATTAAAATGGAAACCAAAAAAAATGTAAAATAAATTTACTATGGACGAAAAACTATTTAAAATCTTATCACTTCATATATGCGACGGTGTATAAAGGTTACGTTTTCCCCTTATAAATGATAATGAAAATTTCGGCCGAATTAAGGTAAATTCACATCATTACTTTGGCGTTAAAGTCACTTAGGCCTTACGCCGGGTCTAACGTGTAGTTACGGATACGATAGCCATTTACGCCGTATCATAAGTATAACCTAAGGTTCTTACGACATGAAATTTCCGAATAGCGAACCTAAGCGGCACGCCGCTTCAAAGAGGCTTAAAAGGCGTTTACGCTAATTATAATAACATCGCTCTAGCTATTGCAAACGATAATATTATTTTTATCATGCCTATTAGATGAAACACTTTTAATAACAACGTTAATAACATCGTAACGAATACAGAAGCTATAAAATCGCTTTTTAATAAGTTAAATGCAAACGACTTACTTGTTGTAATCGGCGGGTATATCGAATGATAGCAGCGTATTAGTTAGTGTATAGTTAATAGCTTCCTTTAGGATAACGAGTTTACCAGTGAATTTCCAAGCTATACCGTTAACTTTCGCAAATAAAGCCTCTTAAAAGTTAAAAATTGTTTGCGAACTATTTAATTTATATTTGTAAGCCGAAACATGATAACTTTAATTATGTTAAAGTTGGAGTGATAAGCGTAAAACATATATATATATAAACATTAGGGTAATTAGTGCCGCCATCGCTTTCGCGGGCGTAATAACTTTTTATACCGGTTTTCATAAAACTCTTTCATTACTAGAAAATAGTGTAAAAGTAATCTTTCTTAATACTGATAAAAAGTTGGTTTTTATATAACCTATATATTACTATATATAGCCTTTTATGTTTGAAATCGTAATTTACCACCGGAATTTTTAATTAGTCAATCAAATAATTTCCGTTTATATTATTAATACCTGTTAAATAAAGTACTGGTATTGTAATCGAAGTTAAAGGAATCCGAATTTTCGTTATTTAGAAAATTAGCACGATTTCTGGTAAAAAGCCATAGAGTGATGATATCCTTCGTAATTTACATAGGAGAAACTTTTTAAGGGAGGTGTCGTTTCGGAAACGTAAACATATAAATGGATTTAAGCTATCGGATTATATTTCTTCACACGTTCAAAACGTCGGTATTTTGTTCTTTTGAATATAAAACGTGTTTTGAAATAATTTAATTTCGCTGGAGAAATATTATACGTAAAACGCCGGTAAAATATTTATATTAAATCATAAGAATCGTATTAAGCTCTGATAACGCTTTGTATTGTTTTTAACTCGTATATCGAGGAAGTATTTCAAAGCTTGGGATTATAAACTCGAAGAATTATAATATAATAATATAACCTTAAATTATGATTATTGATAAGTAACTAAAATATTATCGAAACAAAATTTAAAGGTTATATATAAAGTGATTAAAGTCGAAGTTATCGCTCGAAGTGGTCGTATTTTATTTATTAACGTCGATAAAAAAAAAACCCTTGTTAAGGAGCTATTACGAAGCTGGGAAAGATGGTGCAACCCGGTTACGTGACGTGTGGGGGCGTATTCCCATGCGGCTTCCGAGCTGCTCCAGAGCACCGTAAGAACGTGAACAACTACCAGGGTTGGATCACTGGTAAATACTAGCTAGGCACTAGCTTGTGACACTCGGAGATGAGAAGAAAAGAGCTATAATTGATGTCAATTCCAGTACAGATTGATCGGGATTGATAGTGGTTCGGCTTGTTGATTGAGGATGTATTTCAGAGGTTGGCACCAATTGATGGCAAGCTACGCTAGCGTGCAAGCACAAAACAAAAAGCCGCCAGTATTGGAATAGCAGTCAAATGCAGCAAAGTCAAGTCAACTAAGCTGTCAGTTTAGTTGATTGTACTAACTGCAAATTGGCTGCAGTTTGTGGGACTGCACTGCAAATGCAGCACAGTAGGTGCTCACTTCAAAGTGTAGTACAGGCCAAAGCGTTTGGCCATACAAATTAATGTGCAGACCGGCTAGCGGTCTGCCAAACTTAGAACTTACAACTCAATCAGAACCAATTTCAATGCAGTACTAGTTACTTCGACCACAGTAATTCGAATCAACTACGTGCAACGATAAAGGCCTATCAACACTTAATGTAATTGAAAAACCCATTCGTATTGTATATATCCTCGTACTTTTTAGCCTTATAATACATCGTAATATCTTATTTAATAGCCAATGTGTTGGTAGGGCTTTAGACGTTGCAACGTTGTCGATTCGATTGGTTGAAGTAACAGTAGTATTGTGTAGTCAAGTGGTGGTTGTATTGTTTTAGGTTGGGTAGACCGCTAGTCGGTTTGCATAGTAATTTGTATGGCTAATTACTTGGCCTACGCCCTATTATAAAGTAGGGCTATACTGTCCTTGACTTGAAGTTAATACAATTAACTTACTATACTGCAATTACTATTATTTCAATACTGGCGGCTTTTTAGTTTATTGGCGTACGTTAGTGTGGGCGATTAATATTTCCCGGTAAGCGCTGAATTGCGACCTCGTCAACTGGCTAGACCCCTGGTAATTTCAATTGACTTTTACATCGAATTGCACCTATTTGTATTTGAATTAACTCTCAATTGCTATTAATTGTCCTACGGTTTCGAGATCGGACTTTATCGACTCCTACAAAAGGTTCTTTCGCTATAAATCCAGGTAAACCTTCACTTTAGCCGTGTAAATTAAACAAGTCGCTATTATCAATCACTTGTCAGTCTTCCAGTTCGAAAGCATATCTTTAACCTCCGCTAAGTGATTTAGGCTTGTCGGGAAGCCTATTAACGTAACCCTAAATACGTATAATAAGCCTGTTACTATTTACAAACCCTTTAAAGGCTTTGTTTAGCGATGTTTTCGTAATATTATTAGTAGGATTATCTTTTCCGTTAATTTACCGAAACTCCTTAATTTCTGTCTCTTTGTAGGCTTTGCAAAGTGCTATTACGTCGATTATCAGGCGTTTTTAGCTGGTGATTTCGAGTTTCGAAAAACATTTGAATAGGTTCCTAGAATTGGTACAGATCACTACTAGAGTGGGATGAATTTTTAATTACCTGGTAATGACGTTAATGGTTTCTTATAATGCTATGTCTATATCGAAGCCCATTGTTATACCGTAAACCTCTAAAACCAGAACGCTTTATATAATCCTTTTACATTTAATAAAGGTCTAGTAGATTAGGTTGCCAGTAATACTAACTTGGTTTTCACGTTCATCCTAATTAACGAGTGTAATCAAGAAGCTAATCTATAAGGATAAGTAGTTGTTATTCGTAAAGAACTTATTCGTAAATATTATTAACTTAACCTTTAACAGGTCGATTAGAACTATGCTAATTTTTCGGTTTAGGTTTCGCGTTTATTATTCGAGCTTTTTGTTTAGTCGCTTAAAGTTTTTATCTTTTTTTTTATCGATATGAATAGGTTGTATAAGGCCTTCAGTTAGCATAAAATGGTAATTTAGCCATTACGTGTACGTTATTTCAGGTACCCTTAGGCCTTGGCTTCGTTAGTTCTGTCGATTATAGCCAAATCAGTGGCTTGGCGTTTCTGATGAAAACTAAGGTTATTATTAAAACTGAATATGCGTATTCACAATCGATTGAAATCAAGTTGGTTGCCCTTTATTAGTATCGTAACCGGCTTATAATTTCAAAGCTTAAATTCTTTAATCGCCCATTATTGAGCTGTTACAAAACCAGCCGTTTTTGGGAAGGGGATATCGTTAGTTTGCAAACCTAATAAACCGAAATCCTTTTTTAACGTTAATAGTAAACATGGGTTGTATGTTAAAGACTTTATAACTAGCCGTAGTTCAAAATTTTGATTAATACGTCAAAAACAAATAAAAGTTTCTTTTAGTTAGTTTGTATAATGTTTTAATATATCGCATTACTGTTTCCGAAATATAAATAGGTCGTAATTCCCATAGTAATTCCAGTAATATAATCCTCTGTATTTTTTTGTTGATTATATGTATGCTTACGTTATATTTCGGCTATTGATTATAAATTTGCCCTTGGTTTTTACTAACAAACTGTAATGATCACACTAAATACCCGTGAGTATATAGAAGGTGTCAGAGGGTTTATGTTATCAAAAAGGTAGCAGAGGTGCTGAGTGAACAATATCGCAACCGTGCAAGTAATGATCAAAATCCGTGAGGCTATTCAGAATATACTGAGACTGAATACTTAGATTGACAACTGAAGAACTAGGAAGGAAATGCTATCTATGTAGTGATGACCGTGTCCTTATATATCCGTGCCTTCATACCGTTTTCAGTACTGAATCACTTGGATCAGTGCTGATCCCACTGATCCTAATCACATGATTGGTTTAGTCATTTCCGCTAACAAAGGAAAGGTGTTCCCCACCTGATGTGTTGGACTTCGGGCTCAGCTGCACACTGGCTTGCTTCCTGACCCGCTATCATGCTTGGGTCGTGACACTCGCCTATAATAAATTTATATCAGACAATTTAACTTTATTTTACTGATGAAGACGAGGTCTTATATCTCGTTTATAAAACCAACTTCACTCACTTAAAATAATGGGGGGGAAAACTAAAACTCTCTACGGCTCTAATTGGAATAGTTAACATCCTTCAATTCTGATTGAAATTTGTGAACACCTTCACGCCGATGTCTGCAATCGCGAACAATATCGCCATTACAACGGAGACTATTACGGTCGCCGCAGTAATTATCGTTGCGACGCTTGTCGCGAAGCTTATTACGAGCCACACGAAGCTTACGATTACAATCGTGAGGTTCACGGTCGCACTCTCGAATACGATAACCACTTTCGCCAAGTTTTTATCATACCTCTTTCTATACCTATACGATCTAGTATTTCTATACTATTGTTTTTATTACGAATACCTCGAATCGTACTTCTCGCCAATATCTTCGGCAATAAGTTTATAATATAAGTATTTACCGTCGACGACCGACAGTGAAATGTTTTTAAACTCTTTCATTTTATATATGTACTCCCGAAAGGTCTACTTACATTTTGGTAATCGGAGGTTTTATTAAAATACTTAATCTTAGCAAAGTACAAATATCAATTACCACTTCACACCAAGTCTAATTATGTTGATGAAAAGTATAGATTACTTGTATATATCTTAAATTGGTATAAATATACATATGAAAGTAATACTTGTTTTTTTTTTTTGAAAAAAAATCAAACTAAAAGTAAAATTCCAAAAATTATTTTTAACATCATTCCAATTAATCTAAAAGCGTTACGTTGATACGTTTATAGTAACCTACTATTGGTAGAGTCTTATATTATTGCAAAGTTATTGATTCGAATTGTAGTCGAAGTAACAGTAGTATTGCATTGGTCAAGTGGTGGATGTATTATTCTAGGGTTGGCAGACCGCTAGCCGGTATGCACAGTAATTTGTATGGCCAATTGCTTGGCCTGTGCCCTAGAGTGAAGTGCAGCATACTGCACTCGACTTACATTCAATACGGTAAGTCCACAAACAATACACCTAACTTGCAGTACAGTTAACTTTACTGTAAGTAAAGTTGACCTACCGTACTGCATGTAGTACTATTTCAATACTGGCGGCTTTTTAGATTGAGCGTGTATACCAATGTGGCTCACCAATCTTTTTCCGGTTAGCGTTGAATATTGACCTCGTTAACTTGCCAACCCCATATTAATTTCAATTGACTTTTATACTTAATTACACCTAATTTTATATTAATTAAGCCTATTCGACCTTAATTTCTCCTCCGCTCTAAGGTCCGAGTTTATTAACTTTTATAAAAAGTTCTTCCGCCACAGGCTTTTGCAAGCTTCTACTTCAACCGTATTAATTAAACAGGTACGCATCAACAATTTCCTGGTAATTTTTTAGTTATATATTACATCTTTGACCGCCGTTACGTGAATTGGGCTTTTTGGTCAGTCTATTAATGTAGCTCTCGATGCGTATAGTTAGCCTATTACTGTCTACAGATCTTTCCAAGGCTTTGTTTGGCACTGGATCTATTATAGCATTTGCAGGATTATCTTTGTTATTAATCAATCGGAATTCCTTAATTCCCCCTTCTTCGTAAGCTTTACAGAGTGCTATTACGTCGATTATCAGGCGTTTTTCGCTGGTATTTCCACGCTTTAAAAAGCATTCGAAAAGGCTTTTCAAGTTGGTATAAATTATGACCGGGATAGGGATAATTTTTAGCTGCCTAGTGATAAGGTGAAAAGTCTCTAACAATATTATATTTACGTTAAAATCTATTATTATACCGTAGACTTCTAAAGTCAGCACGTTTTGTGTAATCCTTTTACACTTAACGGAGGTCTAGTTAATTAGGCTGCCGACAATACTCAATTGGCTTTCCCGTTTATCTTTGTTGACAAGGGTTATCAAAAAACCGATTTGTAAAGATAAATCGGTGTTGTTTATAAAGGACCCGTTCGTAAAAAATATTAAATTGGCTTTTGACAGGTCGATTGAGACTATATTAATCCCACGGTCCAAGTTTCGCATTTACCACTCGAGCCTTTTATTTGGCCGGTTAAAGTATTTATTTGCCGGGTCTCATGCTTCTATCGTGATAGAGAGGTTGTAACAGGCTTTCGGTTAGTATAAGGTAGTAATATAGATGCTCCAAGCACGCTATTCCAGGTACTGTTAAGCCTTAGCTATATTAGTCTTATCAATCATAGTTAAAATAGTACCCCAGATTTTCCGGCGAAAGTTAAAGCTAGCGTTAATACCAAACATATGGATTGACGATTTATTAATGTTAAGTTGGCTGCCTTTCGTTAACGTCATTACCGGCTTGTAATTCCAGAACTTAAAGTCCTTAATCGCTTGTTATTTTAATACTGTAAATCTAACCGTTCCGATGCAAAGGGTATCTTTGGTTAACATACCTATTACGCCCAAGTCCCTCTTTTATGTTAATAATAAATATGGGTCGTACGTTGAAGTATTTATTGCTAGTTGTAATTTGAAATGCGACTGGTAGGTTAGAAACCAATGAACGCCTGTTTTAGTTAGTTCGTATAGTCGTTTAATACACTGTATTACCGTTCCTAAAAGATAAATAGGACGTAGTTCCTGTAACAGTTTTAGTGATACAATCTATTGTAAATTCGTTGCTAATTGCATATAGGCTTACGTTTAATTACAGCTGTTAAGCGTAAATTTACCTTTAGTTTCAACTAGTAAACTTATTATTAAAACGACTACTAACCGCTAGCTAATCCTTTAAATCGTTAGATATTACGTAAGAATATAGTTTTTGCCTTTATCGCCGTATCCCTAAGCGATTAGGCGTAACTTTTCGTAAAGCCGCCCCGTGGTCTTGTCTTTAATTTCATAGATAATTTTTGTGTTAAAGATCGTTGTTATGGACTCAAGCTATTGGCCATTGAGTCTATAGGTTACGTAACTGTGCACGTAACGGAATGGGCAGTACCCGGCCTGGGCTCGGTCTGGGTGCGAACCTGGCACGGTCCGGGTATAGACCGGGCACGGTCCGTGGGCAGTATGTATGAGGGTACGTAACGGGCTGGGCACACTGGTCCTGCATATTGGGCCATGGTAGCCTCTTCTAGTCTTCCTCCGTACCTCAATAGTAAATCCCATTTGGTACCCACTTGGCTTACCATCGTGGGTCGGACCAAAACAATCATGACGCTTGGGTTTTAAAGGTTAAAATCGGTTTTCGATACAAATTGTATAACTCTTCAAATTAATAAGCCTTCAATCTCGACCTTATTTCTTTCTTTAAAAAGTTTGCCGAATGTTTTAATAATCTCTTACACTCGAAGCTTTAGTGTCAAGTCTTCGTTATCTTTCTCTTTTTTACTTATCTAAGTAGTATTATAAATACGACCCGGTGTATATTCCTTTTTCTCAACGTTACTTTTCTTGGGGGGTCGTTTGCGCCGGAGACGTTTTATCGATTTGTCGATAATAGGTAAAGGAGGTTCGTATTAGCTCGGTCGTTAATATTAAAGATCTTTTTAGTTAGTAACCCTAATGTAGGACTTAACCTAAGTTATCCGAAAATATATAGGACCGTTAGCAATTTTAACAACCACTTCAGATTTCGTGATACTTAATATCTTATATAAGCCCTCCTATTTTCCTGGCTCCCGTTACACGAAGACTTTATTTTATAACGGAAAAGTAAACACGTTAATTGTTGTTAGGCCGTTCCTGGTATTAAGGGCATTATTAATTTAGCGGCGTGCCGACTCTTTTCGAAGCTCCTTTACAGCTTTTCTGTAGGCCGTAACAAGTTTCTAAGTACTTACCTAAGGCATGGATTCACTCGTTAGGCGTAGGTACATTCCAAAGACTAGTAACGTTAGCATCAAGCCAATGGGGTCTATAGTATCATTTAGGCCTTTTACCGCTATTTGTAAGCGTGCCTTTGGGTCTTTAAAGCTTTTAATTTCTAACGTAAAGATATTTTACGTTTGGTGAAGTAGGGCATGTGTCTTTTTAACCTTTCTGCTACTTTAGTAGGCTTTTACAGGTACTTGTTTTTACTAGATATCCATTATCTTAGCATTTTTCTAAAACTTCGTCGCCGTAAAGTTGGTACTAATACTGTAGACGACGACGTTAGGCAGGCCTAAATATATGTTAATCCATAGCATTTTTAGCGTTTCCTACGTTTCTTTTACCGAAAGGGATTTTGAAAACTTAGCTTTATAAAAAGAGGTTACGAAGTTAATAACGTAAATAACAAGCTTATTAACTAAAAAAAAGAAGTTAACAAAAATCTCGTAATTAAAATCCTTATCGTTTTGTAGTGTAAATTTCCGACGTGTTTTGGTATACGTTTGGCAGTGGTAACAGAGTTTTTCAATGTATTCTAGGTTAAATTATTTTATATCTTTATACCTTGAAGACTTTAGGACTTTATATAGCTTATTAACAGTTCAATAGTTTAAATCACCGGTATAATTAACGTATCTACGGCTTCGTTAGATTTATTACTACTACTTCTAGGCTTTAAAGATAAAACCATAAGTACCCTTACTAAAAGATGAAGGGAAACCTCTGGCCATTTTTAATCAGCTCGTTTACGTTAACGTCGACGTTAACGCCAAAGGTTTTTATATCCTTCAATTGAAGTAGGAAAAGGATAGTGGACTTAAAAATATAAACCGTAATTGCTTCCATACTAGTTTAAATTACTGTTATCTTTAATAACAATAATCATTCGCCTGATGTAAAACCAAGTTTGGCTTTGCGAGCATAGTAACGATTAATTTTAGTGGTTATAGTGTTTTCCCATTGTAATATTATGTATTGAGAATAAACTCTTATTACGTATCTTATTACCTCTGTATCTATTATATTACCTTAAAATATATAGTCTACGTAAAGAACGCGACAGTTAAGAGTGTGAAAGGGGTTAGGGCTTTGGTTAAGATAAAAGCAAGGGTTTTTACCACCTAAACAGTATAAAAAGGCGTAATCAGCTAGTTATTAAGCCGCGCCAGGAGCATTATCTTTATGACATTTAATTTTCATAGGGTTGTTATTATCATTAACTAACTAGTTACCTTCGAAGTTTATAAGTTAACTCAAATAGTTTCATTTGAAAGTGATAGGGTACTGAATTTAATATATCACTTTTTTATCATTTCGCTTAACGAGGGGGTGCCGAGTTGACCAATATCTAGACTGACTATAAATATGATATCTTTTGTCACTATTACAATAATAGGGCTTACGGTTAACAGGCCCACCTAAATTTTAGCTTTATTGGCGTTAACGTGACTATTACCTTTGGTTTGTAGCCGGTAGGTCAGACCTTAGATATTGAGAGCGCCTGTAGCTGTACTTACGGTCGACGTAATTAACTACCGTAATGTTTTCTTTATCCACGTCAGGAAATTTACCGGCTTAGGAGTATATACCAAACGAGTTTGGTATACGTATTATTATAGTGGTAAACTAGGAACGTAATTGGCTAAAAAAAACTTCGTAAATGCCATTTGGGCGTTATAGGGTGTTTTCGAACTCGCTAACGCCCATAACTATTACCCGCACCTGTTCGCGAAATGTAGCTTCGTTAACGTGTGTTTTCCTCATTACTTTTTGGCATAACATTAATTTATCAATTATTTGATCAAATACACCCATCGGTGTTTCCTCTGTTTTCTTTTTGGCTATTATCGTTGTTTACCTCATTGTAGCCTAATTTGTATAGTATTTTATAAGGTGGACTTTGTGTTTGAAGTAGCTTTTTATGCCGTTATAAATCTCGCGAAATGTAGTAACTCGGGTAAGTAATGTTAAGTAAATTTTTTAGCGTGCCTTATGAAGATCCTAGGAAATAGTGAGTGAAAACCTAAAAGGGAACCTTTATCCACTTACAAATGTTTAAGAAGATAATTATCTTGGTGTTAAAGAGGTTATAGGACTTCCCGTTATACTTTTCTATGTTGTTTCATATTTTAGAAAAGGATGTGAACAACTTGTAGTTAATATTAACCATTTTAATAAGTATTAGAGGTAAGCCGCGATAATTATCCTAATTCTAATTAATGTTTCCTATCAGTTTAAGCTTTGAAGTTTCCGAGGTACGGTGTTAAGGGTACTTGCCGGTCGTTTAATCCGAAGGGTAAAGTCTTGTGGTAAAACCTATAGTAGGATTTCATGTGTAGATAAACCTGAAGGAGAAAGGTTTTTAAGGGACTTATCGATTAAATTGCTAGGGGGCGATAGGTACTTAAAGGTTTCGGGAGGTCTAACGATTTTATTTAATAAACTAATATAAAGCGTCAACGTTAATACTTCTGGCCGCGTTGGCGGCCCTTACTTTACGCGCCCTGCCACCGTTAAGGACGTACTTCACGCTATCACGTGAAGGCGCCGGGCTGCTGAACAGGTTAACAAGTTCTTTATTGCCGGCGCGTAAAAAGACTTAACTTAGCTAAGGATAAAGGTGAGGTCTCCTAAATCGCGTGTAAGGACAGTGAAGTTCCTTAACACCCTTTTCTTTAAGGTATATGTTTTAAAGGCGTTTCTTAAGCTAGGTTAATTCGAAAAGGGTTTTTAACAGCTTAGTAGAGCCCTTTTCCAACACGTAGATCCCTTGGCGTTTAAGTTTAGCCCTTAATTTGGACCTAATACCCTTTTGAATTTTTTTCACATATCAATAGACTAGTCGCCGAAAAGGTTACGCAAGTTTCGGAAAACGCAGTTGCAGCGGTCAAGTTTTTCGCCGCTGCTTGCTTAACGATGTAGTGGCTGAAGTAGTTAACTAGATGCTTTTCTGTTAAGTATTTGTTGACATCTTATTCCTATAGGTATTTATCGTAATGTTTTGTAAAAATGGATCCCAAGGCGTCAATTCACTTTTGAATATTTGGGGTAGGTACTATCTTAAAGTTCAGGCTTGTATAGGGTGTGTAAGGCGTGTAAGGCGAGTGACTTCGTGATTTTGGGCGTAGGGACTTGGTGTTTTGGCGTGAAGTCGCGTGGGAACTTGGCGACTTGGCGTTGGGTCGTGTAGCGTAGCTTTCTTAGCGCGACTCGGCGATTTTTAGTGTTTTCGTTCAGAGAAGCGAACTTAGTAATTGAATTGGTGTGTGAGATTGAAAAAAGTGAAGTAGGGGCAAAAGTTTGGTGTAAAGCGTAAGGTCAAAGGTCGTTTGTTATTTTAGGTTGTTTGGCGTAGGGACTTAGTCGTTTTTCTTACAGTAGTAGCACTATTAGTAGTACTGACTTAGCTGTTTGCAAACTTGCTGAACTTTAAGACTTTTAACAGTTAATCTCAATGTCTTAAAAAAAAATCAATAAAGACTTGGTGTTTTCAATGACGATACCGTTGTTACCTTTAGTTTACCGTAAAGACTGGCGCAACCCAAAGGTCTTCTTTATGTAATGCCTTAGAGACTAATACAGTAGTAAAGGCCTTTCGTAAAAATCTTTCATTTACCCTAGCCGCCGTTTAACGTAAAGCATAACAACCAGAAAGTGGCCTTTTATTCTACTTAGCTAATCTATGCTTAATCCAATAAGCACTGATCAGTGTTGGTAGGGCCTTAGATCGTTACAACGTTGTCGATTCGAATCGTGATCGAAGTAACAGTAGTATTGCATTGGTCAAGTGGTGGATGTATTGTTTTAGGTTTGGCAGACTGCTAGCCGGTCTGCACCGTAATTTGTATAGCCAATTGCTTGGACCGTGCCCTAGAATAAAGTGCAGCGTACTGCACTCAACTTACACCCAATGCGGTAAGTCCACAAATAATACACTCAACTTGCAGTACAGTCAACTTTAATGTAGGTAAAGTTGACCTATTATACTGTATGTACTATTATTCCAACACCTAGAAATATTAAAAGGTTATCTTTATGCCTTTTTCATATATAATCGCCGTATTACACTAAAACATAGCAAAACCTAATAGCAATATACCAAATGAAAATATAATCTGGCCTTCTAACTTGGTATTAAACTTAGTAAAGCTCTTTAAACTAGCCCCAAAGCTCCGTATATCAATACAAATAATGTTATAACGTATGATAACTATACTTATATTATGAGCATTATAATACTTATTTTTTATGTTTTAAACAACGAAAGCTAACGATTAAAAATTAAAAGACCAGCGTAATGAGATTATTATGGGAGCGCTTAAATTTACAAGAATAAGGTTAGGGGTTATAAGGACGAAGGCTACAAGAGCGAGGCCTAAACTTTTAAAAACGAGGACGCTAATTCCTTTTACGCACAAGGGCCTTGAATCTACTTGCTTTAATTGTTCAATAATTCTCTATTTACTATTATAGGCCCGTATTAACAATATTAAGGCGTTCGTTAAAGTTTTAGTATATCTCGGTTATCTGTTGCTACAAACTCCTAACCTATTTTAACTCGGGTAAAAATTACATAATGATACAATAATTAATAGCCGTATAGAAGTATACCGAAATAATGATGTAAAAAACTTCGGTATTTTTTTAAAGGGATGATAACCTTATTAATCTTACTACAAATACGACGTAAAGTACTAAGTACTTTAACAATATTTAGGGCTAAAACACGTAACTTGCGCTTACTTATCGGCGACGAAATGATGGCAAAGATAATAGTAATAACAGCAAGATAGCGACGGCAGCGGCGGTGAAACTAGTAGCGATTACGGTAAAAATAACGTAAATAATAAAAATAACAACGACAGAGATAGGAGATAACAGTGGCGATAAAGATGAAGAAAGATGGGGTAGGATTAATAATCGTAAAGTTAAAAAGCGAAAAGAAAAGAGGTTTTAGAGAAGCGGGGGGTTATTAACTTTTATTATTATATAGCAAAACTAGTAACCTTACTTTTTCCGGTTTTATTTTAATTCA
The DNA here is from genome assembly GCA_038502455.1 of Anisogramma anomala. NCBI lineage: Eukaryota > Fungi > Ascomycota > Sordariomycetes > Diaporthales > Gnomoniaceae > Anisogramma > Anisogramma anomala. The sequence goes on along the minus strand of JASMMZ010000003.1, from coordinate 36,469,386 downwards.
ACTAATAATGTGTAATATACGGTGATTTTAACCTCTTTTATTTACAACTACCAATTGTTAGTGTACATATAGTACGGTGACGTAACTTTAAAATAGAATAGTATTCTGATAATATAAAAGAAAAAAATAGCTAAAACCAAAAGCTCAGCGAAAAGCTTAGTATATATAGGCGGCTGAACATGTAGTGCCTTCCTTCCTTTCATGTAAGCATTAGCTTATATTATATATCCCGATATATAAGGGTTTAACATTAATTTACTATAAATCCAAAAACAAAATACGCCTATTTCAAACTATGATACTAGCTAAGCAATCGACTATATAATTTACTATTTAAACCGGCTAGCGGTTTACCAAGCCTCGAACAACATATACACTACTTAACCAGGTAATACTACTATTACTTCGATCGACTTGGGTCGACGATGTTATAATATTTAAAGTTCACCAATACTAAATAGCAATTATTAGGTTATATATGGGGTTGCTAAATAGAAAAAGGCTACTTTTCCGTTACTTTTTACGTTAACGTTGAGAAAAAAGAAAAAAATTATAAAGGGCCCGATTACTAGGTTTACGTTTTAGAAGTGGTGAAAACGAAGACTTTGAAGTATATTTACGGTTCACAGTCAACTAAAAGTGATAATAGTTTTACTATTACTAAAACCATGAAAAATTTATCAGATCCCTTTTTTTTCAAAAAAACGTTAAGATAAAACGATGAAAGTCTTAAATATTTTTAAGTTGACAAACAGTTAAGTTAATATTACTACAGATAATACTATTATAGGTACTATTGTTGTAAAACCAACTGCATTTTATGGCTTACAATTTTAAACCATAACAAATAACCTCTGACCTGACTTCCTATACCAAACTTTACTATTTAGACTAGGTTTTCTCCTTTATATGTCACAATCGTTAATTAAATCGTTAAAATTGTCATACCGAGTGAAACCACTAAAAATCGTCAAGTCGCGCTAAGAAAGTCACGTCTTACGATTTTACGCCAATTCTCCAAGTCCTCACGCACCTAACCCACCAAATTATCCTACTAAAACCTCGTTATAACATTTAAATTGACGTTAATTCACCAGTTAGAACGATGAAATAATTTTAAAAAACTTGAAGATAGAGATTATCGCAGTATTAGGATATGTTTTCCCTTTGAAATTAACAATTGAAGTCTCTGATTCGAATGTATTAATGATAATTTAACGGGGGAAAAAATCATAAATTACATTAATAAATTCACCTTCGACTTCAACATAGGAGAAGTTAACCGAGGAACCTATGCCTTTTCAGGTTTTGACGAGTAGTTTACGATTTAAATTATTAATATATGGAATGAAATATTGAAAATAGTTGAGGGCAAGTTAAAAAAAACTTTGAAACACGTGAAATTTTTATTTTAAACAAAAAGGAAGACCTTTTACAAATCTAATTCGAATTAAGGTAATTAAAAAAAATACGTCTAGGATTCTTTATCTTTAATATATATAATGAAAGTGAAAGTTTTTTAAAAACTTTTAGCGCCTTGACACTTTTTTAAAAGACCAACTCCTAATCCTCAGTCAAATTAAAATTTTAACTTATGCTAGTAGGGCTGTAGACGTTGCAACGTTATCGATTCGATTGGTTGAAGTAACAGTAGTATTGCAGTAGTAAAGTGATGGATGTATTGTTCTAGGTTTGGCAGACTGCTAGCAGGTCTGCATAGTAATTTGTATAGCTAATTTCTTGGCCTGTGCCCTAGTGTGAAGTAGGGCTATACTGCACTTGATTTACAGTTAAATAAAGTAGGCTTATACAAAAAAAAAAAAAAAACACTCAACTTACATTCAGTATAGTCAACTTTAGTAGAAGTAAAGTTAACCTACTGCATTGTAAATATTACTGTTTTAATACTGGCGGCTTTTTAGTTTATACGCGTACGCTAGTATAATTAACTATTCTTTTCCAGTAAGTGTTAAACCGCGATCTTCTTAACTGGTCAAATCCTTATAAATTTTAATGAACTTTTACATTAAATTACACCTATTTACATTTAAATTGAACCCAATTGTCAAAAGTAGCCTTACGGCTCAGAGGTCCGACTTTATCAACTTTTATAAGATGTTTCTTCGCTACAAACCCATACAGTCCTTTATTTTATCAGCAACAATTAAACAAGTCAATATCTTTAATCCTTTGGTAGTTTTTTCGTTTGTTAATATATTCTCAACCGCTGTTACGTAATGATACCTTTCTCGGCAGCCCATTAACGTAACCTTCGGTATATATATTTAACATATTACTAAATATAAATCCTTTAAGGGATTTATTTAGAGATACATTTTTTTATAATATTAGAAAGATTATCTTCATCATTTATTTACCTGAATTCTGTAATTTCTTTTCCTTTGTAGGCTTCGGGAAGTACTATTACACAGATTATTAGGGGTTTTTCGCCAGTGGTCCCGAGTTTCAAAAGGCATTGGAACAGGTTTCTCAAGTTGTTATAAATTACTACGGTTATTTAAGGAATTTTCAGTTACCTTTTACTAACTTTAAGGGTTTTCCATAGTATCATACCTACGTTGAAACCCGTTATTATACCGTAGACTTTGACAGCTAATATGCTTTGTGTAATCTTTTTATTTTTGATAAAGGTTTAGTAAATTAAGTTACCGATAATATTGAATGGTACTTTCCGCCTATCTCTATTAACTAGGGTTATTAAAAAGGTGATTAATAAAGATAAGTCGGTATCATTTGTAAAAGACACATTCATAAGTATTATGAATTTGGCTTTCGATATGGTAATTGTGATTATATTAATCCCTTGGTCCACGTTCTGTATTTTTTATTAGATCCTTTCATTAAACCGTTTAAAGTTGCTACCTATTGCATTTTATACTTTTATCGCCATAAAACGGTTGTAAAATGCCCTTGGTTGGTATAGAGTAGTAATGTAGTTGTCACCGGCACGTTATTTTAGGTATCATTGGGCCTTAACTACACTAATCTTGTCGATTATAACTAAATCAGTACCTTGGCTCTTTTATCGAAAGCTAGGGCCGATATTAATATTAAATACACGGATAAAATATTTATTAAAGTTAAGTTGATTGCCTTTTGCCAACGTTGTAACCGGTTTGTAATTTAAAAATTTGAAGTCCTTAAAAGTATATTGTTCCGATATCATAAAGTCAAATGTTGAAATAAAACCGGTATCGTTAATTAATATACACACTAGGTCGTGGTTCATTTTTTACGTTGCCAATAAATATAGGTCGTATATTAAATACTTTATATTTAGTTGTGGTTTAAAGTACGACTAATAAGTTAGAAACTAGTAGGCGTTTACTTTACTAAGTTCGTATCAAGGTTTGATGTACCGTATCATCATTAAAAAAAAAAGATAAATCGTAATTCTTACGGTAATTCTAACAGTATAATCCGTCACAAGTCCGTTGTTGATTATGTATAGGTTTACGTTATATCTCGGTTATTAATCGTGGACCTTTTAAATTTTTACCTAATAAACTTACTATTAAAGCGACTACCAAACGTTAGCTGATTTTCTAAATCGTTGGCGACTACGTAAAAATCTAGTTTTTTTCCTTTATAGCTGTATTTTAAGCGATTAAACGTGATTTTTCGTATGGATTCACCGTGGTTTTGCCTTTAACCTCGTAAATAATCTTAGACTTAAAAATATGATATTTAGGTTTTGGAGGTTAAAGTCGGCCTTTGGTACGAATTATATAACTCTTTGAATTAGTAGGTCGTTAATTTCGACCTTATTGCTTTCCTTGAATGATTTGCCGAAAGTTTTAATAATACCTTATATTTAAAAGTTTAGTATCAAATATTCGTCATTCTTTTCTCTTCTCTTTACCTAAGAAATATTGTAAATGCACTCAGTATATATTCCTCCTCTTTAATTTTTTTTCCAGGGGATTTCCGCGGCGACAGCGTTTTATCTGTCTACTAATGATAAGTGAAAGAGGCTTGTATTAGCTTAATTGCTTAGCTTAAAAGTATTTATCGTTGGTAGTTTTAATGTAAGGTTTAATTTGGGTGGTACGAAAAGATATAAGACCGTGAGTAATTTTAATAATTATGTTATAGCTAACGGTATGTAGGGTTTTAATACGCCTTTTTATTTACCTGGTTTCCGTTATACGAAGACTATACTTTGTAACTGTTAAGTAAGTATATCGATTGTTATAGGACCATTTTTCATGTTAAAGGTATCGTTAACTTAATAGTGTGCCGTTTTTTTGTAACTTCTTTAATACTTTGCCGGAGGTTACATCTTACTTTTATATACTTGTTAATAGCGGAGATTCACTCGTTAGGCGTGGATACGCCCCAAAAAATAATAGCGTTAGCATTAGGCCATTAGGGCCCACAATACCGTTCAAGCCTTTTACCACTACTTAAAGGCGTATCTCTAAATTCGTAAAGCTTTTAATATTTAGCGTGAGGATGTTATAGGTTTGGTAGAGTAATGCATATGTTTTTTGAACCTTTCTAATAGTTTAGTAAGCCTTTATAAGTTCCTGTTTGTACTGTATACCTATCATTTTATCATTTTTTTAAAATTCTGCCGTTGTAAAGTTGATATTAATATCGTGGATAAAGACGTTAGGTGGGCCCAAGTACTTGTTAATTTGTATTATATTTAACGTTTCCCACGTATCCTTTGTTGGAGTGGATTTTAGGAACTTAGCTCCATGAAAAGAAGTCGCGGAGTTAGTAAGGTAAAAAATAGGTTGGTTATTTAAGTAAAACATATTAATAGAAACCTTGTAATTAAAGTCTTTCTCGTTTTTAAATGTAAATATAGTTTTTTGTAGGGTTTAGGTTTGTATTTGATGATAATGATAAAGCTGTTCGATAGCTTTTAGGGTAAAGTATTTCACATTTTTATGCCTTATAGACCTTGAGACTTTGTATAACCTATTAACGGTTGAATAGTTAGAGCGCCGGGATAATTAACGTATTTCCGGTTTATTAGGTTCAATGCCATTGTTTTCAGGGTTTAATTGTGAAATTATAAATACATTTATTTAAAGGTTAAAGGAAACCTTTAACCGTTTTTAACTAATTTGTTGGCGTTAACATTAACGTTAACGTCGAGGGTTTTTATATCTTTTGAATAAAGAAAAAATGGAGTGAGGGACTAAAGAACATGGAATGTAATCGACCAAATAATTGTTTAAATTACCATCATCCTTAATACCGATAATCATTGGCCTGGTCCGAAGCCAACATTAGCCTTGTTAATGTCGTAATGATTAATCTTAGTAGCCGTAATAATTTCCCTCCTTAATATCACGTACTATGAATAGGCTTTTGTCAAATACCTTATTATCTCTGTACCTGGTATAATACCTTGAAAATTATGGTTCGCGTAATGATCGCAAAAATTAAAGGTATATAAGGGGTTAGGGGTTGGATTAAGGTAAAGGTAAGGGTTTTTACCACCTGAATAGTGTAATAAACTATAGTTGACTAATTATTAAGCCGCATTAGAAGTAATATCTTTATATTACTTAATTTGTTCAAGGGTACAATTGTTGTCAATTGGTTCATTTCCTTTGAAGTTTGCTATTTAATTTAAGTAATCCCATTTCAAAGTGATAGGGTACTAGATGTAACACGTTACTTTTCTGTTATTTGGCTTGGACAAAGGGTGGCGAATTGACTAATAACCAGAACTTTTTATAAATGTAACCTCTTTTTCTACTAGTACGACAATGGTGCTTACGGTTAGTAGGTATGTTTTAATTATGGTCTTATTGGCGTCCATGTAGTTACTACCTTTAGGCTATAGTCGATGTGCCAGACCTTAGACCCTGAAAGCGTCTGTAGCCGTATTTTCGGTCAACGTAATTGATTACTGTAAGGTCTTTTTCATTTACGTTAGGGAATTTGCCGGTTTAGGTGTATATATTAAGCGAGTTTGGTATATATGTTAATACAATTGTATTCGAAAAGCGTAACTAGTTAAAAGAACCTTCGAAGATGGTATCTAGGCATTATAAGATGTATTTAAACTGACTAACGCCTGTAACTTTTGTCTGTACCTATTCGCAAAGTGTAGTTTCGCTAATATTTGCCTTTTTCATAACTTATTAACATAACATTAGCTTATTAAGAATTTGGTTTAGCATATCCATTAGTATTTTCTCCTTTTTATTTTTCCCTATTATCGTAGTCTACCTTATAGTAGCTTAGTTTATATGATATTCCGTAAGGTGGATATTGTATTCAAAATGGCTTTTTAAACTATTGTAAACGTTACGAAAGGTGGTTGTTCGGGTTATAAAGGTTAGTTAGTAGTTTTTGGCGTGTCTTATAAGGATTTCGTGAAAAATTAAGTAAAAATTAGAAGGGAAAACCTTTATTTACTTTTCAATATTTCAAAAGGGCATTATTTTCGTGTCGAGAAGGTTGCAAGGTTTTCCTTTATATTTATCTACGTCATTTCAGATTTTGGCGATGTCCGTAAGGATTTTATAGTTAATATTAACCATTTTAAAAGGGTTTGGAAGCAGGTCGCGATAGTTATCCTAGTTTGTACCAGTGGTATTTCCTAACATTTCAAGCTTTAAAGCCTTTAAAATACAGTGTTAGGGGTAATTGCCAGTTGCCTAACCCAAAGGGTAAAGTCCTATAATAATACCTATAATAGGCTCTCGCATATCGGCAAACCTGCCGTAAAATGGTTTTTAGGGGGCTTGAGGATTCTGATTAAAGTGTTAGGGGGTAAGAGAGGCTTGAAGGTTTTTAGGAACTTGACGATTTTGTTTAATGGATTAGTGTAAAACGCTGACGTCAATTTCTCTGGCGGTATTGGCGGTCGTTGCTTCACGCGCCCTTCTACCGTTAAGGGCGTATTTCGCATTATCACGTGGAGAGGCTGGATTACCAAGCAAGTTAATAGGTTTTATATTGTTAACGCGTAAAGAGATTTAACTTAACTAAGAGTAAAGAGGTAGCCCTTTGGATCGCGTATAGGGGCGTTAGGTTTTTTCAACACATTTTCTTTTAAGGCGTAAATCTTAAGGGTATTCTTCAAGTTGAGCTAAATCGAAAAGTTTTTTTTTTCCAGCTTAGTAAAGTTCTTTTCTGGCATATAAATCCCTTGTCGCTGAAGTTTTTCTTTTAACTTTAACTTAATATCCTTTTAAATCCCTTTTTACATGTTAATGGTCCAGTTGTTGAAAAACATATAGTATTTGTAAAAGGTACAGTTATTAAGGCTAAGGTTTTCGCCTTTATCTTGTTCGATGATGTAAAAGTTATCAAAGCTAGCCAAATACTTCCCCATTAAGTTTTCGTTAATGTTATACCCTTAAATTTCTCTATCGAAATATTTGGAAAGGTAGAAACCGAGAGTTTTCATTGCCTTTATTGGCTTTTAACTAAATGCTATGTTAAAGTTTTAACTGGTTTGATATTTGATAAGCGAGGTATTTGGTATTTTTTGGGTGTAGGGACTTAGTGTTTTGGCCTAAACTCGCAAGGAAACTTGTCTATATAGTGTGGAGTCGCGTAACGTAGCTTTTTCGGCGCGACTTGGCGATTTTTGATATTTTCTCTGAAAGCAGAGATCTCGACGATTGAATTGGGGTAGGACAAGTGAAAAGAGTGAAGTAGGGGTAAAGGTTTGGTGTCGAGGGTAAGGTCAAAGATCGTTTATTACTGTAGGTAAAAGTTGAAAGTCGTTTGTTGTTTTGGTTTAGGGACTTAGTTATTTCTATAGCAGTAGTACCCTCTGTAGTATTAAATTAGCCGTTTGTTAATTTGCCGAACTTTAAGACTTCTGATTGTTAATCTTAACGCTTTTCTTTAAGAAGAATCCGTAAAGATTTCTTGGTGTTTTCAAGTAACGATACCGTCGTTTACTTTTAGATTTCTGTTGTGGACTAGCGCAACCTAAAAGTCTTATCCGTTTTCTTACCGTTGTAAACTGACGTAATACTAATAGAGGCCCTTTGCAACAATCTTTCCTCTACCCTAGCCGCCGTTGTTGATGTAAAGCGTAACCGAAAAGTAGTTTCTTCTTTTATTTAGCTTATTTGTGCCTAACCTAATAAGCACTGGTCAATGTTGGTAGGGCTTGAGACGTTGTAACGTTGTCGATTCGATTGGGCAAAGTAGCAGTAGTATTGCAGTAATCAAGTGATGGATGTATTATTCTAGGTTTGGTAGACTGCTAGCCGGTCTGTATAGTAATTTGTATGGCCAATTGCTTGGCATGTGCCCTAGTGTGAAGTGTTGCCATACTGTACTTGACTTGCAGTCAGTATAATCAACTTTATTGAAAGTAAAGTTGATCTACTGCATTACAAATACTACTATTCCAAGAACTTCCCTATTAATACCCATTTTTTACATGCTAACTATGAAGAACCTGTTAATTTATTTGGAAACTTAACATCTTCACGTGATAACAAGGAGTACGTCCTCGGCGGCGGCAAAAAATGTAAAGTCGTAGTTACTAACATGGCAAGAGGTATTAACGTTGACGCTATCCACCGTTTAATTAAGCAATATTATCAAGTACTTTAAAACCCTCCATACGGTCAAGTCAACCTTACCCCTTAAAACTTCCCCTAAAATCCGTAAATCACTTAGATTATTTAAGTATTTTCTTATAATCGTTAAGTCTCCTAAGCAGAACCTTCTCGTGACAAGTAAACATATATGTGAAGGGACTAAACTAAAGCTGTCGTTTAAGACGGTCGAATACAGTCTATGATACTCGATAAAGAGAAGGAGAGAGAGACCCCTTCTAAGAAGCTGGTACAGCTACATAAAAGAGGTTGCCCGGTTACGTAACAGGTGTAATCATACTCTCAAGTGGCTTCTGAGTATCGTAGAAGCATAATAACCGCCAGGGCTATATCTCTAATGAGTACCAGCCCAGGCACAAGCCTGTAACATTACCTCCGGCATACTCCTAGCCCATAGTCCCCTCCCTTATATATATATATATATATAACCCGCTGGTCATTTAACCAACTTAGGTTAAGACGCCTACTGCTACCTCTTAACCCTCGTAGGCTAATTTTTCCATTATTTTTACTAATCAATTTAGTCGACGTATATTAACCCTTTACTACTACTACTTGACTCATGTAAGTTAACTTGGTTACGGCTTTCACTGGCTATTTTAATTAACATAGGTTAACTCGTTTAATATATTGATTGAAATTATGTAAATTAATTTACTCATTATTATTACCAATTGACAGAAGTTAATTCATGTAGTACTCTTATTAACCCACATAAGTTAATTGGCCTTACTATTCAAAAACCTTGAAATAACAGCTTTGAAACAACTTGGTTATTGGTAAATGTTATGGACTTAGGCTACTGTCTATGGAGTTTATAGGTTACGTGACTGTACACGTAACGGGATATGTAGTACCTGGCTCGGGCGTGGTCCGGGTGCGGTCCGCGGCCGTTATGTGTAAGGGAACATAACGGATGGTATACGGACAGTATACATAAGTCCTGTACGAAAAATATTTCCAGATATTTATAGTTTTATTTAATATTTCAATTATTAACACCATTATAAATTTATTTGGTATATCTTCATAGGTTGGACCATAAAATATAACTGTGGTCTCTTTTTATTTTTGATGGTATATTCCTTATAATGGACAAAGTTATAACTAATATCCATAATTCCGTGTTATACTTCAATATTATTAGGAAGAATAAGTTGTCGGCGAATACCTAGTACTCTAGCTTTGCGGATATTCCTCTTATCCTTTCGGGGCCGATTTAAGCCGATATATTTCATCTTTCAAATACCGTACGATACATTTAGTTTTCGTCAAATAAAATATAAGAATCCGTTCAATCGGCTTTTGCCTTGAATCCATCCGTTTCGTATTTTTGAGTTCGATTTTATTGAGATTATTCTAAAGATTTAGCAATTTAAAACCGATCTAATAACCGTTCGGACTAATTTTCCAATGCCTAGAAATAATAAGACGCAACACGGCTAACTATGATTATATAAATCGATTTTTCATTTAAGTGGCAACGCGTTGAACAGTTGAATTTATATTTAATAGGAATAAAATATAAATGAGAACGGACCAAGACGCGATTCCTTACACATAAAGATATTATATGCCGTATTGGAATAGTACTAATTGCAGTGCAGTAAGTCAACTTTACTGACCGCAAGTTGAGTGTATTGTTTTGTGAGTCTATTGTATTGACTGCAAGTCAAGTATAGTATGGCTCTACTTCACGCTAGGGTACGAGCCAAGTAATTAGCCATACAAATTACTTTGCAGACCGGCTAGAGGTCTGCTAAACCTAGAACAATGCAACTACTACTTGAACATACAATACTACTGTTACTTCGATTAATCGAACCGACAACGTTGCAACATCTGAAGCCCTATCGATACTAATTAGTGCTTGTTAGGTTAAGTACAGATAAGCTACGTAAAATAAAAGGCTACTTTCCAGTTACACTTTACGTCAGACGACGATTAGGGTAAAGCAAAGTTTTTTGCGAAAGGCTCATACGAATTGCATCGGTTTTCACGGCAGTAAGTAGAAAAAACTTCTACACTACGTCGGTTTTTACGATAGCTTAGAGGTAGTAACGGTATGGTCACCGAAAACACCAAGAAATCTTCACCAAAGATCTTTCTTAAAGAAGTTAAGATTGACTATCAGAAATCTAAAAGTTCGGCAAGTTGGCAAACGTCTAAGTCAATACTGCTGCGGGTGCTACTACTGCAAAAACGACTAAGTCCTATGGCCAAAACAACCTTCAACCTTCAACCTCTTCCAATAATAACAAACGACCTTCGATCTTACCCTCTATACCAAACCCTTGCCCCTAGTTTACCCCTTTTCTCTTCCCCTACGCCAATTCAACCGTCAAGTTCGATTCGCTGAGCGAAAAACATCAAGATTCGTTAAGTCGCGCCGAAAAAGCTACGTTACGCGACTTCACGCTAAATCGCCAAGTTCTTATGCGACTTCATACCAAAACACCAAGCCTATACCCCAAAGATTATCAAGTTCTTTGCTCTATACACCTTATACGTCCTATATAAGCCTAAACATCAAAATGGCTAACATCAGTGCTTACTTTAAAGCCACTACCAACTCCGCTAGCAAAAAAACAATAGAGGCCCTTGGATACCTCTTTGCTAAGCATTACAACCACGAACTTTGGGGACAAAACGTTAATAACAACTTAGCCGAAAAATATTTAACCAACTTCGTCGACTATTATATCCTTAAATACGACGATGGCGAAAATTATGACCGCGTTTTCCGTAAGTATCGTAAGTTTTTGAACGACTGAACAATTCATATATAAAAGGGAATTTAAAAGTCCGTTGAGTTTAAATTAAAGGCTAAACTTGAACGCCGATGGATATACGTGCCAAAGAAAAGCTCGACTAGGCTGCCAAAGACTCTCTTCGAGTTGGCTTAACTTAAAGAATGTCTTTAAGATTTACGCCCTAAGGGAAAGGGTATAGAGAAACCTTAACGCCCTTATACACGTTTTAGATAGCCTCCCCTCTACCCTTAGCTAAGTTAAGCCTTTTTACGTGCTGGCGATAAGAAACCTATTAACATACTCGGCAGTTCAGCCCCTTTATATAACAGCGTAAAATACGCCTTTAGCGGTAGAAAGGCGCGTAAGACAACGTCTGCTAATACTGTAAAAGGAATTGATACAGGCGCTCTATACTAGTTAATTAAACAAAATCGACAATTCAATTAAAACCCTTAAGCCCTTATCATCCCACAGCCCTTTAATCGCCAAGTTCTCGAAAAGCTTTTCTATGATAGGTTTGCTTATATACTTAAATATATCACAAGCCTTACCACAAAGCTTTATCTCTCGGGTCAAACGACTAGCAATTACCCTTAATACCGTATTTTGGAGGCTCCAAGGCTTAAACTGCCAATAAACATTACCAATGAAGACTGAGATAACTATCGTGACTTGTTTATAAAATTTGTTGAAAAAGTTAACATTAATTATAAGCTTTTTATGAATTGAACAAAAATTTAAAATGATGTCGAAAATTATGACAGGAAATCCTATAACCTCTTCGATACGAAGATGACACCCTTTTGAAAAAATTGTAAATAAATAAAGGTTCCTCCTTTTGGTTTTTACTTACTATTTCCTAAAATATTTACAAGGTACGCCAGGGACTATTACCTGAGCTTTCTAATCCAAATAACTACTTTTCGCGAAGTTGAAGATAATATGAAAAGCCATTTCAAATACGACGTACACCTTACCTAATACCATACGAATTAGGCGACGACGAGGTACACTACGATGATATCAAGAAAAAAAACACCGATAGATATGCTAAATTAAATGATTAATAAGTTAATGTTATGCTAGCAGATAATGAGGAAGGCCCATATTAGCGAAGCCATACTCTGTAAATAGGTACGGGCAGCCATTACGGTTGTCAAAGAGTTTAAATACGCTCTATAACACCCAAATACCACTTGTAAAAGCTTTTCTAGCCAGTTACGTTTTTCGCTTGTAATTTTGATACCGTGTATACCAAACTTACTTAGTATATATCCCTAAGCCGGCAACTTTCCTAACGAAAATAAAAAAGACCTTAAGTTTGTTAATTGCATCAACCGCAAGTACGGCTACGGGCGCCCTCAACGCTTAAAGTTTAGCTTATTGATCTTGGACTGGATGTAACAGTTACATTAGCGCTGATAGGGCTAAGATTCAAATAAACCTGTTAACCGCAAGCACTATCGTCGTAATAATGGCAAAATATATTGAATTTGTAGTAAATTTAAATATTGGTATACTTATAACCCCCCGATCGAGCGAAAGAACAAGAAGGTAATATATTACATACAATGCCTTACAACTTCTAAAGAATACCATTTAAATTAAATCACAAACTTGAAACTCGACGATCTAATCCACGGCAACAATAACCTTAAACAACAGAAATAGTATGAAAATACTACTTCTGGTATGACTTAATAATTAGCCGACTACACTATCCTGTACCGCTTGGGCGGTAAAAACCCTTACCTTTGCTTTAACCAAGTCTCTAGTCCTTTATATACCTTTAACCTCTATGATCATTACGCGGATTACATGTTTTAAGGTATTATGCTAAACATAGGAGCAATAAGATATTTAACAAGAGGCTATTCGTAATACATGTTACTGCGAAAAGAAATCATTGCGGTTATTAAGATCAATCGTTACGATATTAGCAAAGCCAAAATTAGCTTCGAACTAGGCGAACAACTATCATTACTTAGGATAACGGTAATACAAACTGTTATTAGGGTAATTACGTTTTATATCCTTAAGTTCTTTGCCCCTTTCATTATTTATTTAAAGGATATAAAAACCTTCGGCGTTAAAGTTAATATCAACGCCGATAAACTAGTTAAAAACGACTCAAGGTTTCCACTCACCTTGAAGTAGGGGCACTTAGGGTTTTATCTTTGAAGACTAAAGGCAATGTTATTAAATTTGATGAAGCCGCAAATACACCAATTACACCGGCGCTTCAATCACCTAGCCGTTAATACGCTATATGAAGTTCGAAAGTCTGTAAGGTATGAAAATGTAAAATACTTCATCCTATAAATTATTAAAAGGCTTTTTTACTATTGCCAAATGCATAACCAAGCCTCCTGAATATTTAAGTTTATATTAAAGGACGATCAGAATTTTAATTACAAGGTTTTTATTAAAGTATTTTATTTGAATAATAAGCTTATACTTTACGTTGTTGATTCTACAACTTTTTTTCACGATGTTAACTTTCTAAAATCCCTTTGGGTAAAAGAAACATAGAAAGCGTCAAGGATTCTATAAATTAACACATATCTACGTTTACTTAATGTCGTTGTTTACAATATCTGTACTAATTTTATGTTGGCGTAAGTTTAAAAATATGTGAAGATAATAGGTATCTAATGTTAATAAGTGTCTATAAAGACTTACTAAAGCATTGAGAAGGTTAAAAGGGTATATGCCCTATTTATCCGAACATATAATATTATTATGTTGGAAATTGGAAACTTTATGGATCCGGAGGCACGCCTTTAAATAGCGGTAAATGGCCTAAACGATACCGTGGGTTTTAACAGTCTAGTGCCAACGTTATTGGTCTTTAGAGCGTACCCACGCCTAACGAGTGAATATCCGCTATTAGTAAGTACCCAAAAGGTAGCTATAGCTTACAGTAAAGCTTTAAAGAAACTAGGGAAGGAATCGATACGTTGCCAGGCTGACGATGCCTTTAACACCAGAAATGGCCTTATAATGATCGACGTTCTTATTTTACCAAGGTAAAGTCAAGTTCTTGTATAGCGTAAACCGGGTAAATGGGAGGGCTTATGTAAAATCTTTTGTATTGTTAACTTTAAAATAGTTGTTAAAACTATTAACAGTCTTATAACTTTTCGTACCACCCAGGTTAAACCCTATATTATTGCTATTGACGATAAGAACTCTTAATTCAAGAGACCGAGCTAATACGAACCTCTTTTACCCGTTATCGACAAGTCGATGAAACGTCGCTGGCGCGAACGACTCTATAAAAAGAGAAATATTAAAGAGGAGGAATATATACCGGGTTATATTTATGATATTATTTATATAAAAAAATAAAAAAAATACGAAGACTTAATATTAAAGTTTTAGGTACAAGGTATTATTAAAACTTTCGGTAAATCTTTCTAGGAAAGCAATATGATCGAGATTAATAGCTTACTAATTCGAAAAGTGGAATAATTCGTACTAAAGGCCGATTTTAACCTCTAAAACCTAAATGTTACGATTTGTAAGTCGAGGATCATTTACGAGGTTAAAAGTAAGATAATTGGGCGGTTATACGAAAAATTATGCCTAATCGTTTGAGGATACAGTAATAAAGGTAAAAACTGAATTCTTACGTAATTATCAACGATTAAAAGAATTGGTTAACGTTTAGTAGTTATTTTATTAGCAGGTTTGTGTCACAACCCAAGCATGATAGCGGGTCAGGAAGCAAGCCAGTGTGCAGCTGAGCCCGAAGTCCAACACATCAGGTGGGGAACATCTTTCCTTTGTTAGCGGAAATGACTAAACCAATCATGTGATTAGGATCAGTGGGATCAGCACTGATCCAAGTGATCCAGTACTGAAAACGGTATGAAGGCACGGATATATAAGGACACGGTCATCACTACATAGATAGCATTTCCTTCCTAGCTCTTCAGTTGTCAATCTAAGTATTCAGTCTCAGTATATTCTGAATAGCCTTACGGCTTTTGATCATTACTTGCACGGTTGCGATATTGTTCACTCAGCACCTCTGCTACCTTCTTGATAACATAAACCCTCTGACACCTTCTATATACTCACGGGTATTTAGTGTGATCATTAAGGCGAGTTTATAAGTTTCATAATGCCCCTTTTAAGCATTTTAGGTTTTTCCCGTAAATAATAATCTTATTCTCGCGAGCTATAAAGAGAAAAATACGTTATATAGATTATTTAACTGTTATTAAACACGCCAACCTTAAAGACGTCGCTTCATATATCGAGAGTCTGGAAGTTGACGTGGTTATGCCGGTTGACAAAAAGTTCGTCTTCGCTATAGGCGGTCATCGCTTCCTATGCATCGTTATACGCATAACGTTTTTAAGAATGAAACATACGTTCTATTTAGATATAGATGTAGGTAAAGATTTCGTGGTGAAATTTTGGCCAAATAGGTACTTTCCTAACTATGTCGAGATGAACATTTCATATGTTAAGTGCCAAATGATTTTAGGCGTTATAAGACTTTTCTTATGACTCATTGCTAAGGTTCGTTAAATTCTTATAGCCCCTAACTATAAATTTCATAGAATGATTAGCCTTTTTAAGTAAACGGTTAATACTTGGATGGTAGACCGCCTGAACGTTGATTCTCTTTTCTCCAATAACTGTTTATAGTTTCGTAAGGCGGATATTTTCAGGTAAAAAAGTTGCTTTCTTTAAAAATAACAATTTCGGAGTTTTTTTTTCGGTTGAAAAGGTAATTATAAATCCAATTATATGTAAGATTTTTACCAAAGTCATAATTAAAACAATGTTATCTGGATTAATAGTGTATTTTTCTTAAAGTATAATAAGCTTTCCAAGCGAAATTTATTTAAAATTGCCGTTTAATATCTTTGTTCCTTCAATGCTATTATAAATTTAACTGCGCATTATAATATTTATATCGATATTATCATTGATACGGTTATCAATATTACTGAATATATAAGCATTGTAATTATTTCGTAATATGAAAACACGGTATATTTTTACATCACTTGAAATGACATTATACAGGCATTTTTATAGGTAGCAGGAGTTGGAAATTCTCTAGTGCCTTTTGATGCTATTAGCGACTTGTATCCCAAAACCTTATTTATGGAAGCCGAGTTTCAATTTGAAATTTATATCGTTGATATAGCAAAGGAAACGTAGTCTCGCCTTCATTTAGAGATTTTCGTTACCCTATAGTTTGACACGTTATTTATGGACGTTGTCATAGGCCTTTTTTAGGACCCTACGCAAAAATCTATATAAAATATGCGAAAATTTGTGGAAACAGGCGAAAACCAAATCTCACTAATTAATTTGATAAGCCTCATTTTGAATAAGTTCTAAATTTCTTTAATATTATGACTCCAAATCATACACCAATGTTTAAAGTTGAATATGGTGAATATATTAAGATGACAAAAGCGTTTAAAGTCTTGAAAACTGTTAAGATTTGCGATAGATAACTTGATGTTTGGAATAATTTTAGGCCTATTAAGCCCCCCTTCGACCAAATCATCAAGGTTTCATTTGTTAATATCTATTTAAATATGAAATTCAATCGTTACCGCTGTCCAGTTTTTTAGGGAAACGAAGATTTTCTAAATTGATATTTTGACGATTTACATTGTTGAAGCCGTATGGAATTCGTAAACGACGTTTTATCTTTTATTTTACCGGTTTTTATGGTTTGTAGAAAACTTTATTGTATCAAGAAAAGCCGTGTGATATTCAATATTGGGCCTCTTAACAAATACGTTATCCCCAATAGCTACATACTAACTTTTTAAGCCGAAGTTATCGACTCGTAAAATAATCGTTTTATATATTAATGCTTGATGTAATATTTGTTTTGATCATTTTTAAATTTAAACTATCGAAATGGTTTTATATTTGAAAACTATCAATAATTTGGGTTTTGTAAGGTAATATTAAGGGTTTGTTGAAAGCCACTAACATTTTTGTATAGATTTATAGTTTGTAATTTTAATATATACGAATTATTTTCTGAAAGTTTTATAGATAATATTGTTATTTCACACGAAAACTTCGATTATTATCAAAAACATCCGGTACCAATTTTCACGTTATTCATTAAAGTTGTAATCTGTTTGTTCATAAAAAAAATCCTACATAAGATTTCAGTCTGTTAAATTACTCAGTTTTAGGTTGATGGTTTCAGTCTTTTTGATAATCTTTAAACGCACTTCATATTCTCGAAATCTTTCTTTTCTAATTACACTTAAGGCGTTGGAAACATATTAACGAGTTTTTTTTTACGCCCAATGGTTCTATATTTTGGTTAATTTTCCGAGCTATTATATAAATCAAAGACTTATTTGTTGTCTGGAGGACGTAAATCTGGGCGAATAGAAAATGATAACTACGTAAAACGCATGTATTACATTTGAATTTCAAAACTTACGCGTATTAACTAGAAAAAAAATTATTTTACAGCTTTATGAAAGTATTTATGTAATAAATTATGTTTGTATCATGTAGACCCTTTCTGGTTATTATTCTTGTAAGTCGACTGAAGTCTACAAAGAGGCTCTGGTGTTATGTTTTTTTAATTCGAGTTTAATTATATGTGTAAAAGCGGGAAATTTAATCTCGCTATTGTTATTTCGCCTTTTTTTTTTGCAAATACCTTATTAAATTAAAGCTGAATTATGAACTTTCGGAATATAACTTAGCTTGTCTTATTGAGGCCTATCAACGCATTAGAATGACTCTAGTTGTAAATCTTTACCTAAACATTGTTCTTATAGATTATAAATTCACAATCGTTACTATTAATAAAACATCGGTCAATACAACTTTTACGGATTGGGTAAATAAAAAACTTATTGATGTTTTTGTTTACCTATATATATATATATATATTATACTTCGTTCATATCTTTAAACGATTTAATTTTGTTTAAAACGTTTTTTCGCGACTGCGAATTCTCGCGGACGAGAAGATTCGTTCGTAAAAAAAGGTACCTATATTTGATTGAATATTTGATCATTTTCTTGTAATGTTGAACAATATTAATATTACGTTATACGTCACAAAAATTATTGTATTGAAGTATATACACCTCAGGTTTTAGTTTATATACAAAGAAAAGCCTTTTAATGAGCGATTATTTTTAACTTAACGTAGGAAAAATTGTTTTAGTCTGAGATATTAAGTTTCATTTCACCGTTTTAGAAAGCTTTATGAAAAAGATTTGATATTAAGCATTATATGATAACAGTATATTATGCTTAAGCTAATAGACAAGCTGAGATAAAAACACAAGTCATTGAATTTGTATGATGTTATCGGATCTTTAAATATACGGAATAAGTGTTGATTGATATTGTTTTTGTACTTTGATAGAATATTAATAACGAGTATTTTCGTGCCATCGATGCTAACTCTTACGAATATTTGATCGGCTTTTAGTTGCGTATTTTTTTTTGTGGATTGTTTCAATCGGTTTCAACGTCGATAACAAGTAGAAATTCGCTTTAAAGGAGAGTATTTTCGCAATAACGTTCAATTTATAATAGAAATCATTATTTACGAAGTAGAACGGCGTTACAATAAATATTATCATTGGATTTAATTTAACATGTGAGATTGTGTTTAACCTTGTATTGGAAAAGCATAAAAATTCTTATATCGATAAGGCAGATGATCTGCTTTTATTTTATGTCTTTTTATTATAATAAATTATATAGGAAAGCTTGCGTATATACTCTACTTTCAAGCCAATTCGCAAGCTTATATGACCGTTAGCGTTTAATATTAAACGCCTTACAATAATCCCGAAAATAATTCTTTCGCCCGCATGCCTCTACCACCTGAGCTAGTACAATAAGAAGAAGCCCCTAATGAAGACAAATAAGAAATCGAAACAAAATTGTGGATAAACGTCTGAATTATCGTCTTTTCATAGGAAACTAAATTCAGTATTTGATTCGTTAAAACGTTTATATTTTTTTAAGACGATGAATAGAAATCTTTGAAATATCTGGAATATTGTAAATAACTTATTGAAGTTTACGAAAAAATAATTTTTGAGAAGATTGTCTTATGAAAAGGATGTTATGTGGGATTTTTCGTGTTTCGCGTCTCGCGTCTTATATCTGGCTTTGTCTCGCGTCTTACATATAATAAGGATATTGCCTTTCCTTTTAGTCCTAGAGGTTTGTTATATATTTACAGGGGAGGTATATGATGTAGGGTTACGCTTACATGCAAAGAATGAATGCATTATATACTTAGCTACCCATACATACACAGCCTTTCCCTAAACTTATGGTTCTGGCTAGTTTTTTCCTCCTTTATCGTCAGAATACTACACTGTTTCAACGTTACCTTGTCACCCTACACACATACCAACAACTCAAAAAACAATACACTCAACTTGCAGTTAGTATAGTCAACTTTACTATAGGTAAAGTTGACTTACTACACTACAATTACTATAGATTAAACACATAAAGTTATATAGTTTATTTATTTATCGCAACTTCAAGATTCTTTGTATGGGATCAACGCATTTGTATACTTACAACTCGAAGATTTTGATGCTTACTAGCAATCTTGGCATTTACTGGCGCATTTAATTAACAATTTCATAATATGCATGAAAAAAAGTATAGGATATGATGTTATAGATTAATTACCAGCGAAGTGGTTATTTATTACTGGGTTTCAAACCTTATATTTTATGATTTACAATTTATAATAATAATGGTAATGGCTTCAGTGTTTGCTAACTTTAAGGTTTCTCATAACTTGGTAATCGCTTTTGAACGATTGATATTTTTAATAATTAATCTTCATGAGCATTTCAAAATTTAGTTAATAAAAGTCTTTTGGTATTATTAATAACGATACCGTCACTGCTTCGAAACTATTTCAAAAAATAATGTAATACTAACGTATTCTCTACTTAATATTTTAACAACTAACGCAATTCGTAAAAACATTTCGTAAAAATCTTTCCTCTACCTTGTAACTCTACAAAACGTGATTGAAAAGTAGTTCATTCTTTTACCTAGATTATTTATGCTTAACCTCACGAGTACTAGTTAGTGTTGATAGGACTTTAAACATTGCAACGTTTTCGATTCGAAATGTAGTTGAAGTAACAGTAATATTGCAAAGGTCAGGTGGTGGATGGTTATTTCTTCTAAGTTTGGCATACCGCTAGAAGGTCTGCACACTAATTTATAAAGGTAATTGATTGGCCTGTGCCCCAAATTAAATTGGGCACCCTACTGCAATTGACTTGTAGTTAGTGCAGTCAACTTTGACTACACTGCACTTCAACGCTATTCCAATAGTAAGCCATATTCAAAACAAATCCAAAAATCACAAGCTAAAATAATATGACAAATGTATATATATATCTATTTATGAAGAGAATAAAGGCAAAGATTTAGTAGGCGTAGCGGAGATAACTCCACCAGTATAACAGTATTCTAAGTAGTAAGGGTTAGGCCTATGATATATGGTAGCGGTATTGAATCGAATTTATTTATATAGCTGTTGGTAGGGCTTTAGACGATGCAACGTTGTCGATTAAATTGGTCGAAGTAACAGTAGTATTGCGGTAGTCAAGTGGTGGATGTATTGTTATAGGTTTGGCAGACCGCTAGCCGGTCTGCACAGTAATTTGCATGACCAATTGCTTAGCACGTGCCCTAGTATAAAGTAGGCGTATACTGTACTTGCTTTGCAGCTAATATAATAAGCCCATAAAAAACAATATACTTAACTTATAGTTAGTATACTTAACTTTACTGTAAGTAAATTTGACCTGTTGTATTGAAAATACTATTATTTTAATACTGGCTTTTTAGTTCGTACGTGTACGTTAGTGTGGTTGACTGATATTTTCTAGTAAACGTTCAACTGCGACTTTATTAACTAGTCAAACCCCTGTTAATTTTAATTGACGTCTATATCTAAATGCACTTATTTGTGTACAAATTGATCTCAGTTTCCGTTAGTTTCCCTACGGTTTCGAGGTCCAACTCTATCAACTTTTATAAAAAGTTTTTCTATTACAAACCTATGTAATACTTTATTTTGAAACGAGTTAATTAAAAGAATTCATATCGTTAATTTCTTGGCAGTTTTTTTTATTTACCAGTATATTCTTAACTACTGTTACGTGATTTGAGACTGTTAAGCTACCTATTAATGCAGCTCTCGATACATATAATTAGCATATTTCTATTTATAATTTTTAAAGGCTCTGTTCGGCGATAGTTTTATTATGGTATTAGTGAAATTATTTTTACCGTTAATTTACCGGAACTTTTTAATTTTCCTTTTTTATAGGCATTGCTAAGTGTTATTACGTCGATTATTAGGCATTTTTCGCTAGTGGTCCCGAGATTCGAAAGGTATTCAAATAGGGATTTCGAATCGGTATAAATCACGACTGTATTGAGAGAAATGTTAAGCTACTTAGTAAAAATGTTACAGGTTTCCTATAGTATTATGCCTATATTCAATCCTGTTATTATTTCTTATACTTTCGAAGTTGATATGTTTCATATAATCTTTTCATAACTAATGATAGTTTGGTAAATTAGGTTACTATCGGTAAGGTCTCTGACTATTCCAAGTGAAGTAACAAGAGTAGAAGAGTATTCATAAGATTGGTATTGTTATAGTAAAAGATATATAGGTCAGATTCAGAAGAAGTATTCCATAGAGTGTACGCCACGGATTAGAGGTTATAAACCTTTTATCCGGGTAGTAGACCTTTTGCCGTACGCTTTGGAATACCCATTCCACACCGATCCACGTATAATGCACTTTTCGTTTTACAAAAGTGCAGTCTGCAACGTGAAACGTTATTATGTACTTTATAGGAGTGTATCTTGCAATACATTACACTGCCACTTGGCCTATATTTATTAGCTATAAGGGTATATAGTAATATCCACACAGGTAATCTTTTCTCTTTTTCCTTATATTCCTATAGCCTAGTAGTGATAAAGTAATCATAATGAATTCGTATACGTAGCCTTATAATAATAGTATAATTGAGGTACAAATTGTAAAGGTTTAAATTAGCAGTTTTTATAGTAATTATTATAGTCCGACCTACGATAGTAAGCCAAGTAGGTGCCAAATGGAATTTACTATTGAGGTGTGGAGGAAGACTAGAAGAGGCTACCGTGGCCTAATATGTAGGGCCTTTGGGTAGGGCTAATTCCTAGCCCATTACGTAACTTTTAAAACTTCCTCCTTTTCCTTTTCATACTATTGCCTCTTCCCTTTTATTAACTACCCTATAATAACCTTTTCTACTCCTTTTTATATAAACCAACTAGTTAATTAAACTTATATATCTCCACCTTTTATTTAGCTTATTATTATAGCTGACGTATTTAACGATTTTAACCTTGGTTACGTTGTCGCCGTCACCTCTAGAAGGGGCGACGAGCATTTTCGTAAAGTTTATTACCGTATAATATACCAATACTTTATTATTAATTACCTATTATGGCCTTTTTGCGTTATAAAAGATATTCTTATATTCGTAAATAGTAAAGATAAAAATAAACTTTTTTCGCTATAGGTTAAGGACGCTTCTATATCGTATATTAACCAGCTTTTAAATTTTAATGTTTCCTTATTTTACGCCCGAGTTCATCGTATATAAAGGCGTTACGTATATTGAAAGGTTTATAATGAGGTAAGTTTACAAAAAAAAATTCGAAAAAGGCTGACCATTAATTAACTTTTTTCATATAATATATTTAAAAGATAAGTTTTTTTACTACCTTATCCGGTTTTCGTGTTTTTTACGCTAATTAATTATTATGGTAAAAATGGTGATTATATTTTATATCCCGAATGTAAGCGTTAAGGGGATATCTCCGGTTGTCGACCCGTTTTTGCCCCCGCCTTTTCTAAGTTGGTTAGTTAGTTTCCACATCTTCGTAATGTCGTTTAAACGTAGGGATTTTTTACTATACCAGTCGTATAAGCCGTTACTCTTTTGGCTATAATTTTACGTCGCCCTTTTTCTTCGGGTTCGTATTTACCACAAACCTTTTCGTCGTCTTTTACTATATCGTCTATTTATCGAAATAAGACGCCTTCGGCTAACCGAGTTTCAATGAATAACGTTTTCGCCCCGACCTCTTTTAATTACCGTTGAATAACTTTTCGTAATTTTAGCCTAAAGTGTTAAAATAATATAGCTACTTAGGCTATATCCCTTATAGCTAATATAATCTACGGCTTATTAAATGTTACGAGCGATGCCTAAAACTTAATTATACGATTCCCGATTTCGTTCGTATCCCATTTATTAACCTTTTACAGAAACGAGATGATCGGGCCGACCGCGAACAGACGTAGGATCGTATCCGGGCAAATCACGTTACTCGGGATTAAACTAATGTATTATAGTTTTTAGTAACCCGTTTAAAGGGTTACTTCCCTCGCCTCGTCCTTCGCCCTATTTTTTATTAACCATTATCATCGGCTTTATTTAACGCCCATCCCTTTTAATGTTATCATTTATTACCAGCTTTCCCTAACGTCCGTCTGTTTTCGTATTATCCGCTATCAACCTCTTTTAACGCCCGCCTTTCCTCGCGTTATCCGCCCTCCTTAACGTCGCTTCGCGTACGGCCCGCCTTCTACTAACCCCTTTTTTCGGCGCCCACCAATTTTCGTTATACCTTTTACCATCCTCCTCACCTATTATCGACTAGCGTTCGGAGCCAGTTGTAATAAGGTTCCTAACGTTAATAACGCCGATATTCGTGAAACCAGAATAAGGATAATAATGATAAGTAGATAAACCTTCATTAAAATGTAATTAAAGTCGTTTTATAGTCGAATATTATTCTAAATAATTAAATAATTTTCATTCAACTTTAATTAAATTATTATAGCTTTATTTAATAGTAAATCCTCTTTTTCATTTATTGATAGGTATTATTTCGAGGGTTTAAGCGATTCGCTTCACGCTTATCACTTGGCATAAACTTAACACCATCGTCGAAATACCGGGTTATCGTAAATCCGAATATCTCTCCATTGCGCTTCGAATCTATTTAGGGCTATAATATACTGATGATTTTCCAAAAAAAATCATTCTAGCTTATTATATCCCTTTCACTCAACTAATACGTAGCGAACCCCATTTTTACCCTTTTTTGCCGCGAAGATGTTTTATACTTTAAATTCCTTTCATTTACCCTATTTTTATCGTCCGTTGACAAAAATAATTTCGGGCAAATATTGGATAAAATTTACGAAGAAAGGGGGTCCGAAACCAAAGGTTTAATTAAATATATATAAAATACTGAATATTTACTAGGGATATTTAATATAATATTTAACGGTTTCGAAATACCGACCGCCTGGTACCAGTTATAAAGTTAATCGAGTTTTTTACTCGAGCGGTTAGTTTTAATTATACGAAGGCTTATCTAAATTCAATCCCCTATTTTATATCGTTTCGCCGAACGCTGTTTGCGATTCGCCGTCGTTTTTATTTATTATTAAATATAAGTTATTACCGCCTAAATTAATTTCGTTCCCTTACGCAAATGAACCAAAAACGTAATAATTCGCCCCGTTAAACTAATTTACTATTTCGTATCCCTATTTACCTTTGGAATAAATAACATTTCGTATCTATTTATTAAACGATTTGCGTTAAACCCGATAACCGTTAACTTTTGGTTATTTAATATGAATTAATAAACGAGTTAATACGAAATTCAATCATATTACGAAGAGGCGACTATAATACGTAATTATTTAAAAACTTTTTGATTTACCCATTTAATGCCGTCGTTTATTTATAGGTAATACGTTGTAAATAAAGGTTATTTAACTTTTACTAAAGAATAAATCGTCGTCCAAAATACGCTTACCTAATCCTAACCGAGGTTATTAATAATAAAAACTAAGAACCTATAAAATCTCCATTATATATCCTGAAAACATTTCGCGTACGTATCCGTAGTTATAAACCATATAGCCTTTAGTTAAACAAACTTGGAAAGGTAATTCGTAATGATTAGTAAATATCGAAGGCCGTTATTAATAATTAGTACGTCGACTATAAAGTCGATTGGAATATATATTTAATACTGGTCAAAAAAAAATCTTATCATAAAGTATGATAATGGTTTATCCTATTACACTACGTATATATTCGATATAAACATCAAATATTTGCGACTGTTACATTTTAATAATAATCCTGTTAAAACCGCGAAATAAAATATTTTTATCTGAATAACCTATAATAAGTGAGTAGTGGGTTTACTATAGTATTGTCATCATTAATAGTTTTTAACTAGGTAATTATAAACGATTACGATGACGTAATACCTTTCGTGGGTCGATCCTATAATTTACAATTTATATTAATCATCTCACTCTAGATAAAAAACGTTTAACGCCTTCAGAAACCGTTGAAAGACGAACCTTATATAACGGGTTATTTGTTACTCTTCAATCTTATAATTTCATTAACGTATCGGGTCCTAAAATAAAGGAATTATTCGAATTTAGCGATACTGGCAAGCTTAACGCGAGTTGGGCTCGCGACAGTATCGCCGACGTTACCGTACTAAAATCCCTTAACGTTATCCCCGATGACGACCTGGATGCGGGCCGGGCTCAGGGCGGTATCGCCTTCGACAGCTCTTCGAAATCCCCTAACCCCCCCTTTAAATGTATATTATCGTAATCCAATAACTAGACTTCCGTTTCGCTAAACTCCTTTACTTTACCCGCCGCAATCTTTATTTATTTAATGTATAAGATTATTAATACCTCGGTTAATATAGTAATGGAAATAAGTTAAAATACCTACACGTGACGTTTTTTAACCTCGGGCTTATTTTATAGCTTATAAGTCAATGTATCCAGATGGGCGTCCTAAGTTACAGGCCTATATCGTAAGTGGTATTAAAAAAGAAAAAGGTTCTTAGCCTATTTAGCCCAGCATTCCGAAATTAATCGTATTGAAAATACTTTAATTCCTCATAATCCTTTGAAATCGTAAACTGTATACTGATATTACATAACTTAAAAGACCACGCTTTTAAATAAAATATTACTACGGTTTTTTTTTATCGTAAATGGTACAATTATGTTTCGTATCCGTTAATCGTGCGGAATGGTGAATTATTATTCTTGAAATACCATTTTCGTTCTGTTATGATAAATACCCTTCTAACGTCGTTTCCGAATGATTAATTTCCACTATTATTAGCTGATTTGGATCCTAATATGCTAAAATCGGGGCCGTAACAAAAGTATCTTTTAAGGTTTAAAATGCCTATTCCTCCCGCTTCATTTAAACCTAACGAATATCTTATTTCATTAAACATACGAAATAATCCGTGAACTTTTGAAAAGTTACGAATAAAATCGCGATAAAAGTTAGCAAAACCTCAAAAGCTTCGAACTTTCCGGACCATACGTAGTAACTTCTACTCGCGAATTATCCGGACTTTTTCGAGGTCAATCTGGATACCTACTTTTACTATTATAATAAAACTTAGGTAATTTTTTTTAATTACGAAGTTATACTTTTTAAAGTTTAAATTCAATCTTATATTACGAAGACGTCTTAAAACTACGCGATATTTTGCTATATAGACCTATTCAATACTTCAAAAAAAGACTAGGAGGTTATCCAAATACATAATGAAAAAATTATCTAAAATATCCGCCATTATATAATTAATATACCATTAAAAAGTCGCCGGCGTTTCCGTTAGCTTAAAGGGGGTAATTAGCTATTTAAATAACCCGAATCACGTATAAAACGCCGTTAATTCCTTTTACTCAATTATTACTTAAATACGGTAAAATGCCGTTCGAATATCTAACCTCGTAAGTTATATCGATTTCGATAACGTACGTAGAGTCTTTTTAATTAAATGTAAGGGAAAACGGATTTACTCTGTAATTTTATTTGATACCCGATAATAAATATAAAATCGTTATACTCTTTCCGGTTTACGAATGAGCAATACCAGCGCCGTCGCCGATGAAAATTTCGTTCGAACTTAACCTTTATTTACCAATTCTGTAACCTATCGTTAAAATTTGAAAAGTTAATTTCATAATATCGAATTTGACGGTCCTTAATGTCGTTTTAGTAAAAATTCATCTTCGTTTAATTTAATATAAATATAGTAGTCGAATTTTACTTTGTATAAAAGTAAGGCCGTAGTTTTGTCCTTGTTGAATAGGTCGTAAAATGCTATTAATTTAGATAAAAGACGCGATTGATATTTTTTTCTCTTAACTGTAGTCGTCTTTGTTACTTGTAAAATCCACGTTATCTCACTAAAACTTATAATATAAGTTATTTGAAACGGGTTCCTTATACTTTATACCTTTCGGTATGAACGTTACGTTAACTCACGGAAAACCGAACCTATTACGCCCTATATACCTCCTATTCTAAAGCGTATCGATACTATGTCGACAATTCAGTTTCCTTAACTTTAAATTACTAAACGGCTACCGCCCGCGTTTAAAGTTATCTATTAATATCGTATCTAAGACATTTCAAAAATTATATTCCGTATTATTTCGGGAATAATACATAATAATATCGGGTTCGATTATTTATTAATATTTATATGAAACTTAGTTATTTAGGTAATACGCCTGTCTTACCATAATCCTAATATCGTTTTAAGATTTTGCGAATATAATAGCCGAATTGATTTTAACCTTAATCATTGTATTAAAGCTTCGTTTACAATATAATAATAATTATAAACGAAATCAACTTAAGTATTTGAAAATTAGGTATTGTTGGAAATTACTAAGATAAAAAAAAATTTCTCGTTTATACGTATTTTAATTAAATTAAACACCTTTTTATTTGATTTTACAACGACGTCGTTAAAGTTATATAACTTTTGAAACTATATCCAAAAGTTAAATTTCCCCTATCTCTGTTAATAACAAACTTTTCTTTACCTTTTTAGCTTAGGCCGTATACACATACATAAAAGGTAATGTTAGGCGAAAATCGTAGTTACTTTAAAAATAGTTTAGTAAACTACAACGTATATAACGTCTTGAAGTAAACCTAATTTAATGTTTTTTTATTATCGTCCACGTCGTTTTACGTTTTTGGTTTTAAATACGTATTCAATGTGTTTGTTAAGATAATTAACCGCGGTATCGAAAAGATTAGCCGCGATTACTACGGCCTTTTAACGAAAACATTTAAAAAGCGTAAACTTTTGTTATAATCGTATTACTATCTGGCCATTGATTTTAAACGCGTTTCTTTAATTAACGACCAAAAACGTTACTTTAAGTTTAAAAACTTTAACTCGTTGGTGAATTCACGGTATTTCTCTAAAGTTACGATAAAGTTTACCCGGCTAATACCTACCATAATAAACATGTCGTAAATACGTAGTAATGCGCGAGAACGTAATTAATTATACTTTACAGCTAAGGGTTAATTTAAATCGTTTACTTAAGTTAAAAGTATTTCTAACCTAATGAAAAATAGTATTTATAAGTCTTTATTACTTATAATTAAGTTTTCGAATTCGATTAATATTTTATTTATACGATGAAAGTTATTGAAAGCTACTTTGATATAATTGAAAAACTTCCTTATATTATACATATTTTCTTATCTTTCGGCTTCGTAATAAGCCGTAACCGCCTGCGTTACCGTCGCCGTATAATATCCTTATACGTAAAGGAGCGCGTACCGACTTTTTCCGATTTACATTTTATCCATTTTTAATATGAATTCGATCGTTTAACACGTCGTCTCCTACGGAAAAGCAAATCCGTTAAATCACGGTTAATTATATCTTTTTCATCCGCCCTAAACCGGTAAAAACCTAACGCGAATTGCGGTTAATTCGGTTTCGAATTATTGGATTTTCGCGACAACTTAAACGAAGTTGAACGTAAAGTTAATAATTAAAGTTGATTAACCAGGTCATTGCAATTATTCAATAGCCGACGCGATATAGTTTACGGTGTTTTATGAATAAAAGATATCGGTTTAAATTGGGTTTGAAAGGGCCAAAGATATATTTATAAAGGTAGAGGATTATGTATTCGTCGACAGACTTTTTTCCTCAATAATGTTAAAATATAACGCTGAATTATTAACATTCCTTATCGATTTATTTATTATAAGTATTTTTTTCCCAACAAATAAAAGAAAACCTTAATAATATATTATAATCCGACTTACGATGATAAGTCAAGTAAGTATTAAATAGGATTTACCATTAAGGTGCAGAGGAAAACTAAACAAAGTTACCGTAACCTAATATACTGGGCCTTTGGGAAAGGCTAATTCCCAGCCCATTATGTGCCCTTACACGTGCCATATACGCACCGTGCCCTGTCCGTACACGGGCCGTGTCTGGCCTGTACCCGGTTCGCGCCCGGGCCAGGCCTAGGCCCATCCCGTTACATGCGCAGTTACATAACCTATAGGCTCAATTGCCAACAGCCTGAGTCTATGACAGTAATAGTGTAGTTACGGTACCAATTATAAAAGCTCAAATTAGTAATTTCTAGCCGCGGTAGTAATTGTAAATATTCAAATTAGTAATTCCTGGCCGCAATAGTGATTCTAATAAGGGCCTAATTCGATATGGTTATTGATAACTTTTATTGTTGTTTTCAATACGAGTGTACTTTCGTAAACACTATAGAGGTAATTACATAAAAAGGATTACGCCGTTACGTATTTTAGGTTAATATCAAAAATGTCGTTATCGATTGAAGTAAAACTTTTTTCTTTTACTCTTTGAAAGCGCGTACCTATAATTAATATAAGTCTTTAGTTTAATTCAACTTAACCCTTATTTTCATGAACTAATTGAAATCTCTTGAATAAGTAGGTAATTTAACTAATACTTATATATTAATCTTACCCTTAAATAGGTACCACGTAAATTCAAGTCCGCTAAGCGTCATAAAACGCGGGAACGCCGTTGTACCGCCGTAGTCGCCGCCGTAACCGCCGTTTATAGCACTACTACCACTACTAATAACCCGCCCTTGTTGGGTACAATATCCTTAATAGTTACCCCCCCCCCCCGGTTTCCCTATGCATCGCCGCCGTCGCTTCTCCGGCTTCTTTCTCCTCTACCGTCGCCTTTTCCCCTTCGGCCCCGCTTTCCCCCATCTTCGCCGTTATAACCTCATTAACCTTCGCCGCTGTTGCTTCATCTTAGGCTTCGTTTACCGTCGCCGTTCCCCCCCCCTTTTTTTCCCCTCTTCCTCCCCTCTCCCTTTAAACTTTTAAAAGAAGAAACGAGAGGCTTTTAAGGTAATAAACTTCACCTTTTCCCAGCGGGCAAAAAAACTCTTATTCGTAGGGGCCCTCCGACTCCATAAACGTAGCCTTACAGAGCTCTAGCGCGGTTTATATTTTCCAAATCTACCTGTATATCGACTTTTAATATTACTGTAAATTAAGAGCAGGAGGTGGACCTATTTAGCCACCTAAGGCTTTGTATTGTTAGGGTACGTCGCGAGGTATTTTTAACGTATAAAGCATTCAATAGACGTATCTGGGTCCGTAAACTCAGGCCGTTAATAGACATGCCTTATGTACCGTATATCGCGTTTACGGCCGCGGTTAAATTCGTTAATAATTACTATGAAAACGGGGGTCGTTTAACCTATTGTTATCGTTATAAGCGGACTAGTAACAGATACACCCCCGTTTCGTTAATTTTAGGACCATAAGCCGAAGCCATGTTATATGTCCGCTGGCTTTATAATACGTTTTAACCCATTTGTGAAATTTCCTTTATTAGAAAAACAATGATCAAGATACTTGAAAAAACAACCGCGGTCGTAGATAATTAAAATAAGCCGATGTTAATTAATACCAGGCGTCAATGGGCAGATTAAAGAGTCGAAAATTACTATTATTCCTGGAAACCAGGCTTACGTATATATTACATAGGCGAGTTTAACAAAGTTTACGCGCGTTGATATAAAAAGAATGAAAATATTTTTATACTTTTGCCTAAAGGTATGCGACCCAAAGTATAAAGCCATATCCTTGTTGACGTCGATAGCGTCGATAGCGATAATAATGGTAACGCTAGTATAAAGGGGGAGGGCGGCCGGGGAAATAGTAAGGATGCGACGGCGTTGCTCTCTCCCTCTCTTTTTGGTAGTAATTAGTTCCCCTTTACGTCCAAGCCAGCGCGCCCGACCACATCAATGTCATTTCTTTTCTCCAATTTATTAACAAGTAACAAATATAACTTAAAGTTTATAAAATAAAAACAGCCAATATGCTAGATACGTTGTAATATCGTAAATTGAAACAAAAATGGGGAAAAAAAATAAAGTACACAGTAAGGTAAAGATACGTAAAGAGAAGTGTAATGATATAATATGGGAGGCGCGAAATAATCGATTTAAACAAAAAAAAGAATAGGAAATTCGGCAATATTAAGGTATATAAAACGAATAATAATAAAATGTTAGAAGCAGCACGAAATAGTAAGGTTAAACTAGAGTAAGTTCATAAGGCCGGTGTAGAGGAAATTTATATACCGTGGTATAAATCGAAGAGCGGCGCGGATAGCGGATTTCGGACCGCTTCAAATTGGCGAAAGTGGTATGATAGCTTATTGGGGTCGTTAAACCTTTTGAGCTACATTAACAAACAGCGTACTTGTCGTTATAAGCGTTTTCAACGCTCCGTTCGGTGTAATTTTGGTTATTACATCTGCTGAGTTAGACTTTCCATCGATTTTTTTTGGTTTTTTTATTTCGCGGTGTTTATACAACTTGTATAAAGCTATAATATCTATTATTAAACGTTTTCCGTTCGTAATACCTAATTTAACTTGATATTTATAAAGCGAAAGGAAGTTAATGTATACGATGAAAGGAATAAGACGTAGGTTAATATTGGAAATAATTATCATGACCGTTATTACCAAGATAATACCTGAATCGAAACCTTTAATTATGTTATAGATTTTCGAAGCTAATACGTTTTTCGTAACTCTTTTATACTTAGTAAATCTTTAATACATAATATTTACACGGAGCGTAAAGCCGTTTCGAGCCAATGTTTTGGTACCGATAATTAAAACAAAGCCTATTTACGAACTATAATCGTTATTAATAACGAGGGAATTGTTAGTAAAAACAAATAACTTTATAATACGTATATACAGCGGTATAAATTACAAACCGTGATTTGGATTATGTATTTTTATAGAGGCGTTTATTAAACGTTTTATATACGTTATCTGACGGGTCGGTTCAGTATTACACAACGACCAAAAGGTTAAATATCGCTTTGAATTAGGTTATTAAAGTAACCTAAACGTTATGTATACGTTGGTGTTTTTATTCGTCGGCTCGTTTTACGTTATTTCAAGCGATAAAGACAACTTAATTTAACCATCCCTTTTACGTAAGGCTTGAAATACCGTTTCGAAAAATGATAATAAAGTTAATAAGATCGATTGTATAATCTTTTGTTAGTTACTTTTTAGGTTTCGCTTTTAAAGGAGTCTATAAAAATTTACTCTTTTTAAATACGGAAATCGAGGCGTTATATGACGTTAATATATCGTCCGTTTATATACCTGTTAATAAAAAAAACCTTAAAGCGGACCTTTAATATTAATAGACACGGGTCGAAAGTAAAATTAATTATTTCGAGACGTTTCTTACAATACCTTTAATAGGTGTTATACCAGTAAATACTAGTTTTAATTAAACCATAAAACGGCTATATAATACTTAAAATATTTTTAAAAGAGTGATGTTTTCTGGAATTTATAAGTATATAGGCGTTAGTACATCGTTTAAATCGCTTTTTAAATTAGGTATATACATATGTTATATCACGGAGTTCGACATTCAAACTATGCGATATACTAAGGAAAGATATAAACGTAAGAATTAAGCGGTGACTAACCCGTTATAAGGTAGGCGACTAGGTTATAATATCATTTTTATCATTGTCGTTATAACTTTTAATAAGTAAACGATTTTTCTCGTAAATTTTTCCGGTTCTATTTTTAATTTAGTAGAGGAGGCGAATGGGATTTTTTTTATAAACCTCATGAATTACCGAGTCGAACCGTTCAAAACGAAATACGTTTTAGTTGATTAGGGTAAACATTTTTATTTAGGTAGACTATTCGAATGAGGTACCTAAAGCAGTAATAATACCGTTATAATGGAGCTTTAGACTAAATTCGCGGTTTATCATTTCCTTTTAAATAATAAAGAAGCCTATGGTAAAAGTTCTGGGGCGTTTTTTCGGTTTTAAAACTAAAAGGGTGGCTCCAGCGGAGAGGTGTGGGTGGAGTTGATATAGGTGGGTCGCTTTCGTCTAGTCGAAATGGGCCGGATACATAATTCGGGGGGTGGATTGAAATTAGGAGCGGTTTGGATTCGTTGTTTCAAGGGGTGTTTCGTTAGCGGTTTTATTTGGATTGTAGTTTCGAGCCATTTCTTTCCATTTTTCCCCTGTACTTTCGTATCATTATCTAACGAAACGAACTTATACCGTTTGGAAATTTAACGAACACATTATATACTTTAGACCCGTTAATCTTCTAAGGGTTTAATCTATTCGTCATTAATTTTTTAAATTAGGACGTTAAATTATAACGATAGGTCCAAAACGCCAGTTCCTCATGGGATATTTCTTGTAGGTAACGCTTTAGACACATCGTTTTTAAACTGTAAAAACGTAATGCTGTTATAGTCCTCGCCATAATATTATCCCTTTATACCATTATTAGTGATGATGTAAAATTTATATAAATCCTTAGGTAAGTACGAAAAAAAAAGCGTAAGGATAAGACTATCCAAGCTGAAAGTGTTATTAACAGCGTTAACCGGTGTTTAAAGAATAAATTCTTTGAAACTAATACCTTTCAATTCCTCTGATATTATCATATGAGTTTTTTTAAACGGCTCATAATACCATTTATATTTTAATGCTCTATAAAGCTTCTATTGAAATTTATATACATTCGTTACTATTTATACGAATCTTCATACGTTATTCGATAAAATAGAGAGCCGTATTAGCGTTATATATAATTTAGTTTGAAAACTTTGGGTAAACGTTTAACTAATAATCAATGAAAAAGTTTCAATAGCTTATAACGGAAGCACTTCGTATAAATTTGGCTTTGTAAAATAATGTTATCGCGTTCACAACGTAAAACACTGGTTAGCTATTGAAATATATAATATAAATAATTACCTCGTAATTAAAGTTTATATCGTTTTAAAATCGGAACCTAAACCGTCGTAGGGCTTATAAGTGTAATTGGTATTTATATCAAAACTGTTCGATGATTTTAAAGGCGTTCTTTCTTATATCCGTATAGTTTACGACGTAAAGTAGTCGTAAAAAGCGTTTTATAGCCGTGTATCCGCATCGTTAATATAATATCCGTAATCACGGCTATATTAAATAAATAGCCTTAATTGTAGGTATTTTTGGTAAAAATCACAAGTAACCAAGTTTAAGCCAGAGTGGTACAAATACACTACCCGAAGCGTAAATAAGTTTATTAGTTGTATTCCGGACCTTGATTCTAAGCTTATTTATATTAGCTAATAAAAATAGGAATTAATTTTCAAGTTTATTACGTAAATTTCAACCGGTTAGAATCGTATATTTAGAACAATCTTTTTAAATAACGACGCTTTGCCTTTACCAAATAGGATCTTTCGGTATTTTCTTATTCGATTTAGCTAAAACTTTAAAAACTTCGCTGCACACGCGTCGAATTATCGCTTTCCGGCTGTTAAGATTTAGGTTACACTAGTATTAGGTATAATAACTTAAAACCCGTTGCCGTATTTGTTTCAAAACGTAAATTGTAACGTTATATAGCCGTTAAACGCTTTGTTGACGTACTTTAGGCCTGGAATATGTAGTGATGAGGCGTTTTATATACCTATGAAAATGCGTTGGGAGGTCTCATCATTTTAAATTATTAGGTAAATATTATTACGCTTAAAGTCTTTTTCTCCGGATATATATTTATAAAGGTAGGCGTTAACGCTATTATCTACGCCTTTGTATTTCGCTACGTATATTATAAATTTAGCTTATATCCAGTCATTAAATGTATAATCGACCTCAAACTATCGCTCAATCCGAATTTACTCATAATTAGATAGTTAGTAACATAGTAGCCGATTTTGTCGTATATGATGTAATGCTTTTATAAACCCGCGGGGTTCCGTATGCTTTTTCGCAAGTATTGCTATAGCCGCGGTACGTTTCGCCTATTTTCGAACGATCGGTTTTACCACTTGTTATCAGGGTTCCCTTTTTAATACTCATATTTCCAGCGTTCGTTTTGCTTTAGGTATACTTTGAATATTCAATTCAAAACGTGGTAAATAGTTTCAATAAGGTTTACTTTAGTGATTTAACCCTCGATTTCAATCTCTTCGACTACAAATACTAATCCAAAGTTTGTCTATCGGCAAATAAAGGTTTTAAACAATATTTTAAAGCTCGTATAAAAGGCATTCAAATCCTTTTTTAGCTTAAAAAGTATAAGGTTGAAATTCGGATTTCCGCAACATGCCTAGGTTATTACTTAAATAAATAGTTCACCACCCTTATATTCTGATTTAAGGGCTGCCTAAAACTTTAAGAACTTAACTATCAAAGCGGTAAAAACCTCCTGTATATTTCTATCGAGTTTTTTGTATTGGTTCTTACGAACGTTTAAGTTATATCAAAATAATCTGTATCGTAAACTTCGTGGTTCAATTTTATATCTAAATAGTATTTTGAACGGTTATGATACCTCGTAAATGTATTTACTTGTGTGAAGTGCTACATATTTTTTTGTTAGTTTGTCCGAATAATATACCGGGTAAAATAATATACAACTAGAACGTCTCGATATCTAGTTTCTTATATATATTAAGTATAATACATATTTTATTGTCGAGTATATCGTATAGTTTATCCTTGTAATTTTCGTCCTTATTTCAATACCTGGTGAAATTAGTAAACTCTGTAAAATCGCTTCTATTAGTAGGAAAGCGGTGAGGTAAAAGGTTATAATAAGGGTCATAATTAATGGGAATTTGTTCGTAAGGTACGTATTAGCGTTTTACGCCGCTCATTGTTTCGTAAAATAGGCTGTTTTTGGTATTTCAACCGCTTTTATTTTAGTTAAACGGGATGTTAATCGTGTTTAAAAAGTGGGTTCGTGTTTGGTTTTACTTTATAATATATGCCGGTATAGGAGTTTATTATACCCGTATAATAAATAAGAATTATAATCGTTTTTTTTCTAGGTTTGTATTTTTAATTTGGGGTAAAGTTATAGTATTAGGTCGTCCCACGCCTTATATTCGTCGTTTCGTCCGTATATCTTTTACCACTTGTTATTTGTATTCCAGCAAGTAATATTTTTTTTACAAATTCTGTTTAATACATATTTTTATCCACCTAATCCGGTAAGTCGATAAGCCGTACTATTTTGAATAAGGTCTTAATAAGGCGGTCATTCCTATTTTCTAATATATTAGTACCTTTATTTTGTAATTGAATTCATAAGGCTTTAACAGTGCAGGAGTTTACTATATATTATATACCTAAAGTCCAATTTTATATTTTTCTTAAAAATTATTCAATACATTAAGTTTTTGGGTTTTCTCTTTTTAAGAAAGAAAAATCACTGTTAAAACGTACGTGTTTGCCGTATATAGGTTTATTTCTTTAACTAGTGTATGAATAATGTTATTTCAAAAACTCAGTTTTTTTTTGTATATCATAGCCTTTTCAATTCCTATATATTCAACTAACAAGTTAAAGTAAACGTTAGTTTTCTCCGGTATTATTAGTATTAGGGCTACAGTTATGAGTATTTTAAAGCGGTTAGGGGTAATTATTCCTATATGTATATAGTATATAAAAACGGCGTAAATTAGTAGTTTTGAGCCGAAATTAGATTTAAGTACGTTCGAATTTCAAACTTCGCGGTAATTCGTTTTACAAACGGTAAATAGAAAGTAAATAAGATAATTAAAGTAGTTAAAATAAAGTTATGAACACTGATTGGTATAAATGAACTCCAACAGATACGTAGATAAAATGTAATTATAAACTAGTTAGGAGTTTCAAATGAGTTTTATTAACGTCTAGTAACATTATATTAGCTCACTAGCTAGGGAAATTTAAACATTATAAATATGAAACTTAAAATATATAAAGCGAACGTAAAAAGGCGAATAGGGTAAAGGAAATATAGATATAAAAAGGTGTATTATAGGTTCGATGTAGGGTCTTAGTTCGTATTTGGTAAACGGTCCGGATTATAATATCGTAGTCGCTTTTGCTAAAGCAAACGGTTTGGTTATTCCGTTTGTCGCCGCTTTCTGATTTCGTAAGCGGTTTTAATATCGAGTTCAAATCGGATAGGTCTTAATAAAGGGTTTCGAAACTTGATGGTTCTGACTTATGTAACCTGGTATGTAATAGGACGTTTTTTAAAAGGTGTCCGGGTACGTTAAAGCATAAAATAAGGGTTAATAGTAGCTAAATGGAGTTTTTAATAGATTAAACGTCAAATAACGGTTTATAATATCGTATTGAAATGATCCCTTTTAAAGTTACTCAGCTTTTTAATATATATTTCGTGTAATTTTTGTAAAAACGTAGTGTTCAACCAAAAATTGTTAAAACCGTTATGATATACCATTATAATCATTAAGCTTGTATTTATCTTTTCCCCTAAACTATTTATAGTCGACCGAATCGGCTACTAACTAGTGTCGTTAGGGTCTTTACCTATTTCACATAAAGTACATAGAGTAAAAAAAAAAAATATAAAATTGGTATTATTGTAGTAAAAGATAGATAGGTCAAATACAAAAAAATCGTTCGAAAAAGTGTACGCCACGGATAGGAAGTTATAAACCTCTTATCCGGGTAGTGGCCCTTTTTCCGTGCGCTCTGGAATACCTATTCCAGACCGCTCTACGCATGATGCACTTTGCGTTTTGTAAGAGTGAAGCCTGCAGCGTGACAAATTATCGTGCACTTTGCAGGAGTGCACCTTGCAATACAGTGCACTACCACTTAGTCTATGCATACTAGCTATGAGGGTATATAGTAATATCCACAGTTACTGATGATATTAAATTGTTTTTCCCGTATATTTTTATCAATAAGGGTAATTAAAAAGCCGATTTATAAAAACATGTCGGTGTCATTTACAAAAAAGAAATTCGTAAAAATTGTTAATTTAGCCCTTAATAGGTCAATTAGGACTATATTAACCCCCTAGTCTAGGTTTTGTATGTGTTGTTTAATACTTTTATTAACCCGATTAAAATCGTTACATATTAGATTTTATATGTATATCGCGATATAAAGGTTATGAAAGGCCACCGGTTGATATAATATAGTGATATATTTGCTACGGGCACGTTGTTTCAGGTATCTTTAGACCTTAGTTACGTTAATTTTATCAATTATAATTGAATTAGTTCCTTAGCTCCCTTTAAAAAAAATTAAGGCCGGTATTAATACCAAGTATACGGATTTAACAATCCGTTGCAGTCAAGTTAATTACCATTTATCAATGTCGTAACCGGCTTGTAATTTCAGAATTTAAAGCCCTTAATCGCCTATGGTTATGATGTTTTAGAGCCAGTCGTTTTGACGAATGGGTATCGTTAATTTACATACCTATTAAACCGAAATACCTGTTTTATGTTCCCAATAAATACGGATTGTATATTACGAAAATCATACATAGTCGTAATATAAAGTGTAATTACTAGTTGAATAACTACTAAACGCCTATTTTAGCTAGTTTATATAAAGGCTTAATATATTGTATTACCGTTTTTGAAGGATAAAGAGACCGTAATTTCTATTATAATCCTAGTAATATGATCCGTTGTAAATTCGTTGCTAATTCTATGTAGGTTTATGTTATATATTGTCTATTATACGTAAACTTACCTTTAATTTCAACTTGTGAACTTATTACTACAGCAACTACTAAGCGTTAGCTAGTTTTCTAAATAGTTAACGATCACGTCAGGATTTAGTGTTTGCCTTTATCGTTGTATTATTAAGCCTTTAAACGTGATTTTTCATACAGCTGCCCGTAATCTTACTCTTAACCTCGTAAATAATCCTTGACTTAAAGATCGTA
Source organism: Anisogramma anomala (assembly GCA_038502455.1). Taxonomy (NCBI): domain Eukaryota; kingdom Fungi; phylum Ascomycota; class Sordariomycetes; order Diaporthales; family Gnomoniaceae; genus Anisogramma; species Anisogramma anomala. The sequence goes on along the minus strand of JASMMZ010000003.1, from coordinate 36,429,833 downwards.
ACGTTTAGATTTTAAAGGTTGAAGTCGGTTTTCGACACGAATTATTCGACTTTTTGAATTGATAGACTATTAATCTCGATTTTATAGCTTTCTTTAGAAGATTTGACGAATATCTGAATAATACCTTGTACTCAAAACTTTAGTGCCAAATTTTAGCTATCTTCTTTTCCCTACTTACTTAAGCAATATTGTAAATACGATACGGTATGTATTTCTTTTATTTACCGGTTTTCTTTTTCGGGAGTTGTTCGTACCAGCTGCGTTTTATTGGATTATTAGTAATAAGTAAAGAAAGTTTGTGTTAAATCGGTCGCTTAGCTCAAGGATTTTTATTATTAGTAGCCCTAGTATAGGGTTTTACTTAGATAATACGGAAAATTACAAGACTGTTAATAATTTTAATAAATATTTTCAAGTTACCAATATTTTAAATTTTATATGGGCTTTTTCACTTGCTCGGCTCCCGTTATACGAGAACTTTACTTTATACCGGTAAAGTAAATACATCGATTGTTATCGTGCTATTTATAGTATTAAAGGTATCGTTAATCTGGAGGCGTACCGATTCATTTCGCAAATTCTTTAGTGCTTTAACGTAAGCTATAGCTCACTTTTAAGTATTTAATAATAACGGATATTTAATTGCTAAACGTGGGTACGCTTTAAAAACCAGTAGCGTCAGCATTAGGCCGTTAGGGCCTACAGTATTATTTATGCCTTTTATCGCTATTTGAAGGAGCGCCTTCGAATCCATAAAGTTTCTCATTTCCAGCGTAAATATATTATACGTTTGGCGAAATAGGGCGTATGTCATTTTAATCCTTTTAATACTTGAGTCACCCTTTACAAATACCCATTTATACTAAATAACTATTATTTCAATATCATTTCAAAACTGTACCGTTATGAAGTTGGTACTGGTATACTAAAAGACGATGTTAGATATGCTTAGGTAAGTATTAATTTACAATATCCTTAGCGTTTTCTACGTATCGTTTGCCGAAAATAAATTTAAATAATTAACTTCATAAAAAAATGTTAAAGAGTTAAAGGCATAGAAAAAGACTAATTATTGAAGTAAAATATATTAACAAATACCTTGTAATTAAAATTGTAGTAGTATTTTAATATAAATTCAATTTTTGGAAGGATCTAGACATGTATTTAATAGTAATAGTAAAGCTTTTTAATAGATTTCAAGGCGAAGGACTCTACATCTTTATACTTTGCGGATTTGAGGATTTTATATAGGTTGTTAACGGCTAGGTAGTTGAAATGCCGTATAACTAGCGTATTTCCGGCTTCGTTAAATTCAATACCATTACTTTAAGACCTTAAAGATAAAACTATAAGTACCCACACTTAAAGGCGAGGAGTTTCGGTAAGATCTAAACCTATTCACATGAAGTAAGTAAGTAGAAGAGTAATCGTTAGATTGGTATTGTAGTAAAAAGATATATATTAGGAATGAGTATTTTAGAGGGTGCACGCTATGGATGGGAGGTTATAAACCTTCTATCCGGGTAGTGGCCCTTTTGCCGTGCGCTTTGGAACACCCAATTCCAACCGCTCCATATATTATCGTGCGGCCTATAATAACTATTACAGACCGCTCCATACATATTACACTTTATGTCTTACAAAATTGTAGCCTACAGCGTAACACATTACTGTACACACTGGGGAAGAGCATCTTGTAATACAGTATACTGTTATTTAGCCTATATATACTATCTACAAGGGTATATAGTAATATCTATATAGGTAATCTTTTCCCCCCTTATATTCCTATAACATATTAAGGATAATGTAACTGTAATGAATCCATATACGTAACCCTGTAATAATAGTGTAGTTGTAGTACAAATTATAAAGGTTTAAATTATCAGGTTTTATAGTAATAGTGTGGTTGCGACACTGATTTTAAAGGTTCGAATTCTTAAGTTTCGGCAGCGGTGGTGATTATAACTCGGTTAAAACTAGTAAAGTTTGACCACGGTGGTAATTATTGCTTGGGCTTAGTTAGTATAGCTAAATAAGGGTGATATGGTTATTAATAACGTTTTTTGTTAGTCATGATAGGAGTGTGATTATTTAAGCGTTATATGGGTCATTGAGCAGTGTTAATTACATAGTTACATGTTTTTGGGTTAATATAAAAAATGTATTATTATCCGTTTAGGTAAAACTTTGTTCCCCTCCCTCCCCTTTTTAAAGGCGCGTATTATTAATTAATATAAGTCCTGGCTTCAATTAAACTTAAACATTACCCCCACTAACCAATTTAAACCGCTTCAATAGGTAGGTTATTTAACCAATACCTATATACTAACCTCTCCTTTAAATAGATAACGCGTAAAAACAGGATAGCCAGCCGTCGGCTAACATGAGAACGCTGACACGCCGCCGCCGCCATAACCGCAGTCGCCAACACCACTGCTAACGCTATTAACAGCTCGCCTTTACTAGGCATAATCTTATTCATAACCGCTATTCCGCCCGCTGCCGCCACTTCCCGGGCTCTTTTGAATCCCGTCGCCGCCGCCTCGTTCCTATCTTCTTCCGCTATCGCCATTATACCGCTACCTGACGCCACCGCCTTCTCTTCCTCACCGGCTTTACTTACCTTTGCCGCTGTCGCCACCCCCTTACCGGCCTCGCCAGTCTCTTATGCCGCTGTTACCCCTACTTTCCCCCCCTCCCCCTACCCCTTGCCCTTAAGTTTCCAAGGGGAGGAACGAAGGGGTCCTAAGGTTACAAACCTTAACTTTCTCTACGGGTAAAAATCCCTTTACCCGTAAGGACTCCTTAGTGTCGTAAACATAGTCTTACGAAGCTTTTTCACGATTAATATTACCTAAATCCACCCGTATATATACCATCAATTCTTTATAAATAAAGAGTAAGAGGCGGGACTTTTTCATCGTTTAAAGCTTCGCATCATTAGAGTACGCCAAGAAGTTTTTTTGATACGTAAAGCGTTAAAACAGCGTACCTGGTTTCATAGCCCCGTACCGTTAATAGACACACTTTACGTACCATGTATCGTGTCCGCGGCTGTGGAGAAATCTGCTAGCGATTATTATGAAAGCGGTGGGAGTTTGGCCCGTTATTACCGTTACGAACGGACGAATAGAGGATATGCCCCCGTTTCGCTAGTTTTGGGGCCGTAAGCCGAGGCTGTATTACGTGTCCGCCGGCTTTATAGTAAGTTTTAACCGATTTTTAGAAGATTTCCTCTGTTAAAAATATAATATCCGAAGCGTTTTGAAAAATAGCTGCGGTCGTAAATAACTAAAATAAGCCGATACTAGTTAATATCAGGCGCTAATCGGTGGACTAAAGAGTTGGTAGCCGTTATCGTTGCTTGGAAACGGAGCCTACGCATATATTGTGTAGGTGAGTTCGACAACGTTATCGCATGTTATTGTAAGGAATATAAAGAAACCTTTATACCTTTTCCTAAAGATATACGACCTAAAGCGCAGAGCTACATCCTCGCTAACGCCGATGGTGTCAACAGAGGTAATAGCGGTGGCGTTAGTATAAAAGTGGAGGGTAGCGGAAATAATAGTAGGGATGCAATGGCGCCGCTCTTTCCCTCTTCTTTTAACAGTTATTAACTATGCTTTCAGCCGGCCCAACACGCCCAGCCACTTTAATATTATTACTTTTCTTTCAAATTAAATACTTATAAGTACTAAATGTAATTCAAAATATAAAAAACTAGTAAGTTTATATTACGTACAACAAAGGGTAAAAGTATTTTAAAAAAGGTGCGAAGTTGTATATTTAAATCGAGTAAGGCGAATAGGGAAAGAAATAATTGGGTCGAAATATATATATCAAAGTGTGGAAATATTTCAAAAGCGAGGTGAAATGGTATATTATAATGGAGAAAGTAGAAAAATGGTGAATTTGAGAAGGTTGATATATATTAAATAAAAAGTAATAAAATGCTGGGAGAGGCGCGAAATGGTCAGGTTAAATAAAGGTATAAATCGGGGAACGGCGCGAATAGAGGATTTGGGATCGTTTTAAATTGTCGAAAGTAGTGTAATTGTTTATTGAGGTCGTACAACCTTTTTAATTATACTAACAAATTGTGTACTTATCGTTATAAGCGTTTTTAACGCTCTGTTCTGCATAATTTTTATTATTATGTTTTCTTTATGTAATTTGCTATTAATTATTTTTATTTCTTCAGGTTTCCGACGTTTATATTACTCGCGAAGGGTTATAACATCGATTATCAAGCGTTTTTCATCTGTAGTGTCTAGTTTAACCAGATATTTATAAAGCGAAAAGAAATCAGTATATATAAAGAGAGGGATAAGGAGTAGCTTAAAGTTAGAAATAATTATCCGGATCGTTATCGCTATAATAATAACCGAATCTAAACATTGCACTATTTTATAAATTTCGAATACCAAAACGTTTCTCGTAAATTTCTTACACTTAATGAAGCTTTAATAAATAATGTTTTTATGAAACATAAAACAGTTTATTATTAGGGTTTCTTTATCAAAGATTAGGATAAAGTTTATTTGCGGATTGTAGTTAGAGTTATTGGCGAAAAAACCATTAGTAAAAATTAATAGTTTTATAGTACATATATCTAGCGGTACAAATTGCAAACCGCGTTTTGAATTGTATATTTGTTATAAAAAGCATCTGTTAAACCCTTCGTATACATCGTTTGATCGGGCGGTTTAATATTACGCGGCGACCGAAAGGTTAAATACTGCTTTCGGTTATTTTACGAAAATAACCTAAGTGTCACGTGCATGCTAACAGTTATATTCGTTGGCCTGTTTTACATTATTTCAAATAACAAGGGCAATTTTATCCAACTGCTCTTTTTGTATAAGGTTTAAAAAGCCGTTTCGAAAGGTGACAATAACGCTATTAAAATCGATTATATGGTTTTCCGTTAGGTACATCTTGGGTTTCGCTTTAAGGCTGGCATCCAAAAGTTTTATTTTTTAATACGGAAAATAACTCGTTATATAACATTTAAGTATCGTCCGTCTATATACCCATTTGTATAAAGCTATTTAAGCGGGTTGTTGATATTGATAAATATAGGTCGAAGTTTAAATTAGTTATACCGAGTCGCTCCTTATAATACCTTTTATATATTTTATACTAATGAACACCGCTTGTATCCTGTCCTTAAAGTGGTTTTATAATATATAAGATTGTATTAGGCGGTTGATTTTTTATAATATCTTCTTGGTATATCGGCGTAAATACATTGTTTAAGCTGCTTTCCAAATTAGGTGTATACTTGTATTATATTACGAAGCTCGACATATAAGTTATATAGTCTGGTAGGGGAAAATATTAGTATAAGAATGAGATGGTGGTTAACTCGTTATAATGTAAGCAATTAGGTTATAATGTCGTTTTTACCATCTTTGTTATAGCATTTAATAATTAAACGGATTTTTTTCGTAAGGTATTCCGGTTTTAATTTTAATTTCGTAAACGAAGCGAGTAGGAAAAATGCTATAGGCGTCGTAAGTTGTTAGGTCGAACCGTTGGAAGCGAAATACGCCTTGGTCGATTAAGGCAAGAATCTCTGTTTACATAGATTGTTCGAATAAGGTACCTGAGGTAGTAATAATACCGTCGTAACAAATATTTAGACTAAGTTTACGGTTTGTTATCTTCTTTTACGTAATAAAAGAGTTTGTAGCAAAGTTTTCAAGGCGTTTTTTAGTTTTTAAGCTAAGGGGGCGGCTCCGGAAACGAAGTGCGGGTAGGATTAGTATAAGAGGATCGCTTTTATTTGGTAAAAACGGGTTGGGTACGTAATTCGGGGGGTGTGTTGGAATTAGGAGCGGTTTGGATTCGTTGTTCTAAAGGGTATCTCATTAGCAGTTTTATTTGGATTACAGTTTTGGTCCGTTCCTTTTTTTTGTACTATTAACTAACGTAACAAACTTATACCATTTGATAAATTAACAAGCATATTATAACCTTTAAATCTGTTAATACTCTGAAGGCTAGTCTATCTATTCTTAGTTTTCTAAACGAGGACCTTAAATTGTAACAGTAGGTCGAAAACGCTAATTTTGCGTAGGCTATTCCTTATGACCAACGATTTAAATACATCGTTCTTAGCTTGCAAAGAACGTAGTTCTATTATAACCTTTGTTATAATATTCGACCTTTACATCGTAGTTGGTAATGATATAGAGTTTATACAAATTCTTGGATAAGTACTAAAAATAAAGAGCGTGGAAATAAGCTTACTTAAGCCAAAGATAATGTTAACGGCGTTAACCGCTATTTAGAAGATGGATTCATTAAAACTGGTGCCTTTCGTTTTTTTAGATAGTACTATATACGCTCTTTTAAGCGGTTTATAACACTGTTTATAGTTTCCAATACCAGATAAGGCTTTTACTAGAATTTATTTACACCTGTTATCAGTTATCTGGGCTTTAATACATTATTCGGTGGAGTTGAAGGTTATACAAACGTCTTATGTAATTAAATTTGGGGGCCTTAGGCAAATTTGAAATTAATATTTAACTAAAGCGTCCTAATAATTTATAAGGAAAACGCTTCGTGTAAGTTTAAAGGCTTGGAATAATGTTATTACGTCGATGGCATAAATGATCGGTTGGATTTTTAAATACATAATATTAATAATTACCTTGTGATTAAAGTCCATATCGTTTTAAAAGCGAAACTTAAACCGGCGTAGAGATTATAAGTATAGCTAGTAATTATAGGAAAACTTTTTAATAGCCTTAAACGCGTTCTTTCCTACATCTGTATGGCCTGCGGTGTAAAGTAAGCGTAAAAGGCGTTTTATAACCGGGTATCCAAATCAGTAATATAAAATCCGTAATTTCAGTTACGTCAAGTAAATAGCCTTAATTATACGTGTTTTGCGGAAGAATTATAAGTAGTCTAACTTAAGATGGAGCGGTACAGATACGCTATTTAAGGCGTAAATAAGTTGGTTAGTCGTATTTCGGACCTTAATTTCAAGTTTATCTATATTAGTTAATGAAAGTAGGAATGATATTTTAAATTTTATTACGTAAAACTTAACCGGTGCGAATCGTATATTCACAACGACCGTCATGAGTGATAACGCTTTGCCTTTACTAAGCAGGACTTTTCGGTGTTTTCCTATTTAGTTTAGCTAAAACTTCAGAAATTTTATCGCAAACGTTCGAATTGTCGTTTTCCGGTTGTTAAGATTTCGGCTGTATCAGTATTAGGTATAATTCCCTAAAACCGGTTGTCGTATTTGTTAAAAAACGTGAATTGCTACGTTATATAAGAGTTAAGCGTTTCATCCGCATAATTCAGGCCTGTTATGTATAAAAAGGAGGCGTTTTGTAAGATTGTAAAAATACGTTGGGCGGTTTTGTCGTCTTAAGTTATTAGGTAAATATTATTACTCTTAAAGTCTTTTTCTTTGGACATATATTCGTAGAGGTAATTGTGAAGGCTATTATCTACGCCTTCACATTTAGTTGCGTAATATTACAAAATTAATTTTTATCCGGTTTTAAAATGTATAATCGGCTTACAATTGTCATTTAATTTAAATTTACTCTTAATCGGAGTAATTATTAAAGTAGCAACCGATTTTTCCGCATATGATATATTGTCTTTACAAATATGTGGGGCTCCGTATACCTTTTCGTAAATGTTATTTTAACTGTGGTACGTATCTCCTATTTTTGAACGATCGTCTCTATCGCTTATTATTAGGGTTCCCTCATTGATACTTATAATTCGGGCGCTTGTTTTAGTTTGAATATATTTTAAATATTCGATCCAAAACGAAATATATAGTTTTAACGTGGTTTACTTTAGTAATTCAATCCTCGTCTTTGGTTTTGTCGGTAATAAATATTAATCAGAAACTTGCCTATCGGCGCATAAAGGTTTTAAAATATATTTTAAGGCTTGTATAATATGATTTTAAATATTTTTTTAACCCAACAAATGTAAGGTTGAAACATTGGTTTTCGCGGTATATTTTCATTACCGTTTACATTAATGGTTCGTCTCCTTTATATTTCGGGTTTAAAGCGGCTTGATACTTTTGAAACTTAATTAATAAGGCGGTAAAAAAATCTTATGGGTTTTTGCTAGCGTTTTTTTTTATTTTTTTATTTTTACATATTTTCAATTCGTATTGATTTAATTCCTATCGTACAGTTCTTAATCAATTTATATATTAAAATAATATTTTATGCGTTTATAATACTCCATAAATGTATTTATTTGCGTAGGATAATATATATACCATTTTTAGCTTATCAGGACAATATACCAAATAAAATTATATAAAATTAAAAGTGTTTGATATTCATTGTTTCACATGTATTAAGTATAGTAAGTATTTTGTTGTTGAATATATCATATAGTTCTCTGTTATATTTCTTGTCCTTATCCTAAAGTCTGACGAAGTTAGTAAGTTTTATAAGATCGCTTTCATTAGTGGCAAAACAGTACGATAAAGGGTTACGGTAAGCGTCATAATTGGCGTATATTAATTTGTAAAGCACGTATTAACGTTTTACGCCGCTCGTCGTTTTTTTGATGTGGGTTGTTTTCGGTGTTTCGGCGGCTTCCATTATAGCTGAGCGGGTTATTCTTAGTATTTAGGCCGCTTTCGGGAAGTAGTTTGGTATTTGGTTTTACTTTACAATATATACCGATATAAGGGTATATTATACCCGTGTGGTAAATAAGGATTACAGCTGTTTTTTTTCCTTTTTAATGTTAATATTCTCAATTTGTGGTGCGGGTACAGTATTGGGTCGTCCTATGCTCTTTATTATTCGTTTATCCGTATATTCTTCATTAATTTTGTTTTATATTTTGTTAGATAATACCTTTTTATAAATTCCGTTTAATACACGTCTTTATTTTCTCAGTCTAATAAGTCGTTAAGTCGTGTTATTTCGAATAAAGCTTTTATAAGGCGGTTATTCCTGTCTCCTGAGGTATTAATACCTTTTCTCCATCATTAAATTCATAAGGCTTTGGCAATAAAAGGGTTTATTATTTACCATATGCCTAACATCGAGTTCGAAAATCTTTTGTAATAATCATTTAGTATATTAGATCTTCAATTTTTCTCCTTCTTATAATGAAAAAACACGCACAAAATACACGTGTTTACTGTATATAAGTCTAATTCCTCAAATAGTATATCGACAGTGTTTTTCCAAAGACACAGGTTTATTTCGTTTATTATAGCCTTTCTAAGTCCCATATACTCAACTAAAATGTTAAAGTAAACCTTGGCTTCCTCCGGTGTTATTGGTATTGAGTTTGATTTTTTTTTAGGAGGAGCGGTTAGGGTTGTATGTTCCTACATATATCTAGTATATTAAAAGGGTGTAAATTGGATATTTTTCGTCGTAATTCAATTTGTATATATTTAGATTTCTGAATTTAAGGTAATTTGTTTTTCAAATGGTAAATACAAAGTAGATGATTTAATCGAAAGAAATGAAATAAAGCTTACTAGCGTTTGCTGATATATATTGATTTGAAATGATACGTAAATAAAACGTAACTATAGACTAATTAGGTGTTTTAAATTGGTTTTGTGAACGTTGAGTAACGTTACATTAATCAAGGTAATTATGAAAAACTTGAATGTCATTTTTTTTAAAAAAAATATATATATATAGGGCAAACGTGAGAAAGCGAATGAGGTAAAGAAAGTATAAGATGAATAGGTTAAAGAAAGTGTAGGTGTGGGGAGGTGTAGTATATGGTCCGGTATGTAAGTCTTGTTTTTGTATTTGGTAAGCGATCTGAATTAGCGTGTCGTAGCCGCTTTTGGTGGTACAAGCGGTTCAGATAGTCTATTCGTAATCGTTTTTAAATTAAGCGAGCGGTTTGGATGCTATATTCGTAACTGCTCCTGTGTTTTACAAGCGGTGTGGATTATCGATTTTAAATCGGACGGGTCCTAATGAAGGGTTTCAAAACTTAATAGTTTTGGCTTACGTGGCTTGATATGTAATATGACGTTTTCCAGAAAGTGTCCGGGTATATTAAAGCGTCAAACAAGTAGTAATAATAGCCCAAAGGAGATTTTAGTAAATAGAGTGTTAAATAAAGGTTAATAGTATCGTATTAAGGTTTTTTTTAAAGGTATGTAGCTTTTACATTTTTTAGATACATCTTGTGTAATTATTGTAAAAACGTAATATTAAAATACAAATAGTTAAAACTGCTATAATACTCTGTTATAGGTATCTAACTTGTGTTTATCTCTTTTTCCCTAAGTTATTTGTAATTAACCGAGTCGGTTACTAATTAGTATCGGTAGGGTCTAAACCTATCCATATAAAGTAAAAAAGTAAAAAAAAATTCGTTAAATTAGTATTATAGTAAAAAGATACATATTAGGAAGTAATATTTCAGAGTATACATGCTGCGGATGTGAGTTTATAAACCTCCTATCCGGGAAATGACCTTTTTACCGTACGTTTTGGAATATCTGATCTAGACCATTTCATACATTGCCGTACGGCCTAGAATAACCATCACAGACCATTCCATATATGATACACTTTGCGTTTTGCAAGAGTGCAGCCTACAGCATGACACGTTACCGTGCACCCTGCAGGAGAGCACCTTGTAATACAGTGCACTGCCACTTGACCTATGCATACTATCTATAAAGGTATATAGTAATATCCATAAGGAGAAACTTGTAGCCGTTTTCAATTAATTAGTCTACGTTAACGTTAACGTTAACGCTAATGATCTTTATATCCTTTAATTGAGAAAAGGAAAGAGTAAATAACTTAAGGATGTAAAATATAATCGATATAATAATAGTTTAAATTACCGTTATCCCTAATAACGATAATTGCTTGCTTGAATCCGAAGCTGACTTTAACATTACTAATATCGTAACGATCAATTTCAATAGCTGTAATACTTTCCCTCCGCAATACTACATACTGCGAATAGACTCTTATTAAGTACTTCACTACCCCCATATTCAATATAATATATTAAAATATATAATTTGTATAATGACTGTATAGGTTAAATATGTATAAGGGGCTAGGAATTTAATTAAGGTGAAGGTAATGATTTTAACCGCCTAAATGATATGAAAAGATATAGTCAGATAATTACCAAGCCACGTCATAAATTATATATTTATACTACTTAATTTACCTAATGGTATTATTGCCGTGAATTCACTTATTATCTTGAAAATTTACGATTGAATTTAAGTAATGTTATCTAAAGGCAATAGTGTATTAGATATAATATATTAACTTTCCATTAATTTACTTAGCCTAAAGGTAACATATTAATTAATAATCAGACTTACTATAAATTTAGTATTGTTTCCCACTATTATCACGATAGTATTTACGGTTGGTAAGTCCGCTTAAGGTTTGGCCCTATTAACTTTAACGTGTCTGTTGTTTTTGATTTATAATCGATATGCTAGTCTTTATACATAAAGAGTGCCTATAACTATACTTGCGGTTAATGTAATTGATCATCGTAATATATTCTAAGTTACGTTAGAAAAATTTATGGCTTAGGGGTATATACTCAATAAATTTAATTTACGTGCTATTATAATTGTAAGTAAGGAACGTAATTAATTAAAAAGCCTTTATAAGTGGTATTTGGGCGTTGTAACGTGTTTCTAAACTCGTTGACATCCGTAACTACTACTCGTACCTATTCGCAAAGTATAGCTTCGCTAATGTAAACTTTTCCTCTTCTTTGTTAGTATAATATTACCTTATAGAATATCTAATTAAATATATTTATTAATATTTACTCTTCGTTTTTATTCGCTATTATCATAGTTTAATTAATAATTATCCAGTTCATATAATATTAGGTAAAGTGAATGCCGTATTTGAAGTAACTTTTTATATTATTGTAAGCTTTACGAAAAGCAATTACTCGATTTAAAAAGGTTAGAAAATAATTCTTGGCGTGCCTCATAATGATTTCGGAAAATAATAGGTAAAAACCAGAAAGAAAAACCCTTATTTACGTACCAATGTTTTGAAAATATATTATTTTCGTGTTGAGAAGAATGTAAGGCTTTTTATTATACTTTTCTACGTTATTTCAAATCTTGGCGAAGTCCGTAAAGAATTTATAATTAATGTTAACTATTTTAACAAGTTCTAGGGAAAGGTCCCAATAATTATTTTAATTTTTATTAGTAATATTTCGTAACAATTTAAAAATTAAAACCACCAAAGTACAGTATTTAGGGTAATTGATAATTGCTTAACCTGAGGGGTAAAATCATGTAGTAAGATTTATAATAGGCTTACGCATATATATAAACATATTGTAAAAAGGCTTTTAAGGGAATTCTTGATTAAATAACTAGGGGGTAATAATGAATTAAAGGTTTTAAAGGACTTAACGATCTTACTATAATGATCATACTAAATACCTGTGAGTATATAGAAGGTGTCAGAGGGTTTATGTTATCAAAAAGGTAGCAGAGGTACTGAGTGAACAATATTACAACCGTGCAAGTAATGATCAAAAGCCGTGAGGCTATTCAGATATGTAGACTGAATACTTAGATTGATAACTAAAGAGCTATAAAGGAAATACTATCTGTATGGTGATGATCGTATCCTTATATCCTATGACCTTCATATTATCTTCAGTACTGGATAGCTTAGATAGAAAGATATCCAACATATCCTAAACGTCCGTGCATTAACCCTAACCCTGTGTTGCTGACATAAGAGATGTTCCCCACCTAATGTTTTGGATGTTAAGCTTCTAATAGCGCAGCTAACCGCTGGCCTGTTCCATGACCTGCAGTTGGTTCTTAGGTTATAACACTTTGGTGTAAAGTGCTAATATTAATTCCTCTAATCACGTGGGCGGCCGCTGCTTTACATACCCTTTCACCACTAAGAGTGTATTTCGCGTTATTACGTAAATGAGAGAAATATTAAAAGGCGCGGGCGCCACGGCCGTAGTTTTTGCCGAAATCCGCATCGAAAATATACTAGGTAACGTAATTAGTTAGGTAAGCTTCGGTTAAAGTGTTATCAATACCCATAATCTAAAGCTATTTATCATAATGGTTAATGAAAAATATTTCAAGGTTTTTAATTTTTTTTAAGAGGTGTCGGTAATGGCCCAAGAGTGAGCACTTGTAATAGTCGTTTTAATATTTCAACTTATATACGACTTATAAAACGCGTAGGGTAAGGTATTTGATGATTTTGGGTATGAAAACTTGATATTTTAACGTAAAGTCGTGTATAAACCTGACGACTTGTCGTTAGGTCATGCGACGTAACTTTCTTAATATAACTTAATATTTTCGCTTAAAATGACGATCTTAATAATTTAATTAGTATAAAGGAAATGAAAAAGTAAAATAGAGGCAAAGGTTTGATATAAAGGATAAAGTTAAAGGTTGTTTATTATTATAAGTAAAGGTTGAAGATTATTTATTATTTTGGCCATAAGACTTAGTTGTTTTTGTAATAGCAGCACCCATAATAGTATTAACTTAGCTGTTTACCAAGTTGCCGAATTTTAAAAATCCCAATAGTTAATATTAACGTTTTTAAAAAAGATTCATAAAGATTTCTTAGTGTTTTCGATAGCGATACCGTCACTACCTCTAAATTATCGTGAAAATCCGACGTAGCTTCAAAGTTTTTTTTACTTATTGCTGTAAAAACCGGCGCAATTTATAGGGGCCTTTTGTAAGAATCTTTCCTTTACCCTAGCCATTGTTTGACGCAAAGCGTAACCGGAAAGTAGCCTTTTCTTTTACTTGGCTTATTTGTGCTTAACCTAATAAGTACTAATTAGTATTGGTAGGGCTTTAGACGTTACAACGTTGTCGATTCGATTGGTCGAAGTAACAGTAGTATTATAGTAGTCAAGTGGTGGATGTATTGTTCTAGGTTTGGCAGACTGCTAGCCCGGTCTGCACAGTAATTTGTATGGCCAATTGCTTGGCCGGTGCCCTAGTGTGAAGTGGGCGCATACTGTACTTGCTTTGCAGCCAATACAGTAGGCCCGCACAAAACAATACACTCAACTTGCAGTCAGTATAGTCAACTTTACCGTAAGTAAAGTTGACCTGCTGCACTGCAAATACTACTATTCCAACATTAGGGGACTGACTTATTTAATGTCAACTTCCGTTCTCCTAAGAAATAGCTTGAAACGCGGTTAGTTAAGGCGGCATCTATAGGGTTGGCAGGCGTAATATCGCGAGGGCAACAGGCGTGCATTGAAAGGTTGTATTGACAAGTAATAATAGTGCTGATTGTAACGGCACTGGCGCGAGAGTTATATAATGGTGATAGCTTCAAGGACTGTATACATCAAAGGAGAATTTAGCTGTATTAAAACAGGACAAGGCTTTACTTGACTTGTTAGATCTGGTTAACCTGCACCTAGGGGGTCAGCCCCGGAGGGCCGGAGGGCCCGCTAGCACTACTTCGTTATCTGCTAACGCCAGGAGGCTACTATTGAGCAGGCTTGTCAGGTTTGGCTAGCAAGTTTTATACGTGCGTGTAAGGCGACCATCGGCCATGTTTCTAGTAGTCGAAAGCAGCAATTACCCTTTCCCAGGAGCCAAGACTTTATTTTCCGAGCAGAGGTGTCAAGCAGAAGTCGAAGCTCGGCGGCTTGAGCTTACCTGGGGCGATACTGATTACGAGAAGCGCCTGCTTTGGACACAGTATGCAGGGATTTGGACCCAGACAAGGAGGGCGCCGAATGCAAAGTTCCGTGACAGATTGGAAACAAAGGGTCCGGCGCCTATTCCGTGGCAAGTATATTAGAAGTAATGTGGGGCAGCGTGGCATGCTTCCCCTGGTCCGTTGTGGCGGCGAATATATCGATTTCGTCAAGCTAGCCGATGAGTTTGTCGGATGAAACGTTCAACCACCAAACAAGAAGCAGGATACTTCAACAAGGCTCGCCAAATCGCAAGTCGTCCAAGTTCGACGAGAATTTGGGGAGAAAACCAAGCGGAGATAATCGCGCCTGACTCGAGAAAGACACGCCAATGAAAAGACGCATGGAACCAAGCTCGGCATTTCATGACTGTGCAGTTGGATAAGCGCGTACCAAGGGCGACACTGGGGAGATGGCGTAGGGCGATGAATGGGCAGATGAGGCACATGTAGCAGTGTACAACATGCCGAGGGTCGAGGTTGCTGTACAAAGGTTGCCAGCCAGTGGACGGGGGAGCAGCAGGTAGACTCTACACTCCACTACTGACTACTACTAGCAGTAGTAGTAGCTGACCCCCACCACAGCACCGGGCAGACTATCCAGGCACAGTGCAAACGTTGTGCAATGCAACGCCAACGGCTCCGCCCCCGCCCCTCTCCCGAGAGCCGCCCCGGTTCTACTTCGTAGTTCTACTTAGTACTTGTACTTAGTAGTTCTACTATGTACCGTATGTACCATATGTACCATACCGCAACCAGTCCTAGCCTTGTTCCGACTCCGACTGCAATCATTGTATTGACCAGAGACATTGCGTTGGGGTTGTGTTGCCTTCCTTTGCTGCTGTACTCGTCACCTTGTGTGCAGTTGCAGTCCTTTTTGCCGTCACCACCGCCAGCACCACCAGCACCACCAGCACCACCACCATCACCACCACCACCACCACCACCACGGCACTGTAACTTGCGTTTCTCACCGTGATCGCTGCTCTCGCCTCGCGCCCGCCGCCCTCATCCGGCGTCTTTGGTTGTCCACGCGAACGTGCCTCTATTGTGGCTCAAAGGCGAAACAGAAACAGCCCCTGACTGTCCTGGTCCAGGTCCCCTCCACTTGGCCGACGCCCAACCCACCACCGCATTTGCAATTTCCTACTTCTTCTTCTCGTTACGCAACTTCCGCATCCGCATCACCTAGGCCGGCCGTACTGCACCCGCAAGCGATCCGGCTCAGGCAAGTCCACAGGGACGCCATCTGCAACCACAGTCTCCAGCCCGCCTTGACCCGACTCGACTCGACTCAAACCCCCTCGACTCGACTTTGATTACGCTTGTGGCCTCTGTCACTGTTTGTTTTTTGGTTGTATGCGCCTAATACCTTGTTGACGTGACTCGAACCCAAGCCGGCTCCAGAAACACCACCTAATTTGCGCCCAGGCCACAGGACTCGTCCTTGAACTATAATCCTTGGACCGCATCCCAATCCTTCTGCACCCTGCAAGGCCGGCACTCCCAATGATTGCCTCTGTCCCCGGTCTCTGATAAACTTGCTCCTCCCTTCAGAGAAAGGCCCGCCTGGCAGTCCGCGCCTTGGACTGGCAACTGGGCAGAGAACAGAGAACAGAGAACAGAGAACAGAGAACCCGTCGCAGCCTGACGCTCCCTTGACGTTGGACATCCTGTCTGTCCGCACGCCGACGACGACGACAACGATTGCCTCGCCTCGTCTCGGATCGCTGCTTCTCGCGCCTTCTCCGGCATCACCCACCAAACACCAAACACTCCTCGCAGTTGAATCCGCTCCACTCCATCTTGCTTTGCGAGCAACATCACAGTCACAATGGCAGCTCCCAAGTACGTGTCAATTCTCTACCACCCTTCACCTCGACCCGCGGCCTACCGTCACCGTCACCGTCACCGTCACCATCAATGCAACACGAGCCCGCGCAGCCCACCGCTGGGTCGTCGCACTGAGGTTGCCACAACGCAACCTTTGCCTTCGGTCTTCCCACACACACTCCAAACAACTGCCTTTTTGGCAACCATTCGCCCACACTCATCGACATGGCCAACGACTCCACGATGCACAATTCGCTAACCTCATCCCCGGCTTGCAGCATGTACACATCGGGCCAGTTCATGAACCCTGGGCCTGCCCCTCGCCCGCCCGGCAGCCAAGGTGGTGCTGGCGGAGGCGGCGGCGGCCCCCGCATGAACTACACGCCTAACTACGCGCCTATGCAGCAGGCCCTCCCCAACAGCATGGCCCAGATGTCATTGAATAAGCAGATCTCCCGAACCCCTACGCAATACAGCGGCTCGACCATACCCCTCCCACTCAACAACCGCACCGACGGCATGGGCGGCGTGGCTGTTATCAAGGAGGGCTGGGCGCAGGTCAAGGAGAGCAAGAACTTCATCCAGCCGTGGAAACAAAAGTTCCTGGTCTTGCGTAAAGAGGCCCTGGATTTCCACAAACAAGAAGGCGGCAAGGTTTCCTACACGCTCTTTCTCAAAGACGTCATCAATGTCGGCCGAGTAGAGGCCGCAGGAACCATCTTCGAGGTCAAGCGATACTCCAGCGGCTCCTCCACAAGTCCAGGAGACGACGATGGTACAACCAAATCTCTGCAGATCCGGGTCAAGAGCGACGACGATCTATACGAGTGGATCGACTTCATCTACGCCAGGTGCCCTGGCATGGGCGGTGTCAGCAACCCCACCAACTTCTCCCACGCCGTCCACGTTGGGTTTGATCCCCAGACCGGCGAATTCGTTGGCTTGCCACCCGAGTGGTCCAAGCTGCTCAACTCGTCTGCCATCACCAAGGAGGACTACGAGCGAAACCCGCAGGCCGTCTTCGAGGTGCTCGACTTCTACTCGGACCTCACTAAGCGTGCCGAAAACCCAGCCCAATACCCCAGCCTAACCCCTACGCCCCCTCCCTCCACCATGGGAAACAAGCAGTTAGGATACTCCGGCTCCGGCATCGCCCCGCCACGACAAGCGCCGCAACCCCCACAGCGGCCTGCCTACCCATCACCCCAATCACAGACCAGCATGATGGGCCAGGGCCAACCCGCAAGATCATCGCCCACAGACCAGCGTCCGCCTCTGCAGTCTTCTCAGTCCAACTATGGAGCTGAGGACAGGTACCGTCAACAAGAGAGTTACGAGGAGTCGCGCAGGAGGGAGCAGGAACAGAACCGGTTGGAGATGGAGGCCTACAATGCTTCCATTCCTCAGAAGAAAGTTCCCATGGGCCAGCAGGAGCTGGGAGGCTATGGAGGCTCTGGCAGTGGACAACCCGACCGGTACAACCCCAACCGCCCGGCCCCGTCGGCTCCCAAGAAATCGGTAAACCCGCAGGATCTGCGTGCGCAGAGACCCGCCCCACCCCCTCCTTCCTCCAATGCGCAACGGCCGGCCTTGCAGACCCAGTTGAGCTCCGCCTCTGTGCGAGAACAGGAGAAGCAGCGTCAGAACTTGGCGCAGTCCCCGGCTCCCCGTTATCCCAACGGTGCATCCCAGCCAAAGATGAATGGTTCACAGGGCCAACAGTCGTCAAGGCTACCTGCCCCTGCTGTTAAGCCTTTGAATGTTGGGAACAAGGCCAATGCACAGGCTGACGGGATCAAGGCCGCCGAGGCAGCACTCACGGCGAAGCCTAGCCAGGCGGAGCAGGAGAAGAAGAAGCAGGAGGTGCGCATGTCGACCATGTCCGAGGCTGATGTTATGAAGAGGCTCAAGGAGATTGTGTCGAAAGAAGACCCTACCCAGCTTTACGCCAAGCAGAAGAAGATTGGCCAGGGGGCCTCTGGTTCCGTGTACGTGGCCAAGGTCAGGAACCAGAACAAGCCTGTGGCCATCAAGCAGATGGATCTCGCGCACCAGCCCCGGAAGGAGCTGATCGTGAACGAGATTATGGTGATGAAGGACAGCCAGCACGAGAACATTGTCAACTACCTAGACTCGTTCCTGCGGAACGGGGACACCGAGCTGTGGGTGGTAATGGAGTACATGGAGGGTGGCGCGCTGACCGATGTCATCGACAACAACCCCGTGATTACGGAGGAGCAGATTTCGACGATATGCCTTGAGGTGAGTTGAACAGCACTCGCTGCAAACGATGGACTCTACTGACTCGGACGCACAGACGTGCCGGGGTCTGGAGCATCTGCATGCGCAGAACATCATTCACCGTGACATCAAGAGTGACAATGTTCTTTTGGATGCCAACGGTCAAGTGAAAATTAGTAAGGCGCTCTCCTGTAAGCAGGCTTTTGGACACTCGCTAACCACCGTCGCAGCCGATTTCGGTTTCTGCGCCAAGCTCACGGAGACGAAGTCGAAGCGTGCTACGATGGTGGGCACGCCTTACTGGATGGCACCCGAGGTTGTCAAGCAGAAGGAGTACGGCCCCAAGGTTGATATCTGGTCGCTGGGTATCATGGCCATCGAGATGATCGAGTCGGAGCCGCCGTACCTAAACGAGGAGCCGCTGAAGGCCTTATATCTGATTGCGACCAACGGAACACCACGTCTCAAGAAGCCCGAGAAGCTGAGCAAGGAGCTCAAGGCGTTCCTCTCGGTGTGTCTTTGCGTGGATGTCAAGTCCCGAGCGTCGGCTCGAGAGCTGTTGGAGCACGACTTCCTCAAGCACGGATGCCCAGTTCCTCAGCTGTCGGAGCTGTTGGCTTTCAAGAAGCACTCGAAGTAAAGCGGCAGAATCAGCATGAATGATTCGGGATGGCGTTGCGCCAGCAAAGGGTGCACCGATCAAGGCGACTGCAGTCATGGTCTCTAAACCAGGAGAAAAAGGAAAGGAGTGTGAGACAGCCCCACCAGGGCTTCCAACACTAGCTTTGGATCGGACGTTGAGTTGAGTGTTCCACCGAGAAGACCTCAACAGAGAAGAGGCGAGCACACGCGAAATGACTTGTGTGTGGTTGTGTATTGGCAGATGTCTTTGGGTTGTTGATGAAGGCACCAACACCAAAAGCAGTGCATATATTGCGCAGGCCTTCTTCTGCTGTGGCGAATGCATACGAGAAGCTGCTGGATGTGTCAGGCGGTATTTTGGAGTAGACGGTCCGAGGGACTGGGGCGAGGGAGCAGGATGGTGGAGAGCGGGAGAAGGAGATAGTAGGAAAGCAGGAAAGCAGGAAAGCAGAGCGGACAAGCAGACGGAACATATGCAAGCTGATGGGAATAGACAGACTACTATGGCCCGGCCCATGTTATCTATGGAAAATGCGATTCTGGCGATTCGAAAGACACCAACTCGGTACATGGACTCATGTAGCCATGTACCTATGTACCTATGTACCTATGTACCTATGTACCTGTGTACTGCAGGTACACACGCAAGATGCTTGTGCCACTGTGCCACTGAGTGACGTCGGCCCCTGCAAAACAGCACGTACGGCGACTCGGCAGGCACTTGAGCTGGAGCATCCTCAATCAGCATCATTACAAAGTACACCCGCAACACCACAGCCACAGACACAACCACAGCCACAGCCATACCCGTAACTACAGCTACTGTGCGTGTCACCTCTCGCCAGCGACGTTAGGCACCGTTAGAACTGCCAGGCTGGTGACTATGACGGCCTCCAAAGACCCATGAGCAAGGAATCATGGCACTTCCCACATCCAACGGCGGTGGCGGTGGGTTTGCAGCGACGGGCGGCCTGGCAGACAATGCCATCGCCCAGCTGCCCATCTTCAACGTCGAGCCCGTCCAGCTTGCCTTCTCGATTGCTGCCGACTTTGTCGCTGCCCAGGTTGCCAACAATGTGCTCATTCTCGCCCTGAGCACCGGGAGAATCCTGAGGATTGACCTGGAGAGGCCCGAAGACATCGACGGTGCGTACGCCACTACTCCATTCACAGACGTCGTCCTCCATCACCATTCTAAACGCGTCCTCGCAGATATCGACCTCCCCAAGAGACCGTCCGAAGCAGGCCTCATCCGCCGCATGTTCCTCGACCCCACCGCCTCGCACCTGATCATCTGCACCTCCCTCGGCGAGAACTACTACCTCCACTCGCAGTCGCGCACCCCGCGCCCCCTCGCCCGTCTCCGCGGCGTCTCCATCGAATGCGTTGCCTGGAACCCCGCCCTGCCCACCGCCTCCACGCGCGAGATCCTCTTGGGTGCCAGCGACGGCAACGTCTACGAGGCCTACATCGAGCCCACCACCGAGTTCTACCGCAAGGAGGACAAGTTCCTCAAGGTCCTGCACAAGGTCCCCGATGGGCCCGTGACCGGCCTGTGGGTTGATGTGCTTCCCGGGAGGAGCGAGATGAGGAGGGTGCTGGTTGCGACACAGACGAGGCTGTACCACCTCACCGGCAAGGTCGGCGGCCGCGAGGGTGGCGCTTCCATTTACACAAAGCTGTTTGAGGCCGAGCAGCCTGTGGTGCATGAGCTATCGCGGACGGCCGGCGCCACCGGGTCAGGACTGGTGGTCAGCCCCGACCCAGCGGGCGAGGCCGGTGCACTCTACGAAGGAGCTCCTGCGCCTGACAGAACCTTTGCATGGCTGAACAGCCAGGGCGTCTTTCACGGAAAGCTCCTCCTGACTCCCCAGAGCTCGGACCTTGGCAGCAAGGTCTTTGCCGACTCGAAGCTCTTAGCGCGAGCACAACTGTCAGCGTCGACAGACCCGGCTACCAGGCGGCGGTCGACGGTCGACAACATCGAGGCCATCGCCCTGACGCAGTGGCACATCATCAGCCTGATTGGCGGCCGCGTGGTGGCGTCCAACCGCCTGACCGGTGCGCAGGTCTATGACGAGCTGGTTCTCGACCATGGCCAGAGGGCGGTTGGCCTGTGTATGGATACCCAGAAGAACACCTTCTGGCTCTTCACCGCAACGGACATCTTCGAGATCGTGGTAAGGGACGAGGACCGCGACGTCTGGAAGATCATGCTTGAGCAGCAGCAGTTCGATGCCGCGCTGCAATATGCGCACTCTCCTGCACAGAAAGACACCGTGGCCAAGGCAAGTGGCGACTATCTCATCAGCAGAGGCCTTTTCACCGACGCAGCTGGCGTATACGGCAAGAGCAGCAAGCCTTTTGAGGAGGTCGCCCTCACGTTACTGGATCACGGCCAACACGATGCGCTGAGGAAGTATCTGCTCGCCAAGCTTGGGACGTTCAAAAAGGGCGCCATCATGCAGCGCATCATGATTGCCACCTGGTTGATCGAGATATACATGGCAAAGCTGAACAGCCTTGACGACACGATCATGACAAAGGCCGAGCTGGCGGAGAATCTAAATCCAACGCAGACGGAGGAGCAACTTGCGATGGTAAGAAGCGAGTACCAGGACTTTGTGACCCGGCATAAGGCGGACTTGGACAAGAGGACGGTGTACGACATCATCAGCAGTCACGGCAGGGAGGAGGAGCTGCTGTTCTTTGCCAACGCCGCGCACGATTTCAACTATGTCCTGTCGTACTGGGTGCAGCGGGAGAGGTGGCCCGAGACACTGGACGTCTTGAAGAGGCAGAAAGACCCCAACGTCTTCTACAGGTTCAGCAGCGTCTTGATGACCAACGCTGCGACGGACCTGGTTGAGATCCTCATGCGGCAGTCGAACCTCAACCCCCGCAACCTGATACCCGCCCTGCTCGAATACGACAGGCAATACAAGGGACCGCTAGCCCAAAACCAGGCGGTCCGCTATCTCCTCTACGTCGTCAACCAGCTGAACTCGGCCGATGCCGCCGTTCACAACACCTTGGTGTCCATATACGCCTCGCACCCTTCCCGAGACGAGTCTGCCCTGCTCTCCTACCTCGAATCGCAGGGCGACGAGCCGCATTTCGACCGCGATTTTGCCCTGCGCCTGTGCATCCAGCACAAGCGCGTGCTCTCCTGTGTGCACAACTACACGAACATGGGTCAGTACCTCCAAGCGGTCGACCTGGCACTGTCCCACGACGAGATCGACCTTGCCTCTCTCATAGCGGACCGGCCGATGGGCAACCCCCAACTCCGCAAACGCCTCTGGCTGGCCGTGGCAAAGAAGGTCATCGGCCAAAGCAACGGCATCAAGGCCGCCATCGATTTCCTCAAGAAATGCAACGACCTTCTCCGCATCGAGGACCTCATCCCCTTCTTCCCGGACTTTGTCGTCATCGACGACTTCCAAGAGGAGATATGCGCCGCGCTCGAGGACTACTCGCGCAACATCGACGCCCTGAAGAGGGAAATGGACGAGAGCTCGCAGACGGCCGCCAACATCAAGCTGGACATCGCCGGGCTGGACCACCGGTACGCCATCGTCGAGCCGGGTGAGCAGTGCTATGTCTGCAGTTTGCCGCTGCTGAGCAGGCAGTTCTTCGTGTTCCCGTGCCAGCACGCGTTCCACAGCGACTGTCTCGGCCGCGAGGTGCTGAAGCAGGCGGGCGTTGGCCGCGGGAAGCGCATCCGCGAGTGCCAGGCGATGATCACGCGCGGGCTGGTGCAGGGCGAGAGGCGGGAGGCGGTGGTCAGGGAGCTGGACGGGCTGATCGCGTCGGCTTGGTAAGTCCCTTGCTTGATCTCTTGGTGGTGGTGTTGCATCTGCCTTGTGCAGGCTTGCTAACAGGTGGCCGTGGAAAACCAGCATCCTCTGTAGCGATTACGCCATCAAGAGGATCGACGAGCCATTTGTCCGGCCGGATGACGAGGTGGGTGAGTGGGCGCTGTGAACGCTACACACCACCCCCACTCACTCACTGTAGAGGGAGATAGCATGCAGTTGCTACAAGACACAAGGAGACATACCCAGTTCCGACCAAGACAGAAGTAATGACAACACCGAGTTTGTGTGGACCAGTTCTTGTCGTATGTCGAGGCCTTTGAACATGAAGATGAAGATGGGCAGGAGGAGGAGGGAGGTCTGGTGCCCAGTACAACTCTGCCAACATCGGCCCAGATCATGAACGGGTCACGTCTTGCACAAATATGCCCCACCTGCTCAGGTGATGATGTCCAATCGTCTCGAACGAGGTCTGGGATCCACAGGGTTTGGAATCAATACCAGAGAATGAACAACCCTCTCCACCCCGCCCAGGCGTGCAACACATCACCAAGACGAACAAGGCAAAGGGGTAGTGAATATTGCAATTCCCATTCCGTCACGTCCACAGCTATCTCCCCTTGGAACTATCGAGAAGCTGCCACAAATCCCAGACGTCTCTCTCCCACACCGTGGCTTGCGCACATGCGTGCAGCCAGCCTAGGCCCGTGGTGATTTCCGAAACATCCTCTGCCCCGACGCGTGGAACCCAAGGTGGGTGCCACTCCAAGGAGACCAATCCATTCTGCACGTACACGGGTGAGCAAGAGACAAGGGGCAGGCGCTGGCGGGACACGGCTGCATGGGCAGACGCGCCGCTTGCCCTTTTGCCCTTTTGCGACCTGGAGTATTGCTGGAGTTTCGTGGCATCCCTCTCCGTGATGCTGCTCGAGGATGGCGCGGTCTGCGGGCTGCTAGGCGGCAGGAACACCGGCCGTCCCCGGCGGGTGCAACACCTTGTTGCGTACATAGTCGTGATGCGGCTCTGACCCATGCTGCGGAATAAGGCATCTGCATTCGATCACTGTATAGCTTCGTAGCTGGACTACACAGGCCTGGGGCAGGGGTGGAATGGTGTCCTGTTGATTTCAAGGTAACAAACGGATACGGCGGGCGTGTATATATGCACGTACGAATAGCCCCATGGGTCCGGGAGGGGATACCAATGTCAAACTACCAAGTCGTATGCAAACAACGAGAATATGGGTCTATTCGAGGTCGTACAGGTCTAGATCCATGCCACCGGGCTCGACAGGCGAGGTAACAAGCTCCGGGACGGTGGTCTCGGGCGTCACGACACCGTTGGAGGTGGGCATGACAGCTGCCAGCTTGGGGGGCAGCTCATCACCGTCCTTGACCATGTCCGCAGGAGGCGTGAGCGCGGCGTCCACGGCTTGGTCCATGGTCTTGTCAACTGCTGCCTTGGCGACAGGGCCACAGCGGGCATCATCCTCCGTCGCCTCGGTTGTATCGCTGCCAGAGGGTGGGGCCGCACCACTGGGTTCGTTCGACTGTGGGGACGCAGGGCCGACAGGGCGCTCGTGAGAGCCCCCCTTTCCGACCACAGCAAGCTGGGCGGTGTCGCCCACACCGTCGATAGAGGCCTCGTTGGCTCCTTCTGCCAAGTCCTCCTCAGCAGCACCGTCGCTCCCGGCGACAAGGTCGAGATCCCGAGTTCCAGACAACGCACCACTGTCCTCGACGGTGGCTGGCTCGGCTTCGTCATCCTGGTCCTCCGGGGCGTTCGTGTGCTGCTCCGCAGTCTCATGAACTGGAGTGCACTTGCCATTCTGGCGGTTGGACGGACCACCCGGGAGCTGTCTCTCTCCAGCCCGCACAGCAAGTTGGGCCTTAATCCTATCCTGCAGTTGCTGTAGCTGTTGCTGCATCTTCTCGAGCTCGGATAGCTCGGCCGCATCGATGTTTTGCTTCGTGATCGAGGCGCCCTGGTCGTCCATCATGGTTTTGACAGGCGAGTTGGCAGTGTGACCATTGGCAGTAGTGGCAGTGTCACGGGAAAGGGCCAACATAGAGAGAGCAGCTGTGTACAACGCTTCCGCATCCTCGCCATTGGCCACCGCTGGGAGGGCAGCTCGAGGCTGGGGCCGAGGCCGAGGCTGAGGCTGAGGCTGAGGCTTGCGTGGACGACCGATTCTGTACCCATGATCAGCATTGATTGCATCACAGCAGGATAGGCTGCGACGAACACGGCAATGAAGTCATCTCTGATACCCGAGGCACACATAATGTACCTCTGACCCCAGCTATCGGGATCGCGCAAACGGATGCGTTCACGAGCGGCCTCATCATCGGACAAATCATCCTCAATCTCGATCCAGCCATTGTTGATGTTGCCCCGGCGGTACGCATAGCTGATCTCAGAGGAGCCCTTGATCTTCCTGAACCTATGAGCAGGGCCTAGCTGTGCAGGGACCTGAGAGAGTAGGTCGTCAATGTGGCAAGGGCAGACAAAAGACCTGGGATGGGGAGGTGAGGACTTGGGCGGGTCCAGGCAGTCAGCATGCCACCAGAGGCCGCAGAGGCTGCAAGGCACTATGGGCCGCTTGCCAAAGTCGGCCTCAGCAGACTGAGAGCAAGCGTGGCATAGGATGGGGTTGTTGTCTTTGTCAGTGAGCTGGAAGAAGTCAAAGTCCTTTTTCTTGTCCTCATCAGCCTCCTTCTTCTTTCTGATGGGGAGCTGTCAGCGGCTGTGTGGCCAAACAAGCAGGGAGGGGGGGGCAGCTTGGGCTTGTGATAGGATAGCAAGACGTACTTTCCCTTGGTTGAGGGTACAAACTCTTCATACTCGCCATCGGCACCTGTGCGGACCCCTTCAAAGTAGTCTCTGACCTTCTTAGGGAGAACAAAGGCTTTTGCATGTCGCTTGTCCAGGGTGGCCATCAAGGCACCAAACGGGCCCTTGTAGTCGCCAGCAAGACCTGGGTCCCGTCTGACCATACAGTCCCAGCAGAACCAGGCCGCGTCCTCGTTGGGGTCCACGATAGGCTCGTGATCCATCCAGTGGAAGGCCTTGTTGCAGCCATCACAACAGACGAGGTTGCCATTCCCGCCGCAAAAGGAGCAGAAGTCGTCGTTTTCCTCCTGTACGACAACGAGCGCGAGTCAGCAGATGGGAGGCACCAGCATGTTTCCCAAGCCCAAACACCCGAATTCCGGCTGACGCCGCTGGGCCAGCACACCAGCCAGGCGAAGTGGACACTGGCAGGCTGCAAACGGGCCCTCCCAGCCAGAATAGAACCAAATGGGGATGAACAAGAAGCCAAAGGCTCAACGAACCTGGTTGCTTGGAGCTCCGTTCGTGCCGGGGCTTGAGCGGGTGGCCGCCCGCGTGGGAACAACACCACCAGCAGCAGAGGGCCCGGCTTTGCTCTTCACCGGCCTATGGAAGCACCGAAAACATGTTAGCTTGTCTTTGACATGCTCGGTTGATTCCAGGACGGCTGTGTTCGAGCAAGGCGAAGGCCACGTGGACCAGTCTCGGGGAGTGAGCATGCCTCTTTCTTTCTTTCTTTTTTTCGAGTAGAGAGATGGAAATGCACCCACGATTGTTTGAAGCGCCGGACTTTCTTCTTCTGTTTCTTCAGCGGACGTGGCGTGCCGGCGCGCGACGGCCCTCCCGTGCTGCTTCCAGCCTCGCCACCAACGTCAAGCGAGAAAGGCGTCTTGTCATCCTCCACCTCATCGCGACCGCGTTTGGTAGCGCGAGTTGCCCTCGCACCTGCTGCGCCGCCTCCGCGAGTCTTCGGCGTGGCCTGCGCAAGCCCCAAGTCCATCTCCTCGACCTCTGGCACTGACGACAGCGACGAAGACGACGAGGACGGCCGCAAAACAGTCGGAGTGGCCGGAGCCTGTGACGACTCGGCCCTCATGAAGCTGTCATCCTTGGCCCGCGCCTCTTCGGTCCGATCATGGGTCCTATTTTGGGCAGCCAAACGCATCAAGAGTTTGTCGTCCGCAGCATCCAGCTTGTGTGCTGGTGCATAGTCTGGCAGGCCCCGTTGGCTTCGCTTGGGAGGCTTGGAAGCAGCGGAAGATGTGGTGGCACCTTTTGTGGCAGCGTCGCCATTGTTGATGATGATGATGATGTTGCTGCTGTTGCTGTTGCTGTTGCTGTTGCTGGTGCTGTTGCGGGAGGAGTCTTTTTTTTTGCCGAGTGACATTTCGTCGCGTGGTGGGGAGCCGTTGGCGAGATTGGAGGAATGAGAATTCGACTGAGAGTGAAAGTGAGATTGATGTGGGCTGGAAATGGAGTTGGAGGCAGCGTCTGAATCGTCTGCGGGAGGTTGGACAAGGAGGTAGGCGTTAGGGGCCAGATTTCGAGCTTTCCGCTTGGGAAGCCGCCGGAGCGTGCCACTGATTGGCTGCAGCACCACAGCCTGCTCAGCCTGCTCAGCCTGCTCCGCTGTGTTGGTGCCATCCACTCCGTCCATACCATCCATGCCCTCCATGCCCTCCACGCCCTCCACGCCCTCCATGCCCTCCCTCGCGCCCTGCTCGCCTGCAACTGCTGCTACATCCAGTGGTGCCTGCACCTGCACCTGCACCTGTACCTGCTGCTCGCCCTGCTCGCCCTGCTCGCCCTGCTTGCCATCCTGCCTATCCGGCGTCGACGCCTGGTTCCCACCAGGCTGTGCCGCCGGCCTGTCCTCATCAGCAGGCTGCGTGACCGGCGTTATGCTGCGAGCCGACGACAGCGTCGAAACATCACTGATGTGGGAGCCCGCGCGTGTTTCCCGAAGCACTGGCGATGCGGACCCTGTGCCTCCGTCAACGTGGTCCATGGCGCGTGTGGGTGGTGGCAACGCCTCATCCATTGTGAACGAGTCGCGAGTCTGATTTTGGGTTTTCTGCCTCTTGCGGGGCGGTGTGGCGACCCGCTCGGGCTGCTCGGGCTCGCCAGCCTGCGCTTGTGCCAGGTCCGAACAAGTCTCACCCCCATGCGCCTGGACCGGGATGGGAGCCTTCTCGTGCTTGGGAGCCGCAGGCGCGCTGGTCGTGGCCCGCCTGCGCCTGGCATTTCGCACCTCAGTCATATCGATGGACACAAGGTGTGCGTAGGGAGCCGGCTGTGGCTTGTGGCGCTCCATGTCAAAATCTTGGTCCGTCTCGGCTTCCGGTACGAAGTAGTGGAGCGCCGTTTGATTCCCCTGGCCTCGAACTTTGTATGGCTGCAGTATACGAGCCCATTCGCCCGCGGCTTCTCTGGTGGCCATTTGTCGGTAGACTGCCTCGGTTTGCAGGAGAAAGCGTGCGTTATTCTGGTGTTCCTCGTAGGCGAAACGTAGAGCATAAGCATCAATGTAGCAGCGGTGCTTGACAGCCTCGGCCACACCGCGCTCCATGGCCGTCTTGACCACCTCCTTCTGTCGGAGGATGCGGGCGAGCTCCGCATCCGTATACCAAGGCCCGAGTGGGGCTTGCGGGATGCGCTGCTGCACACGAGCGAAAGCAGCAGCAGTCGGGTCCTCGTCTGCGTCCACGGTAGAGGCAGACCTCACACCCTCCACCCCCCCCATGAAGCGTCTGTAGGGCATGTTGAAGAGCGACCTAGAAGGCATTGATGTGCCGCGTCTGTAGTTCTCATCCGTGACGCTGTCGTACGTCGATGCACTCGAAGGTACTGACTGCGGTGTTCCAGGTACATTCCGCGGAGCAGCCCCTTCAATGGACTCTTGGATGGGATCCGTCAGCAACGGCTTGGAGGTGGAAGCCGGTGGCCGCAGGCGGTCCTTGTGTATGTCATCCCAGAGCCTGAGGGGCGATGGAGGGCGAGGCTGGGAGGCTGGGTCACCCGGAGGTTCGGGTGACTGTTCAGGAACAGGAGCTAAGAGGGGCAATAACTTGGGCGTTTCCAGGTGCTCCATCTTGGGCGTGGGGGTCTGTGTAGGCGTGGGCGAGCTATGCTGCACGACGGCTACTGACGAGGACTGTTCCGGCAGGGCGGTCGGCGCTGGCGTGGAGGCTGGCGAGGTGCCCAGCTGCGGTGTGGCCACGGTTGAGGGACTAGGCGACTGGATGTCCGACATGAGTTCCGGAAGACCTTGTGCCAATGACGCAGCAGCAGCGGCGGCAGCAGCGGCAGCAGCAGCGGCAGCAGCGGCGGCGCCAGCAGCACCAGCAGCCCCAGCAGAACTGCTCCCCATCGACGGGCCATTTTCCCTCGTGAGTATGATCTTTTTCTTGCTGCCCGCACGCGCACTTGGCGTCGGACTGGCCTCCTTGCCCTCCCTGCCCTCCTTGCCGGCACCGGTCAGCTTCTTGATCAAAGCCGGCTTGGGTACGGTGCCCAAGGGCTCCATGGTCTCTAGCACCCCCTGCCGGACGAGGCCGTGCTCCTGAAAGCTCGGCATGCGCACACGCTCCGGCTCGATCCAGCTTTCCATGAAACGCCGGGACCTCTCTGTCGACGCGGTGCGCGCGGCCGATGCTGCAACGGCATTGCTGGTGCTGCCCCTGAGATGGTCCCTGTCTGCGCCTCTCCCTCGGCTGCCGCCACGGTTCCGCGCACCTGCTCCTCCTCCCCCCGCCGGACTCGAGTATCGCGAGCGCGAGGCTCGTGTCGTGGGAGGGGCGGACATGGTCTCTGGGCAGGCTGCGAGCCGCCTGGGCTGGTGGCGATGGCGTGCCTCTGTTGTCGAAGCGTGGCACGCTCGCAACGCTCGGGACTGGGTGCGCCTCGCGGCAAGAATCTGGGGACGGGATCAGCATGCATTCAAAAGGGCGATGGGTTTTCCACTGTCTCTGCTTACAGCTTCTCATGCAATGCTTGTCAGTGGGAGGCGAGGTGCGGCACGACAAAGCGTCTGCAGTGTCCTCGACTTTGGGGGGTGCTACACGCCAAGGTGGTTGTGTCAGGGTCGAGAGCAGGGGGCGTAGAAGCTTCTGGCTGGCGCGTTAGGGGCACGATTCCCACCGGCACAAGCCCCAGCCAGCCTGGACCCGCCCGCCTGTGCGGTTTGTTTCTGGGGGCTCGCTCCCCTTTCTTCGTTGATCGGTCTATGCATCGTCCTATCGTCATGCCTGGATACCGCCTTCTATGTATAGCGAACCGTCGTGTTTGTGACGTTCGTGTAGGTATGTGGGTATGTAGGTATGTAGGTAAGTAGGTATGTAGGTATGTAGGTAGGTATGTATGTATGTAGGTAGGTATGTATGTATGTAGGTAGGTAGGTAGGTAGGTGTGTATGCATGTATGCATGTATGCATATATACATGTATGCATGTATGCATGTATGCATGTATGCATGTATCAATGTATGCATGTATATATGAATGAACGAGTCAATGGTATACGCTCGTACCTACCAAGTAGGGCAGCGGCCGAGCAAACGTGCTGAGCGACTGTACAGTACTGCTTTCTACTGCTGTCTACGAATACATCTCCTTGGTTCCGCAAGCATTTGCACATGCTGTAGTGACTTCGAAAATGCTTCCTGGGAGATGCCCCATTCCCAGTTCCGATGTTCGGCCTTTCTGACTGCTTCTCTCTGTGGAAACGCATCTGTACGTGACTGGATATGGAGTGCACATTTATTTGCCTTTGCCTCCTTGAACACACTTGTCATGCAGGGTTGAAGACCAGCCCGGACTTCCGGAATGGGCACAAGCTTCTCCATTGGACCAAGAGCTACCTCGCCGTCACCAAGAACACTCCATGGAAAGGTGCCCATAGGCCATGTCATTAGATAGCCAGATCAGCCCAGACAGTCTGAAGACGTGCCCACCATTTAGGCCTCAGCCGTCGCCGTCTTGGCAGCCGTCTTCTTCTTCTTTCCCTTGTTCTTCGACAAGGGCAGCTCCAGAATCTTGAGGATCTCCTCGTCGGTGATCTTCTTCTCCGTCTTGAACTTGGTCAAGTCCCAGGCCAGGGGTGCACCGACCTTGGTGATGCCATTCTTGGTGATAGCTGATATTCCGGGTTAGCCACATGGCCTCGTACTCTGCAAGATCTGCTTCTTACCAATCGTCGTCCACGTCCGGACCACAGGCGAGTTGTCCTTCTCACCCACAAGCTCGTACTGCCGGAAGGCTCCAGCACGGACGGGCTCGATGGCGCCAATTTTGGCATCCTTCTCGTCCTCAAACTGGCGCAAGCTAAAGGGGAACATGTTGTACTTCTTCTGCGCCTCGCTGTAAATCTTCCGGGAGCTGGGACGCTTGAGGGGCGTAGGGGTAGCAGTGCGACGGTGCAGGGTGGCCCGCTGCTCGAGTTGCTTGACCTTGCCAGATCCCAGGCTCATGCCCATCTCCACACCCCACACATCGCCAATTTCGGGGAGTCCGTCGCCCTTGGAGGTGCCATCGCTGGGAGCCATGACAATCTTCTTCTTGCCCTCGATCTCGTTGCGCTCGAACAGCCAGGACGTGGTACTCTCGACAATGTTGACCTCGTAGCTCTTGGCGACCTTCTCGATCAGGGCGTTCATCTGGCCTTGCGTTCTGGGCTTGGCGGCGGCTGCCTTGGCCTTCTCCTCGTCGGTGCCCGACGCCAGCGCCCCGGGCGGCAGCATCATTCTCAGCAGTAACTCGTTGGCATAGTAGGTGGCCAGCATGACGTCGGCAGTACGGCCCTCGATGACATCCTGGGCCTTGTCCTTGGCAGGGACGATGATGGTGTCGCA
Source organism: Anisogramma anomala (assembly GCA_038502455.1). NCBI lineage: Eukaryota > Fungi > Ascomycota > Sordariomycetes > Diaporthales > Gnomoniaceae > Anisogramma > Anisogramma anomala. The sequence continues at coordinate 36,397,892 of JASMMZ010000003.1, read as the reverse complement.
GGTGATGGAGGCAAAGCCGTCGATCTGCGCACCAAGCTGGATCTTGACAGGCTCACCTTCCTGCAGTTCAACGGCAGCCTCCTTCTCGTCGGTCCTCAGCGGGGTATAGGGGGTAACGTATGAGCTGGGGGAAACCGTGGTAGGATGGGAGAAGCCTGGAGCTGTGTCAGTTGGATGCGTCGGTAGGATGTGTGGCAGGCTGGTGAGCTTGCGTAGTACCCTTCTGGATCTTCTTGCCACGATAGACCTTGGACACCTCCTCCTCAATGAGCTTGTCGCCCTTTTCACAGATGTCGACAATCTTCTCGCCGGCGACACAGAGGTCCTTGACAGCAGCAAGAACCTTCTCGGAAATCTCGGCAGCGGTCTTGTACTTGGTCAGGGTATCGGGGTTGTTGAGGGAGTAGTCTGGCAGATGGAGTCAGTCATTGGATATTGCGGACGTCGCGGGTGCAATACTCGTGTGCCGAGGGAGGAGGGGTGTCGGCTGGATGGCGAGAAGGCACCGGGCATGCATTGCGGACGGCGCAGGGTTTGGAGCAAGACCGCCAGGAGTTGGAAGCAAGCTTGGAAGTCCAGGAGGGGCAGTGTGCAAGCACGAGCACGAGGGCAAAGGCGGCAACTAACCAACTTCCTTTTCTTCGGTGGCCATCGTTGAAGCGGTGTTAGTTCAAGGCTTGCTTGAACTCCTGAGGAATGCAATCGGGTGATGGGAAGTGTTGTCGAAGAAAAAAGAGGTCAGTGGCAGGAAGGTCAAGACTCGAGGATCGAGGTTGTAGGAGGGAGAGTGGGGGAAATGCCGAGGGCGTTGCGTTGCAGGTTCTAGCTCAAATAGCATTTTTGACCCTGTAGTACATACACTCTACCATTGCGGGGAGCATTTCGTGGGTGCGGGAGCAGGGGGGAGCAGGGGGTAGCAGGGTAGCCTTGGCACACAGCCCTTGCTAACCATGCGTACTGCGTACATACATACTATAGTAGTACCATAGGATTGTGCTTTTGGCACATGACTACTCCCTTCTGAGCTGCAAGTAGTTGCAAGTAGCTGCAAGTAGCTGCAAGTAGCTGCAAGTCGCTGCAAGTAGCTACAATTGGGTAGTTGCAAGTCCTCACATTGATCATCGCGCTTTGTCCGTCTCTGCAACCAGGGAACCAGAAGCACTTGGGCAAATGTATTCCGTATTTCAGCTGGAGCCCCCGTTGTTATCTCGATCCCCACACCGGCTGCCCGGCAACATCAGCGGTCCAGTGTCCAGGGGTGGCCCCAGAACGACCGCGCCTGAGATAGACTTCATCGTGGCTGTCCTCGCGACTTTCCGTACCTTCTGTGCAAAGTAGAGCACGACGCCAGGCCAGGCCAAAGCGTAGGGAAGCCTGACGAACCTACGCGCGACATGCTTCTTTGCGCCTCATTGTTTACCTTTTTGGGCCTCTTTGCACATCTCTATGGCCAGCATATCTTCAACTAAGCCTTGCTGATTCTGCTTCCACCTTGCTCCGTCCCTCTCCCGGCGCGTCGCCGTCTTGGGCCTCTGACCGCGCCTCCGTGCCGCCGGTTTCTTTGCTTTGCCCGCCTCCCAGCCTGTCTACCAACTGATCATGGCCTCCGCCTCAGTCGACCTAGCCACTACCGAGGCCTCTTCCTCCGCGCTCGCCCAGGCGCCCACAACCAGTGCCAGTCAGCCCTCCTCAGCTGGCGCGTCTGACAGTGCATCAGCAACAGCTGCTGCAGGCCCCTCGTTCTCCACGCCCGCGCCCGAGATTGGCGAAGGCGAGCCATCAGCATCAGCCTCCAAGGACCCGGCTTCGAACGATTCGTCTCCCGAGACCTCCGTACCCGTGCGCGACAAAGAGTCATTTGAGAGATACAAGCTGGAGATCGTAATCAACAGGGACAAGATTGCGACTGCTGCTCTAAGGGACGCCCAAAGCCAGCTCGACAAGTCCCTCAAAAGGCGCCACGCAGAGATAGCAGAATACCGTGCTGTCCACCAGGAATATGCCCCACTATTTCCTCCCTGGAAGCTGTATGGGCAAGGCTACGCTGGATATGGCAATGGTAACACCGACGTTGGCCCGCCTCGCCTGGTCTACCCAAGGGAGAAGCAGCGGCCGGGGAAGCGGACAACCCCAGCCCTAGCCAGGCCGAGTCGGAAGGAGCTTAAGGAGCAGGCCGAGCGGCATGAGGAACTGGTCCCCATACGCGTCGAGGTCGACTTCGACAAGATCAGGTTGCGCGACACCTTCACATGGAACCTGCACGACCGACTCATCGATGTTGGCCTTTTCTCCGCCGGACTGGTCGAGGACATGGGCCTGAAGATGCCCGCGGACAAGCCTGTTCTTGATCAGGTCCAGCAGCAGATCCGGGAACAGCTCAATGAGTTCTTCCCCATGGTCTATTCGGAAGAGGACGCTCTCGATCCCCACACGCCGTACTGGGCGTACAAGAACGACGAGATGAGGATACTGATCAAACTGAACATCGCAATCGGCCCCATCACCCTGGTCGACCAGTTCGAATGGGACATCAACAACCCGAGCAACTCTCCCGAAGAGTTTGCGCAGTCCATGGCCCAGGACTTGGCCCTCTCGGGAGAGTTCACTACCGCCATAGCACATTGCATCCGAGAACAAGCTCAGCTCTTCACCCGCAGTCTTTACACCATCGGCCACCCGTTCGATGGAAGGCCCATCGACGATTCAGATCTTGCCGCTGCTCTTCTGCCTTCGCCTCTGCCCACAGTGTTTCGGCCGCAACAGCAAGCCAAGGACTATGCACCATATGTATATGAGCTCACCGAGGCCGATATGGAGAAGAACGAAGGTGCGTTCTTGAGAGAGCAGCGCAAGCAGAAGCGATCAGTCAACAGGCGCGGTGGGCCCGTGCTTCCAGATCTGAAGGAGCGTCAAAGAACCATCAGGACGTTGGTCGTGTCGGAGACTTTGCCGGGTGCCGCCCCGTCTCTCGACAAGAGCGGATTATACAAGAGAGTAGGAGGTGCCAGTGGCAGGGGGAGGAGAGGAGCTGGTGGACACGGCGGTGACTATTCAGATTCAGAAGATAGTGAAGAGTCCGCACCTGATTCTCCTGCACTGTCACAGCTCCCGACTGGAACTGCTAGGACCAGGGGCATGCGCGGTGCTGCAACAGCTGCACAGCAGAAAATGGCACATCTTGGTCGGTCCGAAACACCCGAAGTCATCACCTCGCATCACCACGAAACAAGAGTCGCGTCATCGAAACGCACATTCGGTCGGGAGCTTCAGGAGACGCCCGATGAGCCACGCACACACATTGTGCGGATCAGAGTACCCAGGAGTTACGAAAAGGTAAGGATGTTGCTGAGGGCCATGAAAGCGGGCAAGCCTTTGCCGGCAGGAGGTGCGCAAACGCCAAGTCAGCAGTCTGGTGGCATGCGACCGCCAGCACCGGGGACACCTTCGTCGTCCAGGCCGCCTCTCACGAAAACGCCTAGCAACGCCAGTGCGCCTCCGCAGCCTCCACAGCCCCAGCTGGGCCGCGTGGCTGCTCCTCCGCCGCCTGCTCTCGGGCAGCCCGCTCTGATTGTTGTGAGTTATCCCTAGCTTGCTATGCTGTGTTCCCGACACTAACTTGGATGCAGCCTCCCACGCCAAACTGGCTGAATGCAGCCCTGGATGGCCTCCGCCAAAGCTGGGTCCACGACGCCTTCGAAGGCACCATGCGGCATTGTGCTGTCAACGCAGAGACCGAGATCATAATAACGCCTGCTCCTCCAGCAGGCACAACTCCCCCGGGTGTCAAGTGGATGTTTCTCCCTCGTATCAGATGCACGGACTGTCCTGGTAAGCTGTACACGCCAGGGCCGGGTGAAAGCGCTGATAATTTTGCGGTCCACCTGCGGAACAAGACGCACAGAGAGAAAGTCAACAAGAGGGTTGGGAAAGATACGGCGCCTACTGCTATTTCTTAACAAGACCTAGCCAGCCCTTCGGCTCATCATAATGTGGAATCGAGCCGTCTTTCGGAGATTGTCTGCGCGCTCAACACTGAGATGACCACTGCAAGCTTCAACTAAGACGGCCGGAGTTATCGCATGTTCGACGACCATGGACTCTAGTGACACAGTCAGCGACCCTCTTGAGTGCAACAGCGCCGGAAGATGCATTGAAGTCGTCATTCCACTACTGGCGCCATTCCTTGTGCAGGGCTGTAATAAGTGGCAGTCAGCGACAAGTGCGTTTAGTGGATAAATTGTTCGATGTGCAGCCTTTGACAGGGCGCTTTCTCGCCTTGGGAGCCCACACAAGTGTCCATGCAGACGTGGCCCGTTTGGGCGACATACTGGGATGCTGGGAAGGCATCACGGTGGGATCCCAGCAGCATGGTAGAAGTTCTCTGATCAAAGCGGTGCAGAAGTAAAGGCTCCATCCCAACATGAGACGGATGAGGTGTGAACAACTAGTAAACCCTACTGTGGCCTGTCCCATGCTGCCTATAGTAAGGGTGGCAGTGTTGGTAGGCCTTGATCGTTGCAATGTAGTCGATTCGAATCTCTGGTCGAAGTGACTGGTGTATTGCATTGAAAGATTGAAAGTGGTGATGTGGTTGTTCAAAGTTTGGCAGAACGTTAGCCGGTCTGCACACTAATTTGTATGGGCTACTGCTTGGCCTGTGCCCCACATTGAATTGGGCACTCCACTGCAATTGACTTGCAGTCAATACAGTCAACTTACAGTCAGTACAGTTGACATAGCTGTACTGCAACTGACTGCTGTTCCAACAGGCAGATCTACTGTTCATAATACATAGCATGTTACAAACGCAATGGTCTGTGAGTGCACACTGATAACAAGTGGAACACTATTTCAGGCTTAGACAATCATTCCTCTTCTACATATAAACTTTACAACATTGTCCACTTACTAATACCAAACCATGAAGAATTAAACCATTCACAAATATGAAAACATTAACGTGATTTCCGATAATATAATTAATTGTGACCATTACCGCGCTTGTTTAGAGTATAACCCACATAGTTTTTCCGACTAGTTGTTGTGTTGTCTGTACATGCAAGCGTATTGTGGTATTCCGGTTTGTATTTGAAGACAGACTAAGCTAAAGGTAGGAATCCACCAGATCATCATAACAATAAGTACTTATGAGAAGGATGACTCATGAATAGGTAGTCTCGTGCGAAAGCATGAGACAGCAGGCAAGTACCGCCCCTAGGGTACAACAAATGCTGGGGGCCAAAAGAAAAAATGATGTCCTTATCATCAAACAACAGCAACTTTCTCAACCAACAAGAACTTTTTTCACATTATCCTTCTCAAAGGCCTCAATCAAATCAGGACAATTCAGTTCTGATACCGGTTTCCATTCGTCGTTGCGAGTTGTGAAGCCTTTTCATCTAAGAAGATATTACACCTAATCTCCTTTACGATGGCATCGATCCATTTGTTTAGTTAATATGCGTTTCACTTTCTAGTTTTCAATATCTAATACGTCGTTCTCGTGTTGAACTGGTTTAGGCGGTGGTGCAGTTTTGTTAAAAGAATCACTTATAAAGTCGCGGTAAGGCAATAAATAAATAATATTGACAATTAGGTAAATACTTAAATTAGATGGAAAGTTTAAGGTAAAAGTTAATTTTTAACCTTTTTTATAATTGTATATAACCCTATATGTAATAGCCATATTTTTCCTTGTTTGTAAAGAGGTTTATAGGTTTTTCTCAACTTTAATTACACTTTATCACCTATAACAAATTTATACCAACAATGGTTCTAGTTCTATCGTTTTTTTTTTTTTTTTGCTTTAGTAACGATAATGTTTATTGTTAATTGTGTACTGTGTTGTAAATATTCTCGCATAACCCGAATTTTTGTTTGTTTACGTGATAGAATTATTGTAGAAATATTTATTGATGTTATAAGTTTGAATCCAAATAGATATTCGTAAGGATTAGCTTCCAAAGTATACGAATATACATTTTTGGAAGTTTTATTACACAGCCGATATGATATTGATTTAATATTACTTAGAATATTCGGCTATAAAGTGGTGTGGAGTTAATTCGACTACTTTTTTTTTTACTTACATGTTAGTTTGTAGATAATAAATTGTCGTTATTATTAGCCGCGTTGCAAAGCCTTTTCATAAACTTTACCAAAAGATTAATATAAACTTGACATATCCGTTTAAAAGATTTTCTTCGTGGATAAAGCTAATTGTATAACAAAAATTACCGAACCAGAATAGTAATCAAATTTTCTGCTGTATATGTGGTGTGGTTAGAAATAAAAAATGTTTTCAAAAGTCTTGTATGTAATAAGCATTATTACGTTAAAAGAATCTTTGACAGGCAACATTTAATGTGTATCGTTAAATAACACCGCTGATAATACAACCATAAAATCCATGCAAAGTATATATATTGGTTCCTTTAGCGCTTACATATGCTTAAGACGGCCTAGTAGTTTCTGGTTATCATTATATAGTTTTCTGCATTATATACAATCCCTCGCGTATACCCTTATAAGCTTGTATTTCCAGAGAAAATATACTCCGTCTAAGGTTAGCATTATTTTCTTAGGTCCGAAATAGTACTTTTTATTATATACTTTAATAAAAAGTTTACATACGTGTTATAAAAACTACAAGTCTGTTAAACTCACTTGTATCCTGTTTATATAATAAGCTGTTAACTGAAGGAAATGAGTAACCAAATTTAAAATTATTAAGAGGTACATTTTCATTGATTTTGTTTCCTACGAGATCTCGTAGAATTCCATGTTAAACTGTATTTTTATAATAATTAGTTGAAAAGCGAAGCCGTATATTATTATCCATTTGCGCCTCGACGAGGTGTATTATAAGATGATGTTGATTTATAGTTAGAAATTTATTAAAAATTTCGTTCAATACTGGAACGTCTGCTTTGTAAAGTTATTGGTCCTCGTTAGAAGGCAGGCCACTAAGGGCGTCTGGTACCAAATTGAGGCGTACCGGCAACTAAACTATATTTAAAGAATATTGATCTAGGTAAATTAACATATTGATAAGTCATCGATTTGCTCTAGTTACTAATGTTGTATTTAGTGAAGTTTAATTTACAATGCTATGTATAACGTTATGGTCGGTAAAGATAATACTTGGCAAAGCATTGCTAATTAATATTATCCATATTCATTTACATACCTATATAAAACCAATGGTTTCATATTTTAAGGGCATATAATTACACCTAACCCTATTTAATGGAAGATGTAAAAATATAATTAATTCGATAATAGTATTTAAAATGTTTTATCCCCGTTACCAATAATAGTTTTTTTAAAGTAAAAAGGTATAACTCCAACTCTGTGTTCGAAGCTTCCATCGATTTGAAGAAAATGTTAACGTATTTGATTTACGTAATGAAATTTAAGATATTTATATAAACAAGTTTATATAGCTTTAAAAAACTTCTTTTACTTAAGCGTAGAATGGATAACTATAAACTGTGTATGATATGATCAATTTTTACGATTACCAACTTGAAGTTATTATTGTTTTTTCCCTTCTATCAGTAAATCTTTTTAAGTCTCTAAAGTAAGTCTAAAAATTATGCATAATAAGGTATTATTCTTCGTAAAAACCTAGTTATTCACAAATAAATCTCGGATACCTTTAAATTATAAGGGAATGAAAAAATATAAAAACCTTAAGTTTCCTTTTTAGTGGTTAAAAAAATGAAAGCACTTACGTAAAATCCCGACATTTAAATTTATTCAAAGTCAATATAGGATTTATCTGTACATAAAGTAATACTTTTACCAGAAAACAGTTTCAAACTAGCTTTGAAATATATATAGTGTTTTTAAACCTATTAAAATAATATTATCATTGATAAATATACGATAAAAAAGTTAATATTCCTTTAATATTCGATTTACAAAGCGTTAAAAGTAAGATAGTAAATTGCGAAAGTTTATAAATATGACTTTATTTCGTTTTAGTTTGTAGTAACTAATATAAGTAAATCAATCTCGCTAGTCTAAATATATTATGAATTGGAATAAAAACCTGGTAACGTTTATAATAGTAATTCATTTTTACCACGAATGAACTTGATAGCGTCTTTTCAAAATGGTAATAAATAGATATTAAAGATTACTTATTTATCAAATAATTGTAAGTTTATAACCACTCTATCTTTATCTACCCTTTAGATAATTGTTTATATTTCAAATACTAGTAATATAAAATGGTACCACATTATTAAAGAATTCCATACGTTTGTGGTTATGAAAAGTATCGAACTATTCATTGAAAATCTTTTAATCTCGTTTTGATACACAATAAGGATAACGGTTTAGTTTAGCGTATTACTAACATGAACAAACGGAACCTTTATCATTTGGTCTAAAAGCATTTTAACTAGACCTGTATTTTCTCAAACAGTAGGATATTATTTGTAAATTCGTTTCAATCGTATTGATTAAGCCATATTCGTCGTATTAATATGTGTGCCTTATGTTAACCTTACCATTAGCATATTCTCAGGCGTTTTTATACCAAACGAAACATTGCGATAACGTAACTTATCGCGAACGAGATCCGTTATCTCGTCAATAAAATTCACCACTTTGGAAAATTTATATTTTTAAATCTGTTATATGATTATATTTAAAAAGGGTATCTAATTAAGTTTCAATAAACTCTTGAGTAGGAAAAGGTATATTTGTAGTCATAGTAGTGGTACGAAACGTTGGAAAATCCAATTCAAATGTAATACTAATTTCTGTTATGATAATAGACTCCAATGTTTTAGTAGTAGTAAATAATATCTAATAATGACTAACAGCTATTTCCGTAAGCTACATAACTATAAAGAATATGTTACCAATATATGTAGCCCATATAAAGGCTTGTATATCTCCCGTCCTATCGGTAAAGTCTCTATTGTACCAAGTATATTAGAAGAGTAATCGTAAATATTGGTGTTTCTATTAAAGTAGATAGTAAGATAGAAGTGAGGAGATGCATCCGTAGAGTGCACGCCATAGGTGAAAGATTATAGCCTCTCACTCGGGTAGTAGCATTCTGCTATACACTTTGCTAATCTCCCTTTGGGGTAGTGGCACTCTACCATACACTTTGTTAATGCCACTTTTAGGCAGTGGTACGCTATTATAAACTTTTCAGGAATATACCTTACAAAGTGACAAGTTACCGTGTACTCTACAAAGGTGTAATTTATAGCGTAACCGTTTATTGACTATAAAAATATATAGTAATATCCATATAAGTAATCTTTTCTTTCCCTAATGCAGCCTTTATCCTTAATTTGGTAATAACTATTGGAATAGTAGTCTTTGCAGTGCAGTATGTCAACTTTACTTATAGTAAAGTTGATTATATTAACTGCAAGTTGAGTTTATTGTTTTTGTATGGCTCTATTATATTTGACTATAGGTTGAGTTCAATATAACCCCACTTCAAACTAGGGCACAGGCCAAGCAATTGGCTATACAAATTACTTCGTAGACTAGCTAGCTGTCTGTCAAACCTAAAACAATACATCTACTATCTAAATACTACAATACTACTATTACTTCAACCAATCGAACCGATAACATTATAACGTCTAAATCCCTACCAACACTGGTTAAGGCTTATTAGGTTAAACATAGATTGGCTAAGTGAAAGAAGAAGCTAATTCCTAGTTGATACACTTTACGTTATCGTTAGTGTAAAGGAATAATTCTTACGAAGATCCTTTACTATTATGTCAGTCTTTACGGAAGTATGTAAATAAGACCTTTATGCAGAGTCAGTCTTTACAGCAGTCTAAAGGTAGCGATGGTATCTTTATTTGAAAACACTAAGAAATCTTTACCAAAGATTCTTTTTAAAGAGTGTTAAGTTTAATTGTTAAAAGTTTCAAATCGATAAGTTGGCAAACGGCCAAATTAGTAATATTACAGATGATACTACTGTAAAAACAACCAAGTTTTACGGCCTACGACTTTTAACCATCGCTATTTACTAATAATAATAAACTACATTCGATCTTACCCTTTATGTTAAACCTTTCCCCCTACTTTATTCTTTTCACTTCCATTACGCCAACTTAATCGTTGAGATTGCTTCTTTAAGCGAAAATACCAAATTACACTAATAAAGCTACTTCATTCGACTTCACATTAAATCGATGATTTTCCACGCGACAAAAATCTAAGTCACTGCATCTAAGATTACCAAGTCCCTCACCTTACATATCCTACACAAACTAAAACGTTAAAATGGCTAATGTTAATTCTATATTTAAAGCTATTACCAACTCCATTAATAAATAAGCAATTGAAGCCCTCGGCCAAATTTTCGACAAGTATTATAATTACGACCTTTAAAGAAAAAATATAAATAAAAACTTAAACGAAAAATATTTGACTAACTTCGTCAGTTATTACATTGTCAACTATGATAAAGGAGAAAAACTTGACCGCGGTAAAAACGCTTTCCACAAATACCGTAAGTTTTTCAACAACTAGACTATTAATATGTGAACAAAATTTTAAAAGAGTGTTAAGTTAAATACAAAGAAAAAACTAAAGAAACGGAAGATTTGTATCTTAAAAAAGAACTTTACTAAGCTAACAAAAACTCTTTTCGACTTGGCTCAACTTAATGAATACCCTTCAAGATCCACGCCCTAAGGTAAAAGGTGTTAAAAAAACTTAACGCTTTTACACGAAATATAAGGGGCCATTCCTTTACCCTTAGCTGAGTTAAGACTTTTTATGCATTAACAATAAAAAAAACTTATTAAATTACCCGGTAGCCTAGCCCCTTTATGTAACAGCGTGGAATATATCATTAGAAGCGAAAAGGCGCGTAAAGTAACGGTAGCCAATACCACCAGAGGAATTAAAGTCTACGCTCTACATTGGTTAATTAAACGAAATCGCTAAATCCCTCAAAACCTTCAAATTCTTATTGCCCCCCAGCACTTTAATCGCTAAGTTTCCCAAAAACCTTCCCACGGCAGGTTTGCTTATACGTGCGAGCCTATCACAAGTCCTACTATAGGACTTTACCCCTTAGATCAGGCGACTGGTAATTACCTTTAACACCATATATCGGCGGCTCTAAAACTTAAACTGCCAGAAAATATTACTAATAAAAACTAGGATAATTATCGCGATTTACCCCTAAAACCTATCTCAATGGTTAACATTAATTACAAAAATTTTACGGACTTTGCCAAAATTTCAAACGACGTAAAAAGGTATAATGAAAAGTTTTATAACTTTTTTGACACGAAGATAATACCCTTTTTAAATATATGTAAGTAAATGGAGGTTCTTCTTTCTGGTTTTTACTTACTGTTTCCCGGAATCCTTATAATGTATATTAAGGATTATTACCTAACCTTTTTAATTCAAGCAACCATATTTCGCGAAGTTTGCGATAGTATAAAAAGCTACTTCGAATACGATGTCGACCTTATCCAATACTTCATCAATTAGGCCACTACACGGTAAACCACAATAATAGCGAGAAAAGAAGAGGAGGAAACACCAATAAATGTGCTTAATCAAATGTTTAAAAAATTAATGTTATATTAATAAGTAATTGGAAAATCCTATTCCAGCGAATCCACACCTTGAAAACAGGTACGGGAAACTGTTACGGGAATTACCGAGTTTAAATACGCCTTACAACGCATAGATATCACCTACGAAAACTTTTTCAACCAGTTACATTCCTCGTTTACAACTGTAATAATGCGTATACCAAATTCGTTTGGTATATACCCCTAAACCGGCAACTTCTCTGACTTAAATAAAAAAAACCCTTACGATAATTAATTACATCAACTGTAAATATAGCTATGGGCGCCCTCAATGCTTAAGATTTAGCTTATCGACTCTAAACTAAAGTTAGCAACCATATTGGCGCTACCAGGGCTAAGATTCAAACGGAACTGTTAACCGTAAACACCATTGTCGTAATAGTGGCAAGAAATGTTAAATTTATAGCAAGTCTAGCTATTGGTTAACTCGCCACCCCCCCGCCGAACGAAACAATAAAAAGTTAATATACCATATCTAATACCCTACCACTTTCCAACAAAACTACTTGAATTAAATTACAAAATTTAAAGGCGACAAGCCAATTAATAGCGATAATACCGCTAAGAAAATTAAATGATATGGAAATACTGCTCCTAACGCGGCCCAATTACTAGCCGACTACGCCTTCCTATATCGCCTAAGCGGTAAAAACCCTTACCTTTATTCTAACCAATCCTCTAACCCTTTATACACCTTTAATATTCTCGATTGTTACGTGGACCACATGTTTTAAGGTACTATACCATATATAAGGGAAGTAAGATACTTAATAGAAAGTTATTCATAATATGTAGTACTATAAAGGAAAAATAATACAGATATTGAAATTAATTGTTACAATGCTAGCAAAGCTAAAGTTAGCTTCAGACTAAGCGAAAATTTATCTTTACTAGAGATAACAGTAATTTAAACTATTATTAAGTCAGTTATATTTTATGTACTCAAGTTTCCTACCTCTTTCCTTCTTTACTTAAATTATATAAAATCCCTTGGCATTAACGTTAACGTTAACATCTACGAACTGATTCAAAACAGCTAGAGGTTTATCCTCGCCCTTAAGTAGAGGTACTTATAGTTTCATCTTAAAAGCATTGAAGTAATAGTATTAACCTCAACGAAACCAAAAAATACATTAATTATACCAGTGTTTCAACTATCCAATCATTAACAGGCTATACAAAGTCTTAAAATCCGCAAAGCATAAAAATGTGGAATATTTTTCCTTAACAACTATTAAAAAGCTCTGCTATTACTGCTAAAAAAACACTCAAGCCCTCCAAAAATTTCATTTTATATGGAAAGACGACAGGGACTTTAATTATGAGGTCTTTATTAATGTGTTTTAATTAAATAATAAACCGATTCTTTACGTTATTAACTTCGTAACCTCTTTTTACCAAATCAAGTTTTTGAAATCCTTTTCAGTAAAGGATATGTGAGAAAAGTTAAAATTGTTATGGATTAACACATACTTGGGCCCACTGGATGTCATTGTTTACTACAATACTGGCATTAACTTTACGATAAAATAATTTCAGTAAAATGTTAGGATAATAAGTATTCAATGTAAATAGGTGCTTATAAAAGCCTATGGGGGTATTGAAAAAGTTAAAAAGGTATATGCCCTACTTTTCCAAACGTATAATATCCTTATGCTAAAGATTAAAAGCTTCATGAATTCCGAAGACACGCTTTTAAATGGCAATAAAAGGCTTAAATAATACTGTGAGCCTTAATGGAATAATACCAACATTACTGGTCTTCAAAGTATATTCACGCCTAACGAATAAATCTTCGTTATTAACAAGTACCTAAAAGCAAGCTATAATCTACGGAAAAGCTTTAAAGTAACTATGGAAGGAATCGACACACCTTCAGGTTAATAATACCCTTAATACCAGGAATAGACTTATAATAATCGACGTACTTAATTTACTGTTGTAAAGTAAAATCATCGTGTAACATAAGCTGGGTAAATAGGAGGGCCTATATGAAACTTTAAGTATCGTCAATTTTAAAGTAGTTGTTAAAATTGCTAACGGTTTTTTTGTACTACCCAGGTCAAGCCTTATATCAGTGTTATTAACAATAAAAACCCTTTAACCAAACGACCGAGCTAATACAAACCTCCTTCACCTGTTATCAACAAGCCGATAAAACGCCGTTGGTGTGGAAAACCTCCGAAAATAATGTATGTTGAAAAAGAGTAATACATATCTGGTTGTATCTATAATATTATTTGAGTAAGTGGAGAAAAAAAGGATAACGAAAACTAGGTATTAAAGCTTCGAGTATAAGGTATTATTAAGATTTTTGGCAAACCTTTTAGAAAAAGCGACAGGATAAAGATTAACAGTTTATTAACTCTAAGAGTTTTATAATTTGTGCCGAAGGCAAACTTTAACCTTTGAAACTCAAATATTATAATTTTTAAGTCGAGGATTATTTACTAGGTTAAAGGTAAAACTATGGGGCAGCCGTCCGAAAAATTACGTTTAATCGCTTAAAGATACGGTGATAAAGGTGAAGATTAAATCCTTACGTAGTTACCAACTATTTAAAATATTACTTAACGCTTAGTAATCGTTTTGGCTGTAAGTTTGCTAGTCAAAACTAAATAACGCAAGCTTATATGCAATTAGCAACAGATTTATAGCGGGTTGTATTATTGGAATTACCACAGGAATTGCGACCTATATACCCTTGAAAAACGGTAATACGATATATTAAGCCTTTATATGGACGAAACAAAGTAGGCGACTATTGGTTTTTAACTCATTAGTCGCACTTTAAATTACAGTTAAATATAATATCTTTAATATATAACTTGTATATATTAGTAATATAAAAAAGTTACTTCGGTTTAGTAAATATATAAACTGATGATAGCCTTTTTCTTTTCTACCAGCTAGCTTTATAATATCATAGTAACAGGAGATGAAGTACTTTGAGTTCCAAAATTATATACTGGTTACAACGTTGGTAAAGAGAAATTAACTTGACTTTAACGGATCGTTAATACATATATTTAGTATTCACGCCGGCTTTATCTTTTACCAAAAGGGTTAGGGTATGAACTTGTCTATAATCGATAAGATTAACGTAGCCAAAATCTAATGGTACCTAAAATAACGTTGTCGGGGCAGCTATATTACCACCTTATATTAACTGAAGGCCTCCTACGATTTTTCCATCGCAATATAAGCATAAGATCTAATAGGCAATGACTTTAACCCGATTAATAAAAGGATTGAATCACAGATACAGAGTCTAAACCGAGGGATTAATATAATCCCAATCGACCTGTCGAAAGCAAAGTTAATGATTTTTATGGACGTGTCTTTTATAAATAACACCGACTTATCTTTAGAGATTGGCTTCCTAATAACCCTCGTCAAATAAGATAAGTTAAAAACACAGTTTAGCGTTATCGGCAACCTAATTTACTAGACCTCTATTAAATATAAAAGGATTATACGAAACGTATTAGCTTTAAAGGTTTACGGTATAATAGTAAACTTTAACGTAGGTATGGTATTATGGAAAACCCTCAACTTTATTATAAAGTAGCTTAAGATTTTCCAAATCTCAGTGGTAATTTGTACCGCTTCGAAAAGCTTATTTTAATACCTTTCAAAATTCGGAACCACCAGCGAAAAACGTTTGATAATTAACGTAATGGCATTCCGCAAAGCCTTCAAAGAAAGGAAAATTAAATAATTCCAGTAGATTAACGGCAAAGACAATCCTACTAATGTTATAACGAAGGTATCGTCAAATAAAGCCCTTAAAAGGTTTTTCAACAACAATAAGCTGACTATTTGCATCAAATGTTACATTAATAGGCCGCCTGGTAAACCTAGATTATGTAATATCGGTTAAATATGTGCTAGCAAACTGAAATAATGTTAGGGAATTGATGAAATTAACTTGTATAATTGGTACGGCTAAAGTGAAGGATTATATAAGTTTGTAGCGGAAGAACTTTTTGTAAGAGTCGATAAAGTCGAACTTCGAAGCCATAGAACAACTAACGGCAATTGGGGTTAATTTTCATGGAATTAGGTACAATTTGATGTAAAAGTCAATTGAAATTAACTGGGATCTAGCTAATTAACGAGGTCACAATTTAGCGCTTACCGGAAAAGATTAATCAACTATATTGGTATATACATACAAACAAAAAATCCGCCAGTGTTAGATTAATAGTATTTGTAATGCAGTAGGTCAGCTTTACTTGTAGTAAAGTTTACTATACTGATTATAAGTTAATTGTATCGTTTTCGTATGGCCCACTGTATTTGACTATGGGTAAAGTTCAGTATAACCATACTTTATACTAGAGTATAGGATAAGCAATTTAACATATAAATTACTACGCAGACTGGATAGCGGTCTGCCAAACCTAGAACAATACATCCACCATCTGACTACTTCAATACTACTGTTACTTCGACCAATCGAATAGACAATATTACAACATCTAAAACCCTATTAACAATAACAATTTATACTAATACGGCTTGTTTTCCGTAGTTTAGTAATAACAATTTGGTTATTATACAGTCTATATCCTAGTCTACTAATAATATTTTAAATAATATTCAAATTGTCAAGGTTTATATTAATACTTTGAACCGAGGTAATAATTATAATAAGACACTATTTAGTTTAGTTAATTAGTAATAATATAGGTATAAATAGCGGTATATTTATCAATCTTTCTAAGGGTGTGATTATGTAATTATTATAGGAATATAACTACGTAGGGATGATAACAATATTACGTATTTAAGATTAACAAATGAAAAATATTGTTATCGGTTTTGGTAAATCTTCTTTTTTTTTCATCTTTAACAACGCGCCCCCTTTACCAACATAAGTCCTAACCAGTAAATCGGTGCATATAAACTTAAACCACTATTTCAGTTACCCATTTGAAACTTTTTTTATAGGTATGTTACTTAATTAATTACTGAAACCAACCTCGTTTGTAAATAAATACCACGTAAAAACAAGTTGACAAGATGCCGTTTAACGCGTTTATGTAAAAGAGAAAAGGTGGTTGCGGCCGTTATCCACCGCGCTGCTATTAACGCTACCCTTAATCTTACCTCTTCCGGCTTGATATCGTTTATTCTTACCTTTATCTTCGGCTCGCCTTCCGTCACCGCCGCCGCCGATACCCTTACCCCTTTTCCTCTCTTTTCCTTCTTTCCTCTTTCTCCTTACTTTTAGGGGGAGGCACAGAGGGCTTTTAAGGTTATGAAACTTACCTTCTCTCCATGGGTAAAAACCTCTTTACCTGTAATAGTCCCCCACTCCTCCAGCCGTTACAAATGTAACCTAGTCGAGTTATAACGCGATTTGTATTGTTAATATTTTTCGTATATTATATCGTACCATTTTCTCTATGAAGAAGGTAGTAAAAGCTGTCCTGGTGTGTTGCCTCGAGCTACGGCTTGTTAAGGTACGCCGTAAAGCCTTTTTAACGCGTAAATAGATAAAACGGCGTACTTGAGTCCGTAGTCTCGGGCCGTTAATAAACATACCTTACGTGCCATATATTGCGTCGACGGCAGCAGGCAAATATATTAGCGATTATTATTAAAACAGAGGTCAGTCAGCTTGTTACTACCATTATAAACGGAATAATAGAGGATACGCCTTTATTCACGTAATTTTAAAGCCTTGAGTTAAGGCCTCATTACATGCTCTCTGTCTCTACAATAACTTTACTTTAAATTTTCATTTTAATCGTAAATTAAAATCCCCTAATCGTACCATTTTATTATTTGAGGAGCTTCCAAAAATGACCACTTTTATAAATAACAAAAATAAGCCGATGTTAATTAATAATAAACGCCAACTAACGGCCTAAAAAAAAATTATCATTTTCGCTCAAAAAAAGAGCCTATCTATGTACTTTGTAGGTGAATTCAACGAAGTTATCGCGCGTTGCCGTAAAGAGGGTAACCCCTTCCGTCTTTACCTAAAAATATAAGTCCCAAGGCGCGGGGCTACCCCTTTGGTAACGCTGATAACGGCGTCGATAGCGGCGATAGCGGTAACGCGAATAATAAGGGGAAGGGCAGCGAGGAAAAGGATAATAAGGTCATGTCGCTACCCTTTCCCTCCCCCTTTAGTAACGGCTATCTACCTGTTTTTATGCTCTTACTAGTGTAACCAACCCTAATATAATTTGATATATAGTAATTGAATCATTTTTGAAACAAATCCCAACGTATATAATAAATATAAAAGATACAAAGTAAAAGTATTTCTTATAAAATCATGAATAACAAAATCAAAACTGACGATATATTAAAATCATCGTAAATAGTAAAAACAAAATGTGACAATATAATAAAATCAACGTAAACTTGAAATTCAAAAAATAATGAAACTTTGAAAACGGTACAAATAATCAATTCAAACCACAACAAAATGAAAAAAGTAATAGAAATCTCTTAACTGGAGTTAGATCGCAAAACCTTTCCGATAATACTAACGAAAAATATACTTATCGAAACGAGTGTTTTTAACGGTCCATTCAGGGAGCCTTTAGTTATTACATGTATTAGGTTTGATTCTTCCATTAATCTATTATATCTTACCAATATTCGAGCGTTCGTAAGATTCGTGTAAAGTTATAATATTAATCATAAATCGCTTCTTGTTCGTAATACCAAAATTAATAAGGTATTTGTAATATGAGAAAAGATTAGTGTAACCTATGAAAAGGAAAGGTTTTAAACTAAGGTTTAAATTCATTATCCGGACCGTTATCATTATAGTAATTTCGGAGTTGAAACCTGCAACCATGCCATAAATTTCTAAAGCGAAAACGTTTCGTATAATCTGCTTACACTTAGTTAAATCATTCTCAATAATATAACTACGAAAGATGAAACCGTTTCGAACCAGTATTTCGTTGTTAAAATTAAAAACGAATATAATTTACGAATTATAATCGGTATTATTAGCGAAAATCCGTTAATGTTGGTAGAGCTTTAGATGTTACAACGTTGTCGATTCTATTAGTCTAAGTAATAGTAGTATTGCGTGATCAAGTGGTGGAGGTATAGTTCTAAGTGTGGCAGACTACTAGCCGGTCTTCGTAGTAATTTGTATAGCCAATTTCTTAGCCCATACTTTAGTATAAAGTGGGCATAGACTGTACTTGATTTTCAGCTCATACAGTAAGCCCATACAAACCAATATACTATACTTGCAGTTAGTATAGTTAACTTTACTATAAGTAAAGTTAACCTACTGTACTATAAATACTACTATTCCAACACTAACGGCTTTTTAGTTTGTACGTACGCGCTAATGTAATTGACTAATCTTTTCCGGTAAATGCTAAACTGCAACCTCGTTAACTAGCCAGATCCTTGTTAATGTTAATTAAACTCCGTATCAAATTATACCCAACTAAATACAAATTAAATCCAATTACCATTAATTGCCCTACGACTTCGAAGTCCGCTTTTTTCGACTCCTACAAAAAGTTTTTCTGCTATAAGTCCTATGGTTCTTTATTTTAGCTGTGACAATTAAACAAATTAATATCGTTAATTCTCTGGCAATCATCCAATTTGTCAACACGCCCCTAACCACCGTTAGGTAATTTGGTCTTACTGGGAGGCCTTTCAATATAGCCCTCGATACGTATAATCGGTCTATTACTATCTACAAACCTTTGAATGGCCTTATTCGAAGATGCCTTTATTATAATATTAATAGGATTATATTTGTTGTTAATCAATCGAAACTCCTTAATCTCACCCTCTTCATAGGACCTAAGGAGTACTATTACATCGATTATCAAGCGTTTTTCGCTAATAGTTCT
This sequence comes from Anisogramma anomala, assembly GCA_038502455.1. Classification (NCBI taxonomy): domain Eukaryota; kingdom Fungi; phylum Ascomycota; class Sordariomycetes; order Diaporthales; family Gnomoniaceae; genus Anisogramma; species Anisogramma anomala. Next base: position 36,378,424 of record JASMMZ010000003.1, on the reverse strand, counting down.
GAGTTTCGAAAGGTATTCGAATAAAATCCTCGAGTCGATACAAATTACTACCGGAATAAAAGATTTTTTTAACTACCTAATGATAATATTAAGGGTTTTCTATAATACCATGTCTATATTAAAGCCTGCTATTATGCCGTAGATCTTTAAAGTTTATATACTTCGTATAATCCTTTCATATTTGACAAATGTCCAGTGGATTAGGCTACTTATAAAATAAAACTGGTTTTCCCTCCTATGTTTATTAATAAATGTTATTAAGAAGCCGATTATAGAGATGAATCAGTGTTATTTGTAAAAAAAAAAAAAAAAAGATCCGTAAGGATTATTAATTTAGCCTCTAATAAGATGATTTAAACCATATTAATCCCTTGGTTTAAATTCCGCATCTACTATTAAATCCTCTTGTTAAACCGGTTAAAATCGTTGTTTATTGGATCTTGTATTTACGTTGCTATAAAGAAGTCGTAAAAGGTTCTCGGTTAATACAGTATAGAAATATAACTGCCACGGGCACGTTATTTTAGGTACCGTTATGTCTTAGTTACGTTAGTCTTGTCGATTATAACCAAATTAGTGCCCTATCCCTTTTGGTGGAAAATGAAGCCATTATCAACATTAAGCATACGGATTAACGATTCGTTAAAGTTAAGTTAATTATCTTTTACCAATATTGTTACTGGCTTGTAAATTTATAACTTGAAGTTTTTAATCGCTTATTATTTAGATACCATAAAGCTAACTGTTTGGACAAAAGGAGTATCGTTAATTTATATAACTACTAGGCTAAATTCTTTCTTCTACATTACTAGTAGGTACAAGTTGTATATCGAAACCTTAATGCTTAACCGTAATTTAAAACACAACTAGTAAGTAAGAAACTAATGGACGTTTACTTCAACTAATCCGTATAAAGGCTTAATCCATCGTATTACCGTTTCTAAACAGTAGATGGGCCGTAATTTTTATGTCAATTCCAGTAATATGATCTGCTACAAATCCGTTACTAATTACGTATAGACTTACGTTATATTCAAGCTATTGAACATAAACTTGCCTTCGGTTCCAACTAACAAACTCATTACTAAAACGATCACTAAACGCTAGATAATCTTCTAAATCGTTAAAAATTACGTAAAGATTTAGTATTTGTTTTTATTACCATATATTTAAGCGATTAAACGTAACTTGTTGTATAGTTACCTAGTAGTCTTTCTTTTAACCTTATGGGTAATACTCAACCTGAAAATCGTGACATTCGGGTTTTCAAATATGAAATTAGCTTTCTGCACGAATTGTACAATTCTTCGAGTCAATAAACCGTTAATCTCGACTTTATCGCTTTTTTAAAAAAGCTTTCCGGAAGTCTTAATAATGCTTTGTACTCGGAGATTTAGTACCAAGTCTTCGTTATCCTTCTTTTTCCTGCTTACCTAAATATTATTATAAATTCGACCCGGTGTGTATTCCTTCCCTTTAATATTCCACTTTTTCAGAGGTCGTTCGCGTCGGCGGCGTTCTATCGGCTTGTCAATAACTAGTGAAAAATGTTCGTATTAACTCAGTCGTTTAGTTTAAGGGTCTTTATTGTCAGTAACTCTAATATAAGGCTTAACCTAAGTAATTAGGAAAAATACAGGACCGTTAGTAGTTTCAATAGCTACTTTAAAGTAGTCGATACTTAAGGTTCTATATAAACCCTCTCATTTGCCCGGCTTCCGCCACACGAGGACTTTACTTTATAATGAAAAAACAAGTACATCGATTGTTATAAGGAAATTCCTGGTATTAGGAGTATCGTTAACTTGGCGGCGTGCCGATTCCTTCCGTAATTTCCGCAGTACTTTAACGTAGGCCGTAACCCGATTTTAGGTACTTGCTAATAGCGGAGATTCACTCGTTAAGAGTAGGTACGCTTTAAAGACCAATAATACTAGGCCGTTAAAGCCTATATTATCGTTTAATCCCTTTACTGTCATTTAAAAGCGTGCCTCCAGATCCGTAATTTTTTTAATTTTTAACCTAAAGATGTTATACGTTTGGCGAAAAAGGGAATATACCCTTTAAATCTTCCTAATACTCCAGTAGGCCTTTATAAGCATCTATTTACATTAAATACACATTATTTTAACATCCTTTCAAAACTTCATTACCGTAAAGTTAGTACCAATATCGTAGACAACGACGTTAAGTGAGCCTAAGTACGTGTTAATCTATAGAATCCTTAGTATTTCATATGTATCGTTTGCTGAAAGGGGCTTTAAAAACTTAGCTCCGTAAAAAGAGGTTGCGAAATTAACAACGTACAAAATGTACTTATTACCCAAGTAAAACATATTAATAAAACCGTTGTAATTAAAATCCTCGTTGTTTTTAAATGTAAAATTTAATCTCTAGGGGGGTTAAGTATACGTTTATAAATAGTAACATAGCTTTTCGATAGCTTCTAGTGCAAAGTATTCTACATCTTTATACCCTACAACTTCAAGACTTTGTATAGTATATTAACGGCTAAAACGTTAAAGTACCGGTATAGTCGACGTATTACCGGATCCGTCAGGTTTAATATCATTGTTTTGGGGTCTTAAAATAAAAATATAAGTACTACTACTTAAAAGAGAGGGGAAACCTTTAGCCTTTTATAGCTAGCTCGTTGGCGTTTACATTAACTGTAACGCTAAGAATCTTTATATTCTTTAAGTAAAAAAGAAAAAGGATCCTGAACTTAAGGAGTTGGGACATAATCGACCTAATAACATTTTAAATTACCGTTATCCATAATAACGATAGTTACTCACCTAATCTGAAGCTAACTTTAGCCTTATTAATATCGTAAATATTAATTTTATTAGCAGTAATACTTTCCCTTCGCAAATCTACACATTAAGAATAGCCTTCTATTAAGTACCTTGCTTACCATATATCTGGTATAATACTTTAAAACGTGTGATTCGTGTAATAATTGTAAAGGTTAAAGGTATGTAATAGGCTAGGGGCTTAATTGGGGCGAAGGTAAGGGTCTTTACCACCTAAGCGATATAGGAAGGCGTAGTCGGCTAATTACTAAGCTGCGTCAAGAGTAACATTTTTATACCACTTAATCTGCTAAGGGGTATTGTCGCCGTCAATTAGTTCATCGCCTTCCAAATCTGAAACTCAATCTGAATAGTCCTATTTAAAAGTGGTAGGGTATTAGACATAGTATATTACCTTTTTATTATTTCGCTCCAAAGAGGGATGCCGAGTTAACTAATAGCTTAACTTATTACAAATCCAATATCTTTTACCACTATTAAGATAATAATGCTTATGGTTAATATGTCCGCTTAACCCTTAACCTTATTAGCGTTAGCGTAGCTTCTGACTCTAGTTTATGGTTAATAGGCTAAACCTCATGCGTTAAAGGCACTCGTAACCGTACTTGCAATAGACTTAATTAATTACCGAAAAATCTTTTTGATTTACGGTAGTGAAGTTGCTAGCTCAAGGGTACTTACCGGGCGAGTTTAATATACACGCTATTAAAGTTGCAAACTATAAACGCAACTGGATACAAAAGCTTTCGTAAGTAGAATTTAGGTGTTATAAGTCGTATTTAAACTCGCTAACACCTGTAATGGCTATCCGTACCTATTTACGAAGTGTAACTTCGCCAACGTAGGCTTTCCTCATTTTTTACTAGTATAATATCAATTTTTTTAAGCATTTGGTTAAGCATATCCATTGGTATTTCCTCCTCTTTCTTCTTTGCTATTGTTATAGTCCACAGTATAGTGGCCTAGTCTGTATAATAATAGGCGAGGTGGACGTTGTATTCGAAGTAGCTTTTTATATTATCGTAAATTTCGCGAAAATTAGTTACTCGGGTTAGGTAGTTCAGGTAATAATCCATAACATACCTTATAAGAATTATGGGAAATAGTAAGTAAAAACCTGAAGGGGGAACCTCCATTTAATTTCAAATGTTTAAAACAGGCATTATTTTCGTATAGAAAAGGTTGTAAGGCTTTGCGTTACACTTCTCTACGTCGTTTCAAATCTTAGCAAAATCTGTAGGAAATTTGTAATTAATATTGAATATTTTGAAAGATCTTAGGGGTATGTCGCGATAGTTATCCTAGTTATTATTAAAAAAAAAATCCTGGCAGTTTAAGTTTTAGAGTTATCGAAATACTGTGTTAAAAGTAATTGGTAATCACTTAGCCCGAAGGCTAAAGTCGTGTAATAGGACCTGTAGTATGTTTTCGCATATAGGTAAACCTGCTGTGGGAAGGCTTTTAGGGGATTTGACGATTAAAAGGCTAAATGGTAATAAGGTTTTAAATATTTTTACGGACTTAACGATTTTATTCAATTAATTAGTATAAAGCGCTGAGGTTAGTTTCTCTAATGGTATTGGTGGCCGTTGCTTTACATGCCCTACCAACTTTAAGAGCGTACTCCGCACTATCGTGTAGGGGTGTTAAGTTGCCGATAAAATTAATAGGTTTCTCATCATTAACGTATAAAAGGTCTTAACTTAACTAAGGGTAAAAAAAAGGTTCCCGAGATGTCGTGTAATGGCGTTAATATTCCATAACATATTTTCCTTTAAGGCGTAGGTTTTAAAGGCATTCTTCAAGTTGTAACAACTCGAAAAGGGTTTCTATTAAACTAATTAAGCTTTCCTATAGCACGTAAATCTATTAGCGTTCGAATTTAACCTTTAGTTTAAATTTAACGATCCTTTAGGTTACCTTTCATGTGTCAATTATCCAGTTGTTGAAAAACTTATGATATTTACGAAAAACACGATTAAGGTCTTCACCCTCGTCAAATTTAAGGATATTACAACCGGAAAAATTAGTCAAATACTTTTCGATTAAGTTTTTATTAACATCGTATCCCCAAAAGTCATAATTATAGTACTTGGCAAAAAGGTATCCGAAAGCCTTAATTTTTCTTTTCCTGGCGGTGTCGATAATAACTTTAAAATAAAAGCTAACGTTCGACATTTTGACGTTCTGGCTTGTGTAGGACGTGTAGGATGCGTAGGGCAAGGGACTTGGTAATCTTTGGGCGTAAGGACTTAGTGTTTTAGCGTAAAGTTGCATGTGAACTTGCCGGCTTGGCGTTAGGTTACGTGGTGTATCTTTCTTAACGCGACTTGGCGATTCTTGGTGTTTCTTACTTAAAGCAACGAACTTAACGATTAAATTAAGGAAAGGAAAGTAAAAAGAGTAAAATAAGGGCAAAGGTTTGGTATAAAAAGTAAGGTCGAATATCTTTTATTATTATAGGTTGTTTAACGTAGGAACTTGGTTTTTTTTCTTACAATAATGACACCCGTAATAGTATTAACTTAGCCGTTTACCTACTTGCCGATTTCAGACTTTTACCGGTTAATCTCAACGCTCTTTAAAAAGGATATTTGGTACAGATTTCTTAGTGTTTTTAATAGCGATACCGTCGCTACCTCTAAGCTACCGTGAAAATCGATAGAGCCTAAAAGTCTTCTTTACTTACTGCTGTGAAAACCGATGCAGAAGTAGAGTACCTTCGTAAGAATATTTACTCTATCCTAGCCATCGTTTGACATAGAGCGTAACCGGAAATTAGCTTCTTCTTCCACTTAGATTATCTGTACTTAACCTAATAAATACTAATCAGTGTTAGTAGAGCTTTAGATGTTGCAACGTTATCGATTCGATTGGTCGAAGTAACAGTAGTATTGCGTAGTCAAGTGGTGGATGTCTAGTTCTAGGTTTGTTAGACCGCTGGCCGGTCAGCATAGTAATTTGTATAGCCAGTTGCTTGGTCTGTACTCTAGTGTGAAGTGGGCGAATACTGTACTTGCTTTGCAGCCAATACAGTAGGCCCGCACAAAACAATACACTATACTTGCAGTCAGTATAATCAACTTTACTGTAAGTGAAATTGACCCACTATACTACAAATACTACTATTCTAACAGTTAATAAAAATAAAAAGTTTTATGATACGTATATCAAACTATATAAATTACAAACCACATTTTAAATTATACATTCGTCACGTAAAACATTTAATCAACGCTTTATATACGTTGTTTGAAAAGTCGATTTAACATTACATAATGACCAAAATATTTAATAACGCCTACAACTATACAATTAATACGACTTAAACGCTATATACATGCTAACTTATATACTTGCTGGCTCTATTTACTCTATCTAAGTTAACAAGAATAACTTCATCTAATTAACTATTTTATACAAGGTTTAAAACGCCGTTCAGAAGAGTGATTATTGAGCCGTTAAAGTCGATTATACGGGCTTCCGTCTGGTATGTCCTGGTTTTTACTTTTAGGGCGGCCTTTAAAGACTTCCTTTTTTAGCCACAGAAAACGATGCGTTACATAAAGTTAACGTGTCATCTATATATATACCTGTAAATATAAAGCCTTTCAACCGTATTATCAAAACCAATAGTCATGGGTCTAAAGTATAATTGATTATTCCAAATCATTGTTTATGATACATTTCGTAAGTATTAAACCAATATATACCATCCTTAACGAATTCATTAAGTGGCTTTATAATATGTAAGTTCGTTTCGTGTGAATAGTATTTCCGGAGGTCCGTAGGCAAATAGGCATAAATGCACGGTTTAAAACGTTCTACCTACTATTTATAAACTAACATAATATTATAAGGCTGAATATCAAATCTGTAAAGAGTATTGAAGGAAGCATTAAGTATTAAAATCAAATGATAGCTCGCCTTTTATAAAATATACGATTAGGTTATATTATCCTTTTTACTGGCGTTATCATACTCTTTAACTATAAAGTAATTAATTTTAGAAGACTTACGAGCCTTATCTTTCACCTCGTAAACCAAACGTATAGAAAAAAAAAAACGTCGTAAATAGTTAATATAAACCTTTTGAAGCGAAGAGCGCCTTACTTAATTAAAAAAATCCGTCTGGGTAAACTAATTAACCGGGGAACCAAAAGTAGAAGTAATACCGTTTCAGAGAAGCTTTGAATCTAACTCAAGGTTTATAGTTTCATTTTATATAATAAAACAATCCTTAAAAAAATATTTAAAACGTTTTTTGTTTTTAAAGCCAAGTAGGTGCCCTCAACGACGTGGTACTAATTCTATCAGTATAAGTAAACCAGTCGTATAGGATGACAAAATTTCAAAATTGGTATTTGAAGGGCTTATGAAACTCGAGGATGGTTTAGATACGTTATCCTAAAAGTGGATTCATCGGTGCCACCAATTAAATTACGATTTCAGACTGCTTTTATTCACCTTTTGCCTTTTATACTCCCGTACCATTATCCACCGAAATAAACTTGTACTATTAGGTAAGTTTACAAATACATCGTAGCCTTTAAACCTGTTTATCCTCCAACAGCTAAGTTATCCGTTTTTCGTTTTTTAAACTAGGACTTTAAACTGCAATAATAGCTTCGAAACGCCTGTCTAACGCGGGCTATTTCTCGTAACCAATATTTTTAAAAATATTAGTTTTAGCCCGTAGGAAACATACTGTTATCATGGCTTTAGATACAGTATTTACTTTTTATATTATAGATGGCGACGGTGTTGAATTTATATGTACTTTGGAGTAAATATCGAAAACAAGGAGTATTAGGATCAACGTACTTGGATCAAATGTATTATTTACGGAGTTACCCGTTATTTATGAGATTAATTCCTTAAAACTGGGATCTTTTAGGTTTTTTAGATAGTATTACATATGTTATTTCAAGCGTTTTATTATATAGTTTACACTTTTCAATACTATATATTACTTTTATCGGTATTTTTTTATACCTACTGCCGGCAACTTTGACTTTTATACGATATTCGATTACTTCAAAGGCTGAGTTGGTATTGTGAGTGATTTGGTGCGAAGGTTCTAAGTAGACGTTTAAACAGAAATTGACTAAAATATCTCAACAATCCATGAAGAAAGCGCTTCGCGTAAATTTCGCGACCTGAAATAATATTATTAAATTAATAACATACAGTACTAATTAGCCATCAAAATGCATTATATACATAATTACCTTGTAATTGAAATCCAAATATTTTTAAAGGCGGAATCTAAAATTCTGTAGGGCCTATAAGTATAACTGGCATTTAAAGAAAAACTTTTCTATAGCCTTAAATACATATTTTCTTATATTAGTATAACCCGCGACCTAAAACAGCCGTAAAAAGCGTTTTATAAGTGGATATCTTAATCGGCGATATAGTATTTTTAATTACGGTTACGTTAAGTAAATATAATTAATCTTACATACTTCGATAAATAATTATAAGTAATCGAACTTAAGGCGAAACGATACGAATACGCTATTCGAAACGCGAATAAGTTAGTTAGTTGTATTCCGTACCTCAATTTCAATCTTGTTTATATTATCTAACAAAATTAGAAATAATATTTTAAAGTCTACTATATGAAACTTAACCGGTTCGAATCGTGTATTTATAACAACCATCTTAAGTAACGACGTTTTGTTCTTACCGAATAAAACCTTTCGATATTTTACTATTCGGTCGAGTTAAAACTTCAGGAATTTCATTACAAACGCATCGAATTATCGTTTTCCGGCCGTTAAAATTTCGGCCGCGCCGGTATTAGGCATAATACCTTGAAATTGGTTGCTGTATTTGTTTAAAAACGTAAATTACGACTATATATAGGCGTTTAGCACTTCTTCTACGTAATCCAAGCCTGTACTGTACAAAAAGGAGGCGTTTTATAAGCTTGTAAAAATTCGTTAGGCGGTCTCGTCGTCTTGAATTATTAGGTAAGTATTATTGATTTTAGAATCCTTTTCTCCGGAAGTATATTCGTAGGGGTAGGCGTTAAGCTTATTTTCTACACCTTTACACCCGGCTACATATATAAAAAAAATGTCTTTTATACGGTCTTCAAGTACGTAATTGGCTTAAAACTATCGTTTAATTCGAATTTTCTCGTAAACCAAGTAGTTAGTAAATTAGCAGCCGATTTTACCGTATATAATATAGCGCTTTTATAAGTATATAAGGCTTCTTATACCTCTTCTTAAGTGTTGTAACCGCGATACGTTTCATTCCTAGCCATAAAATCGTCCTTAATAGTAACTACTTTGCTTTTTATATCCAAAGCTCCCTCCCTAATTTCTCTCTTTCTAATAGCTGTATTTAGCGTATTTACTTTACCTTAAGTATACTTTAAACCTTATATCCAAAACTTAGTAGATAGTTCCAACAAAGATTGCTTTAGAAATTTGGTCCTCGCTTTTGGTTTCATCGACTATAAATACTGTTTCGAAGCTCACCTATCGGCGTATAAAGGTTTTAAACAATATTTTAAAACTTGTATAAAAGGCTTTTAAGTTTTTTTCAGGTTTAAATAGTATAAGGTTAAAATGTGGGTTTTCGCGGTATATTTATATCACTATTTATATAAATATTTTGTTACCTTTGTATTCCGATTTAAAATCTGCTTAGTACTTTAGGAACTTCGTTAATAGGATGGTAAATTCATTTTCCAAGTTTTTATTAGCGTTTTTACGATTTTTTTGATAGGCTTCCAAGTTATGTTGGTTTAATCCCTATAATAAAGTTCATGGTTTATTTTTGTATTAAAGTGTGATTTTAGGCGGCTGTAATACTTCTCCAATGTATTCACCTACGTAAAGTAGTATATATACCACTCTTTGGCCTACCTAAATAGTATACAGTGTAAGATAACGTAAAACTAATACGATTCGATATCCAGCTTTTTATACGTATTAAGTTTTACATATATTTTCTTCTTGAATATATTATATAGTTTACCGCTATAATTCTTGTCCTTATCCCAAAGTTTGGCGAAGTTGGTAAGCTTATAGGATCGTTACTATTAGTGGGAAATCAATGCGGTGAAAGGTTATGGTAGGGGTCATAGTTAGCAGGTATTAATCTGTAGGGTATATATTAGTGTTTTATACTTTTTTTTTTGAACGGAGCCTTTTCTTTAGTAAGGCCTCTTTTATCTTTACTAAGCTGGTTGTTAACGGCATTCGAGGCGTGGTCTTATTTTTTTTTCTTTTAAATTGCGTTTTGTGAAGCGTTCGTGTTTAACTCGCGTTGTGGATAATCTTTACGGTACTTCCTCTTCTTCCGTTGATTCTTCCAACTCCTTTTCCACTTCGTGGCGGGAATTTAGCATTTATAAGCGTCTCTTTTCCATTTAAAAAGGCTTTTCTCGTTCTCGATCTGTCATTTCAAGTAGGCGTTCCTAGCGCTTCTTTAATTAGTAATCTTTTAAAAACTTCACTTTTATTACTTCATCATCTATTCATTTCGGTATTTGTATAAGTTGAGCCGTTGTTAATGAGGTCTTTGTAACACGGCTATCATTTTTTACCGGTGGTATTAATACCGTTGATTTGTAGTTATTTTCGTAATATTTTAGAGATCGTATTATGGACTATACGCCATATATCCGGCATACATTTTGAAAAAGCATTCATAAAATCGTGGAATAAGTCTCGCCCTTTAGTTTAGCCAATATAGTAGTTGAAGATTATTTTAATCACATATGTATTTTCCGCAAAAGGGTTTTAATACTTTAGTAATACCATGATTTTATTATTTTATAGTTTAAGGTCAAAATACTTTAAAATATTACTACGAAACGACGTATTTTCAAAAAGGTATTTTATATATTCGTTAGCTTTTTTTAAGCTTATTATTAATAGGTATATAATTGTATATTGGATAAGTGGTTTTTACATACATATATAATATCAAATTGACGTAGATTGTTAATTTCGCGCCGTAATTGGGATTCGGATAGGTTCGGGATTTAAAGAAAAAGCGTATAAATACGTAAATACGAAAAAAATGGGCATTTAATGCTTATTGATATAAAAAAGGTTTAATTAATATATAAGTTAAGCGTAACCATAGTTTAATTAATCCTTTTAAATTAGTTTTTTTAACGTATCTTAATGTTATATCAGTTAAGCGGTTGAAACATTTAAACGTCATAAGTACTAAACTTGAACCACGCGGTGTAAGGCGAGCGTATGAAGGCGAATAGGGCAAATATAAAAGTGGAAAGGAAAATATGGATGTAGGGAGATATGTGGTGTAATTCGGTGTATAAGGCCTGGTTTGTATTCGGTGTGTGGTTGTGATTGTCGTATTATAGCCGCTTCTAGTGGTTAGAGCAGTTTGGGTGTTATGTTTGTAACCGCTTTGGGTTTCGTAAGCGGTTTGAATATTATATTTAAATCGGGTAGGTCGTAACGTAATTTTTTGAAACTTGGTGGTTTTAACTTATGTGGTGTAATGTGTAATAAAATATTCTTTAAAAAGTGCCTGAGTACGCTTAAAACGTTAAAAAAAGGTAACGGTTGCTGTAACAGGAATTTTATTAAATAAAGAATTAATTAGTTAATGATATCATATTAAAGTAGTACTTTTTAAAGTTACTTCAAATTTTACAGTCTTGTTACGTTTTGAGTTTTAAAGGCGTTTCCGCGTGATTCCACACCCCCGTATAGTTCTTACAAGGCGTAGTGGTAAATCATAAACAATTAGGACCGTTACAACATCCCATTATAGGTATTTAACTTTGGCTTGTTATTTCTCTTCTTAGTCATTTGTAATCTACTTAGTCGGCTACTAATCAGTGTAGGTAAAGTCTTTACCTAATTTACGTGAATATAAGAAAGCAAAATATAAATTAGAAATATAAATATTATAGAAAGTAAAGATAGATTGGTTAGGAAGAAGCATTTAGAGAGTGTACGCCACGGATAAGATATTATAAACCTCTTATCTGGGCAGTAGTACTTTTCCCATGCATTCTAGAACGCTCCTTTTAAACCGCGCTGCGCATGATGCACTTTGCAAGAGTGTAGCCTGCAGCGTGATACGTTATCATGTACTCTACAGGAGTGCAACTTGCAGTGTATTGCACTGCCACTTAACCTACGTATACTAGCTATAGGGATATATAATAATATCCACACCAAAGGTCGTTATCAAAATATTTGATGAAAGTAAACCCGAGGTTTACAATTTATTTTTTTCGAGTCGAATCTTTAACAACGTTAATCTTAGCATCGCCTAAAGCCATCGTAACTAGAAATCAGAAAGTTTACAAAAGGTATAGGGAGAAAAAGAGTAACGTCAAGTAATATGTCATAGGTTTTCTGTCAAATTTAATGTAAGTTAAAGGTCGTAAGACTTAGTCGTTTTTGCGATTTACATTAGTAATACCTGTAATAGTAGTAGTTGCAATAGTACTAACTTAACTGTTTGCCAACTTACCGACTTAGTAATCTTTGAGACTTTTTAGGCGTTTAATTTCAACGCTTTTAATAAGAATTAATAAAGATTTCTTAGTGTTTTCAATAGCGATACCTTCGTTTACTTAGTAGACTGCCGCAAATATCTGTATAGCCTATAAATATTCCCTACTTGCTGCCGCGAATAACTGCACATCGTATAGGGGCCCTTCGCAAAAACCTTTCCTCTACCTTACCGAAATAAAACGTAACAACAGGAAAACAACTTCCTTTTCTACTTAGACAATCTTTGCTTAACCTAACAAACACTGATCAGTATTGGTAGGCCTTTATCGTTGTAACGTAGTTAATTTAAATCACTGTGGTCGAAGTAACTAGTGCTGCGTTGATATTGTTGATTGATATGTGTTGGTTCTAAGTTTGGCAGACCTCTAGCCGGTCTGCACAACAATTTGTATGGCCAAACGCTTTGGCCAATGCCCCACTTTGAAGTGAGCACCTAATGCACTGCACTTGCAGTGTAGTCTTACAAACTACAGTCAATATGCAGTACGTACAATCAACTTTACTATAAGTAAAGATGACTTGACTGTACTGCATTTGATTGCTATTCCAACAGATTGATGATTTATTAAAGTCAAGTTGTATATCTTTAGCTAACGTCTTAATAGAGTTACATTTCTAAAGGCCCAACTTTTCGATAACAACTTATTTCGCCGGTATAAACCTAATATTGTCGAGGAAAAAGGTATCGATAATTTATATATCAATAATATCGAAGTATATTTTTCAAGTAATAGATGCAGGATAAACGTTAAAGTTTTCGTACCCAACCAATTTCTAAAGTAATTTTCATACGTCAAAAAACAATAGATACCTACTTCAGCTAGTTTATATAAAAGTTTAATATAACGTATCATCATGATGGTTGGAAACTCATTTCTTAGCTTTTTAGGTAGTTTAAATAGTATAATTCGTTGAATATTAGTGGGGAAATGTGTGTATGTTTACGTTATATTATGGCTATTGAAAATAAACTTACCTCTTGCACCAGTAATTTAACTAGTAATAACTGAGATGATTAAACGTTACTTAATATTTTAGATTATAGGTAATTCAATAAGGATTTAGTTTTTACCTTTATTACAGTATCATCAAGCGATTAGTTATAAATTTTTATGTAGCCGAACTATGATTTTGCCTGTAACATCGTGAGCTTTCTTCGGTTTGAATGTGGTGAAGTTTTAGCTTTCAAATTACGTTAATGGTACAAGTTGAATAACTTCTTATATAAGGAGGCCATCAATCTCTATTTAGTCGCTTTCCCTAAACGGTTTACCCGGTATGTTAATAATATCCTTAACACTCAAATTGAACACAGGTTTTTCTTCAGATTCTTTATTTTAATATCTATAACGTTGTGTATATCTTCCTAGGCCTGGAGTCTTTATCACTGTCCTTCTTTTTAGTATATATCCTCCTCTTTAGTAATATTTCACGCTGTCGACGTTCCATTAGCTTATTAACAATCGTCTTGGAAGGATTATATTAGTTAATCTGTTTGACTTGAAGGTATTCAACTCAAAAATCTGCATTATATTTGAAGGGGTTTTTATACGGTTTAAGTTATATAATGCGGAAAGTAACAAGGTCGTTAGCGGTTTCAATTATCACTTTTAATTTAACGATAGTTAATATCTTATAAGGTTTATCCTATTCATCTAGCTTTTGCTACGTAAGAGCTTTATTTCAAAAATGTAAAAATAGTACGTCCGTTGTCGAAGGTTTGTTTTTAGTGTCAAAAGTATCGTTGATCTGACGATATACCGATTCTCTCCTTAGTTCCTTTAGAGCTTTACTATATTCCACAATGAGTTTTAGAGTGTTTGGCGATAGTTCCGATTTAGTTGTTATCTGTGAATAGCCTTCAAATATAAGTAAAGTTGGCATAAGACTGTTTCGACCAACAATATTATTAAGGTTATTTACAATTATTCAAGACCGTATTTCTTAATTTATGAAATTTTCCATCTTTGAGGTAAATATATTATTAACCCAGTTAAAAGTATATGAGCTTCTTTCATTTTACCAATACATTAATAAGCTTCAAAGGAAACTTATTTAAATTAAATCTTTATTGATTTAATATTATGTGAAAAGAAATCTTAATTAAACTAGTAGTTGTATCGTAAAGTAGTACATTTGTTGGTTCTATATACGTGTTAATTTACAAAAATACGTACCTCTTTTTTCGTTTTTTCTCTCGCTGTAATGGTTTTAAGGAATTTGATATCGTAGAACACCGTAACGAATTTTACACTATAAAGTACTAATTGTCTTCTAGGTAAAACACTTTTACTCAAAGTTCGAAGTTAAAATCCTAATTTCCCTTCAACGCTTAGAAGGTTGAACTAGAGGTATTCTTATTTCATACTGAATGGGAACCCTTAGTCGCCTTTAACTTTAATCAATTAGTCAGTTTAAATATTAACGTTATTGCAGAGGTTTTTTATATCTGTAAGGTAAAAAGGGAAAGTGATAGGGGATTACAGGACGTGGGAAATAATTGGTTTAACGATTGTAATAACAGTTATCAACCCCAATGAAAAGAGTTCATTTTAAAGCTAAAGCCAAATTTAGCCCCATCTGTATCCTTAAGTCAAATTTCGTAATAATATTAATATCTTTTTGTAACGCGATGTATTACGAATGACCTTTTGTAGAATACCTTACTATCTTAATACCTGGCGTAATAACTTAGAATAATTACTTCGTATAAGTGTTACTAACGGTAAATAAGTACGTGAGGCCAATATATTTATTGTTAAGACAACAAAAAGGGTTTTCGTTTGTTAGTATATATAGAAAAGCATAATCTGTCAGTTATTGTACTACTTCCATGTCTATATCAATATTTTTATGCTAACCGATATTATTGGGTCTTTTTCACTCATTTTTAACCATCTTATCTTCAAAGTTTGTCATAAATTTAATATATTTCCAGTTAAAGGTAAAAGGGTATTGTATATGTTATAGTATCTGTCTCGATTCTAGTTCAGAAATAATATGACTCATTAATCAATCACCTTGTATTCTGTAAGTATAATACTTCTTAGTGTTTGAAAGGAATTTATGTTATTGACTTAAAGATATTAAAGAAGAGGAATATCTTTCTTTTGTCGTAACTTGATAATTACGTTCCCAGGTCTATACTTTTTGTTGGCCATATTAGCTGGGCTTACCATACTTACGGTTGATTTAATATGCGTGAAAAGGGTCAATATCGTCGTTGCTGAACTTTGGAGCTTGGGGGTACGTACTAATCGAACTAGGCATCCATATTATTACAGTTGCAAGCAAGGACTGTAATTGGCCAAAAAGAACTTTACAAGTGGCGTTAAGGTATTTTAGGGCGTATTCAAACTCTTTATGGTCTGCAATAGCTTATTGAATTTGCTCACGTGGTATGTCCTCGCTAACCTCCAAATTCCCTATTACTTATTAGCAAAACATGAACCTATTAAACATCTAATTATGAAGTTCTATTTTACTTTCCCATTATTTCTTATAATTAAGCATATAAGACTACTAAATAATATTTCAGTATGTATAGTACTAGGCGAGATAAATATTTTATTTGAAATAATTGTCCAACCCGTAGCAAATATTCTGAAACGAAAGACAATTAGTTGAATACCTAAAATAGTAATTCTCAACTTAATCGGTAAGGATACTGGGAAACAAAGAGTAAAAGCCTGGAAATTAAATTATTATCTGGCGGCAGATGTTGAAAAACGGACGCAATTTAATGTCGAGAAGGTTATACGACTTACCGTTATACTTCTTCCTTTTTTCTCAAATCTTAACGAAAATAATAATTGCTGCACAATCCGAATCCACCATAGGTATATTGAGGGGAAAAAATGATGTACTAGTTATAAAAACCATTTAAATATCTCGTTCAGTGTTGGGAAAGTTGCTGGTGTTAATAGGCAAAATAATTACCTACAATTGAGTTTAAAGGGGAAAATAATGTGATTGTACCCAAAGTAGGCTTTCGCGTAAACCCGCTCCTAATTCAATTTAATTGATAAAATTGGATATTTTAAGGGTCCTAGGGGTAACGAATTGAAGAATTTCTGCGGAGGATTTGGCAATAATCTTTTTGGTACAAGAAGGCTTCACAAAGTTCCTGTTTAATTAACTAGTAAACTTGAAAACTTATCTTACGCGATTCAATTAATTTCTTATAACAAGCAACACTAGCCTGTTCAAAGTATTATATAATAAATTATGATTAATTTATCTGAGCTTGGGCATTACTTTGCGAATGCGTATAAAAACATTTAGGGATTCCGTCGCTAGCAATACTTTTATCCTTTTCCCAAATCCATTAAGGGCTTTCATCTGTCACGAATTCGTATTATAAGTTGAAAAAATTGCGGTTTTTTTTCTCTCTCCTTACGTAGAGGTCGACTTCTTTACTAGACAGTTCAATTTTTAGCCACATCTTGACTTACTCATCCATTGCTTTCCACATATCCAAAGTCCGTTCGTTGAATCATTCGCAAAAGTTAAAGAGAGATATAGGTCTCTTATTATGTTCTGTAAGCTCTAAATTAAAGATGTAATGGCCAATGTAATTCGCTAGGTGCTTAGGTGTAAAGTCTTCATTAAAGCCTATTTTTCATAAGTTGTTGTCAAAGTATTTAACGGAGGTAAATCCGAGTTTTTTAATGTCTTTCTTTCGAACAAGGTTGGTAACGATATCAATTTTTGAGTTTCCTAGAGCTATCGTAACAAACATTGAAAAATATAGGGGGGAAAGCGTGGTGTAAAGGGAAGTTAAACTGCAAGTTTGATGTCAAAGCTGTTATTTGTTAAAAGTTGTAGGACTTGGTTGTTTTTGAGATTTGAAATTTACAGTAATAATACTTGCAATAATAGTAACCTTCATAGTATTAACTTAGCCGTTTGGTGATCTTTAAGACTTTTAAGCGGTTAATCTCAACGTTTCTAGGACTTTCTAACAAGGATTTTTTGGTATTTTTAGTAATTAAGATACCTTCGCCACTTATAAACTGTCGAGAACAGCTGTACAAGCTATAAAATTTCCCTACTTGTTACCGCGAACAACTGCACAGGGTATAATGGCCTTTTACAAGAATCCTTCCTCTACCTTACCGAAACAAAGCGTAAACAGAAAGTAGCCTTTTCTTTTACCTAGTTTATCTGAGACCAACCTAATAATTACTAATTAGTGTTGGTAGGCCTTTATTGTTGCAACGTAGTATATTCGAATCTCTGGTTGAAGTAACTGGTGTTGCATTGAAGGTGGTTATGTGTTACTTCTAAGTTTGGCAGATTGCTAGCCGGTCTGCACGCTAATTTGTATAGCCAAATGCTTTGTTCCGTGCCCTACAATGAAGTAGGCACCTACTGCACTAGATTTGAAGTTAATCCCACAAATTGTAGTCAATTTTCAGTCAATACAATCAATTAAATGTGTGTATAGTTGACTTAATTATACTGTAATTAACTGCTATTTCAACTCCTTAATATGAACGAATGAGCTAATATAATACTTATGATCTAATAGTGAACAACTAGATAAAGAGACTACGACGAAAATGACAACTCAAGAGCAGGAATAGTAAAGAAAAACATAATAAATAAATATTGGAGTGCATCTATATAACTACTTAAGTTAGTAGTAAAAAAATAACAAGTAAAATTTGACTTTTAAGCTTCGTATACAAGAAATAATTACAATCTTAGGAAAACACTTTAAAATGGATGATAAGATCTAAATTAATGGATTATTTACACAAATAGTTCTATAATTTGTATTCACATACGACTTCAACATTTACGGCTATAATATTATTATATTCAAATCGATGATTATATATGAGGTTATAGTAAAAACTACGGAAAACCCATACAAAAAGCTACTGTTTATTATTGAAGAATACGGTGATAAGATCAAAAATAATATGATTATGTAATCGTTAGCTATTCAAAATATTAGTGAACACTTGGTAGTTGTATTAACAACAAATGAATTATCGAATAATAATAGAAAGTTTACTTTTAATAGACATAATATTGCTTCAACATACATGTAATCAGAGAATTATTTTAAAACATTCATATTAACATAGTGAACTAGATAAATCCGTAATAAATACTTCTTTAAAAAATGAGATACATAAAACTACTATATGAATTGGCTAAGGAAAAGAAGCATTGGTTTCTAACTCATTGGTCATAATTTAATTACAAAATGAACATTGAATTCTTAACATACGATATATGCCTATTAATTACAAAAACGGATCAATATTTTTGTATAGTAAAGATATGAATTTACGATATCATGTTCGTTGGAATTGCTGATTTTATGGTAACGGAACAACATGTAATTAAGGATTTGAATTTTTCAAAATATAATATTATTATTACTTTGACTAAATTTAAATATCAAAACTTTAACAAATTATTAATCAGTATATATATTCTTTACTACATGACCGCTAATCATCTTGATTTATGCTGGAAAAACCATGGTATTACGTTAACTAAAATTAATGAAACTAACGTTGTAAAGGCCCCAAGGTTTTTTAAATAACGTGTTTATGGTAATTACATCACGATCTTATACCTACGAAAGGCATTGTATAACCTCATAATTACACCAAAAATTTAAGATCTGGTTATCAAGGATTACAATCCATTAAACAAACAATTTGAGTAGCTAATGAACAATCTGTACAAAGGAATCAATATGGTCACCAGTAATCTATAAAAGGCTAGATTTATAATACTTACAAACGACTCCCTCGCTAACAAAATTGAACTGATGTTACAGATTGGATTCATTATAATAATCGATAACAATAATAAATCACAGGTTGACCAGTTCAAAATTATTAGAAACTCACTCCCCTAAAACACTGTAAAATGTAAAAAAGTTATACGAGATATATTTGTTTTTGAATTCAAAGGTTTAATAAACGGTTTATACATAGATGTATTTATATGGAAAACGCTTGATATCATTACTAGATAATTTAAAATTACATTCATTCCGATTATTATGCGTATCGATTCGAAAAACCAGTTCGAATACTTTCTCAAACCAGGAGCTACTAATAAAAAACATCTGATAATCGACGTAATAGATCTCAGCGAAACCTACGAAAGCAGGAAAATTAAGTAGTTTCAATAAATTGATAATAAGAATTACTTAACGAATTCTATAATAAAGGCTATACTGAATAAGGCTCTAGAAAGGTTTTTGAACAATAACAGATTTACTATACGGATCGAGGGCTACGTTTAAAGGCCACCTAGTGGGGTATTACAGAACGTGGGAAAGAAAAAAATAGAGAGGTACCCTTGAAAACTGGAAAACCACTAAGACTCCAAGGCCGTTGTTAATGCAGACTCGATTGACTTTCACAGTTGATTGGTATAGATATGATGGAATTGGAATTGAAAGGTAATAAAACACTTATTTGTGGTATTACAAAGGGAAAAAATAAAGCAGCCGAATAATTAGTAGTACGGAAGGCATAAGGAAAAATTTACGCTACCGAACACTTTTTTATAAAATGCACTAACACCGATACTAACACTACAAAAAAAAAAAGCCGTAAGTATCAAAATGACGTTTAAATACAGTACAGTTAAAGCTAACTGTAATATTATAGGTTAATTTCAGTAAAGTTCCCAATTCAATGTGAGGCATAAGCTGAACAATTAGCCATACAAAATAGTGTATATATTGGCTAATAGTCTGTCAAACTTATAAGTAACAACTATTAACCACTTAACCACGCAATTCTACTGTTACTTTGACCAATTCGAATCGACAACATTGCAACGTCTAAATGCCTATCATTAGTAAGGCTTATCAACACTGATCAATGTTTATTAGGTTTAGAACATATTGACTAGGTAGAAGAAAAAACTACTTTCCGGTTATAATTTGCATCGTATTGTAACATAGAGTAAATATTGTTATAAAGGGTACTATTGATACGCCTTCAGTCTACAGGTATCCAAAAGGAAGATTTTTGAGTGCACTTCCGACTGGCAGGTATTTGGAAGTGGTAACGGTATCGCCACTATTAAATATACCAAAAACTCCTTATCAAATCATTTTGAAGAGAGTTAAAATTGACCGACTAAAATTCTCAAAATCGTTAAGTTACAAAAACCCCTATAACAAACAACCACTTGAACAATAAATAACATTTAACTTCACCCACTACACTAACTTTGCTCTCTACACCATTTTTTCCCCTTTACACTACTTGTTATGGTTCAACCTACGAAGGTATACTAAGTAGGTGCTAAATGGAGTTAACAATTAAAGTACTAAGGAAGACTAGAGAAGGCTACAAAGGTCTTTCATGCAGGACTTATGTGCACGGTCCGTGTACGGTCCGTTACATATCCTTGCATGTGACGTTTGCGGATTGCGCCCAAACTACACCCGGGCCGGGTGTTACACATTCCGTTACGTGTATAATTAAGTAATCTATAAAGTTGATAGCTAATAACCTAAGTCCATAATATGCCACCCTTTGTATTAAAAAACCGTTAAAACTACGGTTTCCTACCAGCTGAACAATAAATACAAATCGTATCTATATAGGATACGAACCGGGCGTAAGCTGGGTGCAGGCTGTATAATGCTATCGTTAAGCTATAATTACGCTATATAACGCGCCTCCTAACTTACCGTATAAAGTATGGGTTTTGTTAATTCTGGGTCACCTACGCAGTATAATATACCTCCTAATGCGCCGTATAATGTATAGTTTTTGATAATCCCAGATCGCCTATACCGTATAACGCGCCTCCTAACTCGCCGTATAATGTATAAATTTTGCAGATCACTGGTATTTCACGCCTATAAAACTAGCCCTTACTGTAGCTCGTGAAACCTCTTTCCTTTTCTTTTTTTCTTCGCCAACTAGCCGTTCTCCGCCTGTTTTCATCAAATTGTTTTATATTAACTTAAATTATAACCAATCTTAAAATTTTCTTCATAGCCTTTATTTTCCCACCGTCGTTTTCTTACCGCCATATACTAACTGCCTTCGTTGGCGTCGCCTAATACCCGCCCCGTTTTGCGCCACCCACCCTTATCTTCCTTTTTAACGTTATAAAAGCCCCTATTATAATGATCGGATTAACGATAATGATATCTTATAGGTAAAATTCAATAGAGTTTCAATAAAATTAGCTTTTTAATTTAATACCCATCCGAAAAAACGGGGTAGTATATATCTAACCTTATGTATCGTATTATGATATAATGATAATGAATTTTTACCTTTTTTCGTTAATGTTGTACTATTCCCATGGTAAAAACAACTTATTTAATATGTGATTTTTAAAACTTATCCGACGCCAGCGTCAAAACGCCGGGCCGTTATAAAGTTTATACCCCTCTATTTCGCTTGAAATTAATTTAAAGGTATAATATATTAATAATTGTTGAATAAATATTACTCCAACTTATTGTATCCTTCATAATTAATGAATAGATTAAGAATTATCGTTATCCACGTGTTCGTAATTAAAATATATTAAACTTCAAATTTGTCGCATATACCCCCCATCATATTATTCTTGGGGAAAATTAGGCCTAGTAAGGTGTTGAATAAAACTTACAAAAAAAAAGAATACGTAACCGCATATTGAACGAAATTTACGTAAAATGAAAAGTCTTTACCATGGATATCTAAAACTATATTCGATGAATTCAAAATGTCGACAATACGATATTAATTATACAATGAATCGATTTTTTTTCTTAGATAGTTGGTTTGAATATTACGTGAGCTAAGTTAAACCTAATCGTTTAACACATATTTCTTCGGCAAACGTCGCCGAACGTTAACCGTTTCATTTATTTATTACTAAATATATATTATAAGCACTGGAATTAATTTCGCATTTTCGTATAATTGTACTAAAACGTAAAAGTTCATTCCGCCGAATTGATTATCGACTTTATATTGCCGTCTGTCTTAAAAAATAGTGGATATTTCGTACTTGTTACTTAGTCGATTCGTATTAATCCCGGTATTAATCGATTACCGGTTATTCAATAAATATTGGTAAGTTAAAAAAATATAATATATAATAAAGAACTAATAGAAAAAGAAAATCCACAATTATTTTTAAAATTCCTAATATACCCGTTTGGTACCATTTTCTGTTCATAAATAAAATATCATCTATAACAGGTATGAAACTTTTATTAAAAAGTAAAAGTTCGTTAAAAAAAACACTTAATTTGAAACGCGATCGTTGATAATAAATATAAAAAAAATCATGTAATTGTCTTTATGTATTCAGAAAACGTTCTTTATACATTTTGATAGTTATAAACTATATTACCTTTCATTCAATAAACTTGGATACTCAGGTTGTAAAAACCAATAAATATTGTAATACTTTACTGGTAACTGTAAAAAAAAT
The DNA here is from genome assembly GCA_038502455.1 of Anisogramma anomala. Lineage (NCBI taxonomy): Eukaryota > Fungi > Ascomycota > Sordariomycetes > Diaporthales > Gnomoniaceae > Anisogramma > Anisogramma anomala. The sequence goes on along the minus strand of JASMMZ010000003.1, from coordinate 36,355,644 downwards.
AATAACTTCGACGAAAATATAAAACTAATAACGATTTAAAATGAAAAACTATTTAAAAAGGCTTTATCGTAAAATACGACGAAGTTTCGTACCGTTAATCACGTATATATTCGATATAGGCGTCGAATATCTACTGTTGTCAGGTATTCATCGTTGCAACATAGTCGATTCGAATCACTGTGGTCGAAGTAACTGGTGCTGCATTAAAATAGGTTGAAAGTACGATGCAAGTTCTAAGTTTGGCAGACCGCTAGCCGGTCTGCACGCTAATTTGTATGGCCAAACGCTTTGGCTTGTTCCTCACTTTAAAGTGGGCACCTACTGCACTGCACTTGCAGTGTAGTGTATTTATATCCCACAAACTACAGTCAATTTACAGTACGTACAATCAATTTTACTGTAAGTAAAGTTAACTTAACTGTACTGCATCTGACTGCTATTTCAATATTGGCAGCTTTTTGTTTTTGTGCCTGTATGTCAGCGTGGTTTGCCATCAATTGGTGGTAACCTCTAAAATCCCTCCTCAATCCACAAGCCAATAACAAAACAGACCCCTGTAAATTCCGATTATTCTGTACTAAAATCGACCTTAATTACGGTCCCTTTGTAGCCCTTTTACTTTACCCCTTCAAGGCCTCCGTTCCTCAATTCCCGTGTGAAGGTCTTTCGCTAAAAAACTTATACGTATCAGGTACGCTACCAATTACGTACCTTTTATCAATAATTTAACCTAATGCTATCGCCACTATTACACTGGTAGTTTTCTAGTTCACTAGGACAACTCTATTCCTTTACGTTATTTGCCGGATGGTCTACGTAATCCTCGATTCATATAGTTAGCGTATTACTATCTACAAACATTTTCAAGACGTTATAAATCGTGACCTAAGTTATAAAGTTAACAGGGTTATTTTTGTCGTTAATTTACCGAAACTCCTTAACTTCTCGGGCTTCATATACCTTCATTAAATTTATTACGTTTATTATTATGCGTTTTTCATTGATCGTTCCTAACTTCAATAGGTATTCGTAAAAGCTTCGGAAGTTAATATACATTATTATAGGTATTAAAAGAAATTTCAACCATTTGGTAATAATTTTTAAGATGCTGTTAGCTACTATGCCGATATCAAAGTTTACTATTATACCGTAGACTTTGAAAGCTAATACACTTCGTATTATATGTTTATATTGAACGGATATTCAGTATATGAGGTTTCTGGTAGTTGTAAATTACCTTTTAAACATTTCTTTGATAATGAGAATTATCTAAAAGTCAATTTACTATATAAGGTCAACTTTATTGGCGAATAATTCGTTCGTAAAAACCATTAACTTCGCCTTCATTAAATTTTTAAAACAAACTATGTTAATTCTATACCGTAATCAAAAGATCTTATGATGCCTTTGGTTAACATAGTGTGGCGATGTAAGCTGCATAGGCCCTTTACTCCAGGTATCTTGGTAATTTTACCCCGTTAACCTTATTGATAATCGTCCAACTTATAACTTACACTTTTTAACATAAACTAATATAAATACCGTTTTTTTCCTTAATACTGTAAATGCGGATTAACAATTTATCAAAGTTATATTATGTGTTTATAAGTGATGTTTTTACCAAATTATAATTTCAAAGGTTTCAATTTTTGAGAATACGCTATTCAACCACCATAAACCTAGCGTTTTTGACAAAAAAGGGTATTGTTAATTTATGTACTTATGAAACTAAAGTCTTTGCCCTTTGAAATTCAGAAGCAAGGGTTAAATGATGAAGTTTTTTTATCCAACTTCTTTTTAAAGTCAATTTGGTACGTTGAAAACTAATAAATACTTACTTTAGCTAATCCGTACAAATACTTCACATAATATATTATCGTGCCGGCCGAAAACTTATATTTTAGTCTCCTTGGTAATTCTGGTAATATCATCCGTTAAAAATCGGTATTGACTTACGTTTAAGTTTACGTAACATCCCGGCTATTAGATATAAACTAATTTTTTACGTTAATAATTCAACTAATGAAATTGACAACTATTAAACGTTGAATGGTTTTTTTAAATTATAAGCGATTAAGTAAGGATTCAATTTTTTACCTTTATTACTATATCTTTAAGCGATGAACCGTGATTTTTCGTATGACTGATCCATAGTCTTACCCTTAACCTCGTAATATACTTTCTACTTTAAAATAATAACGTCTTAACCTTCAAATGACGTCGATAAAACAAATTACATAACGCTTTGTTAAAAAAGCCGTTCATCTATAATTTAATTAAGTTTATTAAAAAATTTACCTTCTATATTGATAGTATCTTGAACACGTAATTTAAAGTAAAAACTTCCGTTAAACTTCTCATTTTAAAATATCTACGCCATTATATATGCTCTTCTAGATCTATAATCCCAGTTACTGTCCTCTCTTTGAGTCTATATCCCTTTTAGATAGTCTTTTACGCCTTTAATATTTTATTAAATTGTTTACAGTTGGTTCGAGAGGATTATATAGGCTAATTCGTTAGGATTAAAGGTTATCGACGTTAGGATCCTTATAGGATTTAAAAGGTGTTTTATACGGTTTAAGCTATGTAATAGAAAAAGGGACAAAACCGTTAATGACTTTAACTACTACGTTTAAGTTGATAATATTTAAAATCTTATGTAACCCATCCCATTTACCTAGCTTTCGTTACGTAAAGACTTTACTTTTAAAGGGTAGGGAGAACACGTTTATTATTAATAATCTGTTCCTGGTGTTAAGGGTATTATTAATACAGCGACGTTCCGATTCCTTCTTCATTTCCTTCAAGGCTTTACTATATACCATAAAACGCTTTTAAGTATTCGGTGACAGTGGCAACTAAGTCGTTATACTTAAATAGTTCCTAAGTACTAATGAAGTTGATATAAGACCGTTAGGGTGAATAGTATTGTTAAGTCCTCTTAGCGCCATTTAAAATCGTGATTTTTAGCTTATAAAGCTTTCGATTTTTAATATAAGAATATTGTAAGCCTTTCGCAAAAAAAAAGTAAGTCTTTTCAACTTTTCTAATACCCTAATAGGCTTTAACAGAAACCTATTTATATTAAATTCTTATCGAATTAACATTAATTTTAACTTTATCGTAATAAAGTTAATACTAGTATTATAAACTAAAACGTTTTGTGGCCAAATGTACGTGTCAATCTATAAAGTAAGTAATGCCTTTTACATGTCTTTCTCCGTAATGTATTTAAGGAACAAAACACCGTCAAAATCCGTGCTGAAATCCACAACATAAAGTATTAATTTACCGTCCAGGTAAAACAAGTTTAAAAAAAACTTTGAAATTTAAGTCTCGGTCGTTTTTAACGTAAACTTAAACCGTATGAAAGTTTAGAAATATATCTAAAAGTGGTAATAAATCCGTTTAATTACTTTTCGTACCGATTAATCCGTATTTCGTAACTAGTCGCCTTTAAAACCTTATGAATCTTATTAATTATCAGATAATTGAACCTATAATATAGTTAACGAAGTTGCGCCTCCATTGAGCTTAATATTATTACCTTTTACTCTTAAAAATGAAAACATAAATTCCTCTATTTAAGGCTGATTATAAACCATTTACCGCCTTTGATTTATATTGATTTGTCAATTTAAATGTTAACGTTAACGCTGAGTTTCTTTTATCCTTAAGGAAAAATGAAAAGGTGGTAGTGTATTTCAAAATGTGGAAAATAATAAAGCTAATAATAGTTTTAATCGTTATCGATCCCAGTAAATACAGTTTTTTTCTGAAGTTAAAGTTAACTTTAACTCTACTAACATCCATATAGTCAAGTTTCGTAACAGTATTAGTATTCCTTCGTAACAGGAAGTATTACGAAGAGCATCTTGTTAAATATCATACTACTCCTGTATCCGTTATAATACCTTTAAAACCCTATTCGGTGTAATGGTTTTAAATGATAAAAATATGTATAAGGTTAAACTTTTTATCATTATGTTAACAATAGGGGTTTTTACTTATTAGGCGGTATAGAAGGTGAGGTTAACGAGTTATTCTGTTTCTTTTAAGCTAGTGCTAATATCTTTATACCACCCGATAACTTTAAGCTTGTTTTCTTCATCTTTGAGTTCATTTTTTTTAATTATATATCTTATTCGTCATAATCACAGTTAAAAGCAACCGGGAAAATCATATAGTATATTAGATATTTCCATTCACGCTCTACGTCAATATAATGTATTAACCAATAACCTTATTTACCCTAAATCCATTTTTTAAGTATTTTGTTGGTAGACCTTAGACGTTGCAATGTTGTCGATTCAATTGGTCGAAGTAACAGTAGTATTGCATGGTCAGATGGTGGATGTATTATTCTAGGTTTGGCAGACCGCTAGCCGGTCTGCACTGTAATTTATATGGATAATTGCTTAGCCCGTACCCTAGAGTGAAGTACAGTGTACTGCACTCGACTCATACACAATGCGGTAAGTCCGTATAAAGTAATACACTTGCAGTACGGTTAATTTTACTGTAAGTAAAGTTAACCTACTGCACTGCATGTAATACTATTCCAATACTAGCGGCTTTTTAGTTTGTACGCGTACGTCAGTGTGGCTAATTAATCTTTTCCGGTTACCACTGAATTGCCTCCTCGTCAACTGGCTAGACCCCTGTCAATTCCAGTTAACTTCTATGTTGTATTGCACCCAATTGCATGAAAATTAACCCTATTTGAACTTAATTGCTCCGCCGCTCCGAGGTTTAAGTTTATCAACTCCTATAAAAAGTTCTTTCGCTACAGCTCTTTTACAAGCCTCCACTTTAACCATGCTACTTAAATAGATTACCATCATTAATCCCATTACCATTATCAATCCCCTGGCAGTCTTACATTCTGCTAGCACATCCCTGTATACCGTCACGTGATTTGAGCTTTCTGGGTAGCCTGTTAACGTAGCTTTCAATACGTATAATCAGTCTATTATTATTCACAAACCTTGTTAGAGCTCTGTTTAACGTCGCTTTCGTTATAGTATCTATGGGGTTATCTTTGCTATCTATTTATCGGAAATACTCAATTTACCTCCTTTCATAGGCTTTACGGAGTGCCATTACGTCGATTATTAGGTGTTTTTCGCTGGTGGTTCCGAGCTTTAGAAGGAATTTGAAAAGGCTCCTTAAGTTGGTACAGATTACCACCGGGATAGGAGGGATCCTTAGCTGCCTGGTAATAAGGGTAAGGTTTTTTTTATAGTGCTATACCTACGTTAAAGCCCGTTATTATGCTATAAACCTCCGATACCAATACGCTTTATATAATCCTTTTACGCTTAACAGAGGTTTAGTGAATTAGATTACCGATGATATTAAACTAATCTTCCAGTTTATCATCGTTAAGGAGGTTTATTAGGAAACTGATCTATAAAAATAAATCGGTGTTATTTATGAAAGACTTGTCCGTAAAAATTATCAGCTTAGCTTTCGCTAAGTCGATTAAAACCATATTAACTTTACGGTCTAGGTTCCGCATTTACCACTCGAGCCTCTTATTCAACCGGTCAAAGTCTTTATCTATTGGTTCTTATATTTTCGTTATGATGGAGAGGTTGTAAGAGGCTTCCTGTTAGTATAGAGTAACAATATAGCTGTCCCGAACAGGCTATTCTAAGTATCGTTGATTTCTGTCCTTGCTAGTCTTGTTAATTATAGCCAAAATAGCGCCCTAGCACTTTTAACGAAAACTAAGGCCGACATTAAAACTACGTATGCGGATTGACAATTTATCAAAGTTAATTTAGCTACCCTCTGTTAATATTATTACCGGCTTGTAATTCTAAAAATTGGAGTCTTTAATCGCTTATTATTTCAGTGTTATAAAGCCAGCCGTTCTAACGAAAAGGGTATAGTTAATTTGTATACCCACTATACCAAGGTTTTTTTTCTTACGTTACTAGTAAATACGGATCGTATATTAAAGACTTTATCGTTAGCCGGGATTTAAAGTACGACTAATAAGTTAGAAACTAGTAAACGCTTACTTTAGCCAATCTGTACAATAACTTGATATATCGTATTACCGTACTTAAAAGGGAAATAACACGGAGTTCCTATAGTAATTTTAGTAATACAATCCGCTATAAATCCGTTACTAATTACGTATAGGATTACGTTATATCATGGCTATTAAAAGTAAACTTACCTTTAATCTCGGCTGATAAAATTGCTATTAAAGTAACTACTAAACGTTAGCTGATATTCTAAATTGTTGTCTATTACGTAAGGATCCAGGTTTTACCTTCATTACCGTATCCTTAAGCGATTAGACATGATTTTTCGTACGGCCGCCCTATGGTTTTACCTTTAACCTCGTAAATAATCCTCGACTTAAAAATTGTAACGTTTAGGTCTTGGAGGTTAAATTCGGTTTTCGATACGAATTATACAATCCTTCGAGTTAATAAGCTGTTAATCTAGACTTTATCGTTTTTTTTTAAAGATTTGCCGAATATTTGAATAATCTTTTGTATCAGGAGCTTTAGTATCAAGTTTTCATTATCCTTTTCTTTTATACTTACCAAAATAGTATTATATATACGGTCTAGTATATATTTCTCATCTTTATCATCTTTTTTTTTTAAAGGTCGTCCGCACTGGCGACATTCCATTAGCTTATTGATAACAGAAAAAAAATGTTCGTATTAGCCCAGTCGCTTAGATCAAAGGGCTGAAGTATCTTTATCTTTAGTAACCCTAATATAGGGTTTGACCTAAGTAATTTGAAAAGGTATAAGGCCGTTAAGAGGTTCGATAACTATTTCTGAGTTTGCGATATTTATTATTGTGTATGGGCCCTTTTATTTACCCGGCTCCCACTATACGAGGACTTTGATTTGTAACGGAAAAGTAAATATGTCGACCGTTAAAAGGTCTTTTTTGATATTAAAGGCGTTATTAATTTGGCGGCGTGCCGATTCTCTTGGTAGTTTCCTTAAAGCTTTACTGTAGGCTGCAACACATTTCTAGGTGCTTGCCGAAGGTAGAGATTCACTCGTTGGGCGTGGGTACGCTTTAAAAACTAGGAGCGTTAACACTAAGCCGTCAGGGCCTATAGTATCCTTTAAATCTTTGACTACCATCTATAGACGTGCCTTCGAGTCCGTAAAACTTTTAATTTCTAATATAAGGATATTCTACACTCAGTGAAGTAAGACATATACCCTTTTAACCTTTCCAATACTCCAATAGGCTTTTACAAGTACCTATTTATACTAAATACCTATTATCTTAGTATTTTTTTAAAACTACGCCGCTGTAAAGTTGGTTTCAACATTGTAGACGACAATATCAGGTGGACCTAGATACGTATTAATCCGCAATATCCTTAACGTTTCCCACATATCCTTTGATGAAAGAAACTTCATAAACTTAGCTTCGTAAAAAAAGGTTGCGAAGTTAACAACGTAAAAAACAGGCTTATTAATCAAATAGAACATATTAATCAAGATCTCATAATTAAAGTCTTCATTGTTTTTTAATATAAACTTAAATATACGGAAGGCTTATATATACGTTTGACAGTAGTGGTAAAGTCTTTTAATAGCTTTTAGGGCAAATTATTCTATATATTTATGCCTTACGTACTTCAGAACTTTATATAACCTATTAACGGTCAAGTGGTTAAAACGCTGATGTAGTTAACGTATTTCCGGCTCCGTCAAATTTAACACCACTGCTTTCAAACTTTTTTTTTAAAAAAAAAATATACTCCTACTTAAAAGCGAGTAGAAACCTCTAACCGTTCTTAACCAGCTTATTTGCGTTAACGTCGACGTTAACGCCGAGGGTCTTTATATCCTCTAAACAAAGTAAAAAAGGAGTAGGGAACTTAAAGATATGAAACGTAATTACGCCTAAAACAGTTTAAACTATCTTTGTCCTTAGTAACGATAGTTATTCGCCTAAGACAAAGCTAACTTTACCTTAGCTAACATCTTAACAATTAATTTCAATAACTATAATACTTGTCCTTCGCAATGCCATATATTATGAATGACCTCCAGTTAAGTATCTTGTTACCCCAATATATGGCATAATACCTTAAAACATGTGGTCCGCGTAACAATCGCGAAAATTAAAGATATATAAGGAATCAAGGACGTGATTAAGGTAAAGGTATAGGTTTTCACTACCCAATTATATAAAAAGGCATAATCAAATGGTAATTAGGTTATATTATAAATAATATGTTCGTACCACTTAATTTGCCTCAGGGTATTGCTATTAATTGGCTTATCCCCTCCGAAGTCTACAACTTGGTTTAAGTATTCCTATTTAAAAGTAGTGGGGTATTAGATATAATACATTACCTTTCTATCATTTAGCTCGGCGGGGGGGTGCCGAGTTAACCAGAAACCAGTTTTGCCACAGATATAACATCTCTTACCACTATCACGACGATAGTGTTGGCGGTTAGAAGATCCATCTAAAGCTTAGCCTCATTAACGCCAACGTGGTTGCTACCTCCAGTCCAAGATTAAGGTTGATAAACCAAACCTTAGGCGTTGTAGGCGCCCGTACTTACAATCGATGTAATTAACCACCGCAAAGTCTTCTTTATCCACATCAAAGAAATTATCAACTTGGGAATACATATTAAACGAGTTTAGTATACGTGCTATTACGGTGGTAAAAGAGGAATGTAACTGGTTAAAAAAGCCTTCATAAGTGGTATCTAAGCATTATAAGGCTTATTCGAACTTACTAACGCCCATGAACGCTGCCTATACCTACTAGCGAAGTATAGCTTCGCCAACGTAAGCTTTTCATATTGCTTTCTAACATAATATCAACTTATTAAGCATTTAATTAAGGATATCCATTGGTAATTCCTCATTTTTTTTCTGTACTATTATTTTAATCCACCTCGTGGTAACCCAATCTATATAATATTAAGCGATGTAAACGTCGTGTTCAAAATGGCTCTTTATACCATTATAGATTTCGCTAAACATAGTTACTTAAGTTAGGAAGGTCAGGTAGTAATCCTTTACATATTATATAAGGATTCCGGGAAATAATATGTGAAAACCAAAAGGAGGGACTTCTATCCACTTACAAATATTTTAAAAAGGCATTATCTTGATGTCGAAAAGGTTATAAGGCTTTCCGTTATACTTTTTTATATTATCACAAATCTCAGTCAGGTCTGTAAATAGCTTGTAATTAATGTTAACTATTCTTATAGATTTTAGGAAAAGGTTGCTATAATTATCCTAACCTTAAATAGTATTTCCTGGCAATTTAAGTCTTAAATCTTTTAAAATACGGTGTTAAGGGTAATTACTAGTCGCCTAGCCTGAGAGGTAAAGTCTTGTAATATGACCTATATTAAGCTCCCGCGCGTAGGCGAATGTAAACGAGGAAGGGTTTTAAAGGGCTTAACGACTAAATTGCTAAAGGACGATAGTTATTTTAAGATTCTGGGAGGCCTAACTATCTTTCTTAATTAACTAGTGTAAAGCGCTAACATCTATACCTCTTGCCACGTTAATAGCCGTTGCTTTACGTTCCTTTCCGCTGCTAAAGGCGTACTCCGCATTATTACATAAAGGTACTAAACTATCGAGAAAATTAATAGGTTCATTATTACCAAAACGTAAAAAGGCTTGACTTAGCTGTAAAGAGTAAAGTAAAGGTTTTTTTAAAACGTGTGTGTAGGTGTTGGAATCCTTTAATGGCTTTCTCTTTTCTTTAAGGGTCTTTGGAATCAGAGTTTTAAAGACGATCTTCTTACTAAGCCAATTGAAAAAAGGGTTTCGAAAATCCTATTAGGGTATTATTAGGAATATAAATACTACAGCATATCATTTCCTTCTTTAACTTGATTTTAACTGTTCGTTAAATTATCCTTTACATATCAAAAGTTCAGTGGCTAAAAAACTCGCGGAAATCTTAAAAAGCGCGGGCGTCGCAGCTATATTCGTTACTAAGATCCGTGTCGATAATGTACTAGCCAATGTAATTGGTTAAGTAGGCTTTAGTTAAGGTCTCATCAACATCTGTAATCCAAAGTTGTTAGTTGTAATGGTTGATAAAAACTGATCCGAAGGCTTTAACTTTTTTCATACATTCCTAATTTAGAGCCATCGTAGTGTTTTGGCTTATAGAGGATGTGTAAAACGCGTAATTCAAGTGAATTGGTGATCTTGGGTGTAGGGACTTGATGTTTTGGCACAAAGTCGCGTGGGAATTTGACGACTTAGTGACTTGGTGATTTGATGTGAGATTACGCGATGTGATTTTCTTAGCGTAACTAATTATTAATATTTTTCGCTTAAAGCAACGAACTTAACAATTGATGTAATATAAAAAGTTTGATGTAAAAGGTAATATCGGAGGTCATTAGTTATTTTAAGTTATTTAAAGTAGGGACTTAATCGTTTTTCTACAGTAATAATACCCACAAAAGTACTTACTTAGCCTTTTGCCAACTTACCAAACATTGAGACTTCTAACAGTTAATCTCAACATCTTCAAAAAAGATATGTAAATATTTCTTAGTGTTTTCAGTAACGATACCGTCGCTACCTCTAAGCTGCTGTGAAAAACAACGCAGCTCAAAAGTATTCTCTACCTACTACCGTAAAAACTGACGCAACAGTAAAGACCCTTCGCGAAAATCTTTCCTCTACTCCAACGGTCGTTTAACTTAAAGCGTAAGCGGAAAGTAGCTTTTTCTTCTACTTAGCTTATATGTACTTAACCTAATAAGCACTGATCAGTATTGGTAGGCCTTAGAAGTTGCAACGTTGTCGATTCGATTGGTCGAAGTAACAGTAGTATTACGTGGTCAGATGTTGGATATATTGTTCTAGGTTTGGTAGACCTCTAGCTGGTCTGCACTGTAATTTGTATAGCCAATTGCTTGGCCCGTACACTAGAGTGAAGTACAGCGTACTGCACTCCACTTATACCCAATGCGGTAAGTCCGCACATAATAATACACTTGCAGTACGTTTAACTTCACTGTAGGTAAAGTTGACCTACTTCACTTCACGTAATACTATTCCAACATATTTAATGTATATTTATGCAGCTAATTTAAAGTTTCTATAAAAGAGGAATGTTCTTTCCCATAGGTAGGTTAGTTGCGTCTCCAGGTCCGGGTCTTTTGTTTACCATATTAGCCGAGCCTTCCGTACTCACGGTTGATGTAATATGTATGGAAGGTTTTTTTTCTTCATTGTTACTAAATTGAGGGGTTTAAGGGTACATATCAGTCGATCCGGAAACTCGAACTATTACGGTCGCTAATGAGAAACGTAACTGGCTAAAAAACCCTTCGCAAGCGGTATTAAGGTATTAAAGGGCGTATTCAAACTTTTTATAACCCGTAATGGCTTACCGAACCTATTAACGTAAGGTACTTTTGCCAGCTCCTATGTTCCCTATTGCCTATTTATAAAGTATTCGTTTATTAAGTATCTAATTAAAAAAGTCCATTGTTGGAATAGTATTGCATGCAGTGCAGTAGGTTAACTTTACTTACAGTAAAGTTAACCGTACTGCAAGTGTATTGCTTTATGCAGACTTACCGGATTGGGTGTAAGTCGAGTGCAGTACGCTACACTTCACTCCAGAGCACAGGCCAAACAATTAGCTATATAAATAATAGTGCAGACCGGCTAACGGTCTGCAAAATCTAGAACAATATATCTACTATCTGACCACATAATACTACTGTTACTTCGACCAATCGAATCGACAACGTTACAATGTTTAAGGCCTACCAATACTGATCAATGCTTGCCTGCTAGGTTAAGCATAGATAATCTAAGTAAAAGAAAAAACTACTTTCCGGTTACTCTTTAAGTTAAACGATCGTTGGAGTAAAAGAAAGATTTTTAGGCTACGTCGGTTTTCATGGCAGCTTAAAGGTAACGACGGTATCGTTATCGAAAACATCAAAAAATCTTCATTAATCCTTTTTAAAAACGTCAATATTAACTGTTAGAAGCCTTAAAGTTCGGTAAGTTGGCAAACGTCCAAGTTAGTACTATTGCGGGTATTACTACTGCAAAAACGACTAAGTTTCTATACCAAATAACCATAATAGACAACCTTCGCCCTCTACCACCAACAACGACATTCGACCTTACTTTCTATACCAAATATTTTTCCTACCTTACTCTTTTTACTTCTCACGCCATTTCAATCGTCAAGTTTGCTACTTTCAGCGAAAACATCAAATTACGCCAAGAAAGTCACGTCACGCGACCCCACACCGAATCGCTAAGTCGCCAAGTTCCCACGCGACTTTACGCTAAAACATCAAGTTTTCTGCGCCTAAGATCACCAATTCACTCGCCCTACACGCCCGTTAAGTCCTACACAAAGCGAAAACATTAAAATGTTTACCACAAGTCCTTACTTTCAGGCTATTAACGACCTCGCTTAGGAAAAAAAAGTCAAAAACCTCGGATTAGTTTTTGTTAAGTTTTATGACGAACAACTTTGGACTACAAACGTTGACGAAACCTCTGATAAAGCTTACCTAACCAACTAAGTCGATTAGTATATACTTGAAACGGATTTCGGTAATGACTATAACCGCGGTACCCGCGTTTTCCAAAACTTTCACAAGTTTTTTAATGTAATGATCACACTAAATACTTGTGAGTAAATAGAAGGTGTCAGAGGGTTTATGTTAGCAGTAAGGTAGCAGAGGTAATAAAGGTGCAATATCAAGAAGATGTGTGTTTGTGCTATAGGATGATCATTAGCCGTTAGGCTATTCAAATATGTAGACTGAATACTTATATTGACAACTGAAGAGCTATGAAGGAAATACTATCTATGTGGTGATGACCGTATCCTTATATATCCGTGCCTTCATACCATCTTCAGTACTGGCTCACTGTTGCTCACTGAGGCTCACTGGTACTCACTGAGGCTCAGTGAGCACTTGTAATCTAGATAACCCTAACCCTGTAGGGTTGCCTAGTCTGGTGCTGACAAAGAGATGTTCCCCGCCTAATGTGTTGGACTTCAGGCTCTCAGTAGCTCAGCTGCATGCTGGCCTGTTTCCTGACCCGCCAACGTGTTTGGGTCATAACATTTAAATACTGGACTTTTAACATGTGGAAGATAATCTAACGTTCGGTTAAGTTCAGGTTTAAAAAGGAGGTTACATGCCGTAATATTTACATTCCGGACAAAACACTAGTAGGACTAGTAGAAACCTTATTTAAACTAGCCTAATAAAAATATTATCTTTAAAATCCTAATCCTTAAAACCTTCAAGGAAAAGGAAAAAGCGTTCAGGGATTTTAACGCCTATACACACGTTTTAAAAAACCCTTAACTTATTCTTAGCTAAATTAAGCCTTTTTACGCGTTAGTTATAAAAAAACTATTCACCAATTCGTTAGTTTAGTACTATCACGTAATAATGTGGAGTATACCCTTAGCGGCGGAAAAACACGTAAAGAGAGGGCTGTTAACGAGGTTAAAAGTATTGACATTAGCTTTTTACACCAGTTAATTAATCAAAATCACCAATACTCACAAAACCTTTAAGTACCCATTACCTCTCAGCAATTTAATCGCTAAAATCCTTAAAAACCTTCTACCTTCAAATTTACCTACGCGCGTAAACCCACCATAGGTCCTACCATAGGACTTTACCCCTCGGGCCAGGCGACTAGCAATTACCCTTAACACTGTACTTCGAAATCCCAAAAACTTAAACTATCAAAAAACACGATTGAAGGCTATGATAACTATCGCTACTTTTCTCTAAAACCTATTGAAATAGTTAATAGTAACTACAAACTAATAGCGGACTTTGCTAAGATTTGAAATAAAATAAAAAAGTATAACGGAAAGCCTTATAACCTTTTCCACACTAAGATAATGACTTTCCTAAATATTTACAAGTGGATAGAGGTCCTATGTTCTAGTTTTCACTCACTGTTTCCCAAAATCTTTACAAGTTACGCCAAAGACTACTATTTAACCTTTCTAACGAGCGCCACCACGTTTCGCGATATTTACAAAGGTATAAAGAGCCATTTCGAATATGACGTCCACTTTACGCAATACTATGTAAACTGGGTTACCATAAGGTAAGCTATAATAATAGCAAAGAAAAAAGAGGAGGAATTACTAATAAATGTTTTTAATCAAATACTTAACAAGCCAATAATGTATTAAAATGTAATTGGAAAGGCCTGCACTGACGAAGCCATACTTTGCGAACAGGTATAGGTAGCTATTACAGATATTAATAAGTTCGAATACGCTCTATAACGCACAGATACCACTTGTAAAGGTTTTTTTAACCAGTTGCGTTTCTCGTTTGCCACTGTAATGGCACGTATACCAAACTCGTTCGGTATATATTCCCAAACCGGCAACTTTTTTAACGTGGATAAAAAAAAACTTACAGTAGTTCATTATATCGACCGTAAGTATGGACGCCCATAACGCCTAAGGTTAGGCTTTCCGACCTCGACCCCAAACTAAAGGCAACATTCACACTAACTCTAATAAGTTTTGAACGGACCTATTAACCGTAATTTATATCGTTATAATAGTGGCAAAAGATATTAGATTTGTAACGAAACTAACTGCTAGTTAACTCGGTACCCCCCCACCAAACGCATTAATAGATAAGCAACGTACCACGTCTAATACCCTATTACTTCGAAATAAAATTACTTAAATCAAATCGTAGATGTTAAAAGCGATAAGCCAATTAACGCCGCTAACACTCCCAAGCAAATTAAGTGACACGAAAATACTACTCCTGGTACAGCGGCCTAATAATTAACTCACCATACCTTTTTGTACCGTTTAGGTGGTAAAGACCCTTACATTTGCCTTAACCATACCCCTAATCCCTTATAAACCTTTAACCTTCGCGATCGTTACGCGGATTACACGTCTTAAGATATTATACCAAATATTAGGGCGGAAAGATACTTAACAGGAGGCTATTTGCAGTACGTGGCACTATGGAGTGAAAGCATTAAAACCACTAGAATTAATTGTCACGATACTGGCAAATCCAAAGTTGACTTTGACATAAGTGAACAACTATCGTCATTAAGGATAAAGGTAATTTAAATCGTTGTAAAATGATTACGTTTCATATTTTTAAGTACCCTACCCCTTTTTTACTCTACTTAAAGGATATAAAGACTTTCTGTATCAACGTTGACGTTAACGTAGACGAGCTGGTTAAAAATAGTCGGAGGTTTCCACTTGCGTTTAAGTGGGGGCACCTATAGTTTCATATTCAAGGCCCGGAAACAATGGTACTAAACCTAACGAAGCCGGAAATATGTTAACTATACCGACGTTTTAACTACCTAACCATTAACAGGCTATAAAAAGTCTTAAAATCCGTAAGGCATAACAATATGGAATACTTTGCCCTCGAAGCTATTAAAAAGCTATTTTACCACTGTAAAACGTATACCTAAGCCTCCCGGAGATTCAAGTTTACATTAAAAGACGACAAAAATTTAATTACGAGATTTTTTATTAATGTATTTTATTTGGATAATAAGCCTGTTTTTTACGTCATTAACTCTGCATCCTCTTTTCACGGGGCTAAATTTCTAAGGTCATTCTCGGAAAAGGATACGTGGGAAACGTTAAGAATGTTATAAATTAACACGTACCCAAATTTACCTAGCGTCGTCGTCCACAGTATTGATACCAACTTTACGGCGATAAAGTTCTGAAAAAATACTAAAATAATAAGTATTTAGTGTAAATAGGCACCTATAAAAGCCTATTAGAGCATTGGAAAGGTTGATAGGGCATACGCCTTACTTTACCGAGCGTATAATATCCTTATGTTAAAGATTAAAAGCTTTATGGATCCGGAGGCACGCCTACAAATGGCAGTAAAAGGCCTTATTAACACCGTGGACCTTAACGACTTGGTGCCAACTCTCTTAATCGTTAAAGTATACTTACGCCTGACGAGTGAATATACGCCTTTAGAAAGTATTTAAAAACGTGTTACAGCCTATAACAAAGCTTTAAGGGAACTATAAAAGGAATCGATACGCCGTTAGATTAATAACGCTTTTAATACCAAAAACGGTCCCTTAACGATCAACGTACTTGCTTTACTATTATAAAGTAAAATCCTCATATAACGGGAGCCAGGAAAATGAGAAAAGCTATATAAGATATTAAGTATTATAGACATTAAAGTAATTTTTAAAACTATTAACGGATTTACATACTTTTGAATTAACTAAGTTAAGCTTTAAGTTAAGAGTATTAAAAATAAAGACATTTGAGCCTCCCAAAAAAAGCGACTAAGTTAATGTAAACCTTCTTTATCCGTTACTAATAATCCGGAAAAACGCCGCCGGCATAGGCGACCCCCGAAAGAAAAGGAACCGTTAAAAAAGATAAACATATATCGGGCCGTATTTACAATACTACTTAGGTAAATAGAAAAGAAAAGGATAACGAAAACTTAGTAGTAAAACTTAAGGTATAAGGGATTATTAAAACTTTCGACAAACCTTTTAAAAAAAGCGATAGTATCGAAATCGACGGCCTACTAACTCGAGGTATTATATAATTTGTGTCGAAAACCGACTTTAACATCTAAAACCCGAAAGTCACGATCTTTAAGTCGAGGATTATTCATGAGGTTAAAAGTAAGACTACGGAATAACCGTACGAAAAGTTACAACTAATCGTTTAAGGATACGGAGATAAAAGCAAAGACTAAATCCTTATATAATCGCCGACGATTTAAAAGATTAACTACCGTTTGGTAGTTATATTAGCAATAAGTTTGTTAGCTAGGACCAAACTCAAATTTACACTTAATAGCCGTAACATTACGTAAACTTATATACAATTAGTAACGGATTTATAAAGGATTATACTATTAAAACTGCTATAGGAGATACGTGTCATTTATTTTTCAGAAACGGTAATATGGTGTGTTAAACTACTATATAGGCTGGATAAAACAGGTATATACTGGTTTTTCACCCACTAATTTCATTTAAACTCCCGTTTAACGATAATAAAGTCTTTAATATACGATTCGTATTTACTGGTAAAGTAAAAAGAAGATTTTGGTATAATAAATATACAAACTAAAGATACCCTTTTTGTCGGAACGGCTAGTTTTATAGCACTAAAACAGCAAGCGATCGAGGACTCCAAGTTCTAAAATTGCAAGCCGGTAACAACGTTGACGAAAAATAACTAATTTGACTTTAATAAATCGTTGATTCGTATGCTTAGTATTAATACAGGTTTAATCTTTCGTTAAAAGAATCAAAGCGTAGTTTTTACTATAATCGACAAAACTAATAAGTCTAAGGCTTAACGGTATTTGAAACAACGTACATGGGGTAGCTATATTGCCACATTATATTAACTAGAAGCCTTTTACGACTTATTTATTACGGAAAAAAATACAAATATTAACGAATAAAGACTTTCATCGACTAAACAAAAGGCTAAAATGGTAAATACGAAACCTATACTGCGGAATTAATATGGTATTAATCGACCTTTTAAAAGCCAAATTAATGATCTTTACGGATGGGTTCTTTACAAACAATACCGACTTATCTTTACAAATAGGCTTTTTAATAACCCTCGTCAACGAAAATAAGCGGGAAGATTAATTTAATATCATCAGTAACCTAATTTACTAAACCTTCATCAATTGTAAAAGGATTATACGAAGCGTGTTAACATCGAAAGTTAATGGAATAATGATAGCTTTGAAAATAGGTATAATATTATGGGAGACCCTTAATTATATTACTAGGTAAAAATGCATTCCTCTTATTTTGGTAGTAATTTATATCAACTTAAGGAGAATTTTCAAATACCCTTTAAAGCTCAGAACCACTAGTGAAAAGCGCCTGATAATCGACGCAATGGTACTTCATAAAGCCTATAAAAGGAGGGAAATATAAAAGTTCCGATAAATCGATAACAAAGATAACTCTATTAACGCCATAACGAAATCATCGTTAAATAAAGCCTTAAAAAGGTTTATAAACGGCAATATACTGACTATACATATCGAAAAATACGTGGAAAGACCACCCAAAAGGCTATGTGACGATGGACAGGGATTTGTTGGCAGATTAGAAAACTTCCAGGGGATTAATGATAGTGATTTATTTAAGTGACATAGTTAAAGTTAAGGCTTATAAATATCTGTGGCGTAAGAACTTTTTATAAGAGTTGATAGACTCGGACCTCGGAGTTACTGAGAAATTAAGGTCGAATAGGGTTAATTTATATGTAATTAGGTGCAATATAGTATAAAAGTCAATTGGAATTGACAGCGGGTACGAGGCTACTATTAAGCAATAACCGAAAAAGATTGGTCAGCCACACTAGCGTACGCGCACAAACTAAAAAGACGCTAGTGTTGGAATAGTATTGTATGCAGTGCAGTAGGTTAACTTTACTTATAGTAAAGTTAACCGTACTGCAAGTGTATTGCTTTATGCGGACTTACCAGATTAGGTGTAAGTCGAGTGCAATACGCTGTACTTCACTATAGGGCATGGGCCAAGCAATTGACTATACAAGTTATAATGCAGACCGGCTAGCGGTTTGCCAAACCTAGAACAATATATCTACCATCTGACCACGCAATAATACTGTTACTTCGGCCAATCGAATCGACGACGTTGCAACGTCTAAGGCCTACCAACACTATTTTACTTTCCGACTCTTTTTTGTAATTCAAGATGTTGGACCACTTAATAATGTTCCAATCGGTATAATATTAGGTAAGACATCTTCGACCTTACATCAAATTTCTTGGTATGAGTGAACGGACTACCTTGTTAAGGAGGGTAGGGAGCATACACTGTAAACCCCAACAGTACCCACTTCTGAGGGAAAAAAATTCAGGTCTAGCCGCTTTCAACACCATCACTTCATATACATTCTATTTTACCATAACAATACTAATCGGCTTTATTACTACTTGCTTTTTTTTCCGGCAACCCCTTTTTGGCTATAAAGATCTTCGTCGGTCCAGTGTGCCACCCGCATAGCGGTGTATCCAGAAAACAGCTCTCACAACCAACGATTCCATTCCTCGTTACTTATGCCAATGCGGCCCTTCAGACTTGAACTTACATACTGAAAGTTTTATTTCTTTTGCGTTTTAAGGTTTAGAAAATACCTTTATTATAAATACTTGCACTTAAAGGCCCTGTTTATTTATTCATTTATTTATCTTTAAGCCGTTTCTATCCTCAACAGCGTCCCGCACGCTTAACGAATCCTTTAAATTTAAAATTGCACTGTAATGCAAGTTTGATTTCTTTTGCGTTTTAAGGTCTCAAAGAGAAACCTTTATTATAAGCGCTCTCACTTAACGGCTCTATTTATTCATTCATTCATTTTGTTGGTAGGTCTTTAGATCTTTGCAACGTTGTCGATTCGATTGGTCGAAGTAACAGTAATATTGCATTGGTCAAGTGGTGGATGTATTGTTCTAGATTTGGTAGACCGCTAGCTGGTCTGCACTGTAATTTATATAGCCAACTGCTTGACCCGTGCCCTAGACTGAATTGGGCACTCCAAAATCAACTGACTTGCAGTCAGTGCAGTCAAATTTATTGTAAGTAAAGTTGACTGACTGTACTGCAATTGACCTGCTAAAAATAGCAGTCAATATTATTCCAATATATTTATTTATTTATTTTTAAGCTATCGCCACCTGGACTGGCGCCCCGCTTATTTAATATGGCCTTCGACTATACTTTGTATTTCTTTCTTTGGATATTTACAAAATGATTTCTCCGACATACCAACCGCTTAGTGATATACCCCTTTTACGATTCTTTTACAATTTGTAGGCTTATAGTCCATAGCAACAAGATGGCTCGGGTTATTCCTTATGAAGTATATGCTATACCGAGCTATAAAGTATATATTTCCTACCATTACGGAATTTTCACCAATATATATGTGTTTTATAAGTCCTTTGTTTTTTTAAAACCGCCTTCAGATTTTCGATATGAGTAGGCGTCGAGTAGGGACTAAAATAGCCGCACAATATAACCCGGCTAAGGCTATAGTTTCTATGTCCATATAATGTTACAGGTCTTTAATATATAAGGTTACCTTAAAGCTTTAACTGGAAAGCTAGCTTAAGATTTGATTTTTAGCTTTTCTTTTTGTCTTTATACTTTTTCTTTTTTTAAATAAAGGTTACAGCGTTGTATTCTTCTTTATGACTATATTTGGTCCAAAAAAATTCGATACACTTAGTAATACCTGCCATTTTTTACGTAATATATAGATAAAAATATACAAATTTAGTTTATATTTGTAGTTACTATAAGTTGTAAGCACGTGGAAAAAACTAACACCATCAACTATAAGACCATTACGGCATTTAATACATCTGTACAATATATTGCCTGAAAACTAGCCACAAGTGTGTAGGATTAGGTTTTTAACCTTGTGTATTTTTTTAGTTAAAGATATAGTTTTCTATGGTTCATTCAACGGATCATACGGTATAATTTGGAAACAATAGAGATTTTTGAATAGGGTGGTCTTTGTAGGCAGAAATACTTGAGTTACGAGCCTTTTCGCCCGTATATTTATGCATTTCACATCAGCGAGGTTAACACTATACTAGCTATATAGTGGGCACTTCCCGGTGATAGTACATCTCAAAGAAAACTATTAAGTAAAATTGACATTATATTCGAATTAACCATTTAAACTATCGTAGATTTTACGAAAGGAGAAACAATTCATTAGATAACAGAAGTAGTAATCCTCGGCTTAGCCAGTAAGGATACTAGGAAATAGCAAGTGAAAACCTGGTGGTTTAACCTTATTTAGCGGCAAATATTAAAGAAAGGGCGTAATTTAACGTCGAGGAGGTTGTACGGCTAACCGTTATACTTTTTCTTTCTTCTCCATATTTTGACGAATATAGTAATTACCGCATAATTCGTATCTACTATAGGAATACGTCGAGGGAAAAGGGTAATGTACTGGTCGCAAGGATCTTTCAGATCCATTAACTGGTGTTGGATAAGGTATTTAAGTTACTAGTACTGGTAAGCAGGATAATTACCTTTAGCGGGGTTTAAAGGGAAAAGGCTAGTAGTTATACTTACAATAGACTCGTATGTAAAGCTAAACTTTACTTATTTTTTTTTTTGTTAAAATTGGACGTATTGAGGAACTCAGGGGGGGAAAAAAATTGGGGGGGTTCGTCGCAGAGAATTTGATAATAATCCTTTTAGTGTTAAGAGGTAACTCGAAGTTCCTGCTTAATTAACTACTAAATTTGAGGAATTCCAGCGTATAGATTAATTTAAAATTTACGACTAATGGTATTGAACCGTTGGTTTTACGAAAAAAGGTTTAAAGAACTTATCTGAGCTTAAGTAATTCTTTAAAAACATGTATAAAGGCGTTAAAAAATGCTACCGTCAGCAATAACTTTACCTCTTTTCCAAGTATATTAAAGGTTTTTATCTATTACGTATTCGTTGAACAGGTTGGTAAAATCAATATTTTATCCTTTTTTGATAAGAAGGTCAACCCTTTTACAAATTAGTTTACTCTTTAGTTTGGTTTTAACTTAGCTGTCTATCGCCTTTTACATATTCAAGGTCTAGTCGTTAAACTATTCGTAAAAATCATCGAAAACGATAAGTCCCGTATTACGTCCGGTAAAGTCTCAATCGATCATGTAGTGGCTAATGTAATTTGTTAAATTTTTAGAGGTAAAGTCATCATCAGGGTCTGTTGACCAAAAGTCGTTGTCGAAGTGCTTAACAAATATAAAACCGAGGTTTATAATTTCTTCCTTTTAAATAGGATCGGTAAAGACGTTAATCTTAACGTTTCCTAAAGTTATGGCGACGAAGATTAAAGAGTGTAAGATGATAAAAAGTGATATGGAGTAATATGTCGTAAATTATTTGCTGTTGAAGTTTGTATAATAAAAGTTTTTAAAACTTAGTCGTTTTAACGATTTGAAATTTATAGTAGTAGGACCCGCAATAGTAATAGCTGTAATAGTATCAACTTAGACTTTTAACAACTTGCCGATTTAGTAATCTTTCATTTTTTTTTAGGTGGTTAATCTTAACACCTTTAAAAATTAGCAATAAAGATTTATTAGTGTTTTCGAGAGTAGCAATATAGTTGTTTACTTAGTAGGCTGCCGCGGACAATTACAGAGCCTATAAGTCTTCCCTGTTTATTTTCGCGAACAACTGCACAGCTTATAGGGGCCCTTTGTAAAAAAAATTCCTTTTACTTTGCCGGAAAAAAACGTAACAACAGGAAAACAGCTTCTTTTTCTACTTAGCTAATCTTTGCTTAACATAATAAGCAATTATTAATGTTGGTAGGCCTTTATTGTTACAACGTAGTTGATTTGAATCACCGTAGTCGAAGTAACTAGTGTTGCATTGAAATTGGTTGAAAGTGCGATGCAAGTTATAAGTTTGGTAGACCACTAGCCGGTTTGTACGCTAATTTGTATGGCCAAACGCTTTGGCCTGTGCCCCACTTTGAAGTGGGAATCTACTGCATTGCATTTGGAGTTCATTGTATTCAGATCCCACAAAATACAGTCAATTTGCAGCATATACAATCAACTTTACTGTAAGTAAAGTTAACTTAACTATACTGCACTTGACTGCTATTCCAACATCTACGACAATTATTTTTTAATAGTAATTCCGTTGAAAACCCCGAAATAATACGTTTTTACCCGGATAACCTATAATAAACGAGTCATAAGGTTATTTCAAAATTTCCGTCTTTAATAATTTACAATTCAGTAATTACAAACGATTATATTCACGTAACATATCTTTCGAATCAATATCATAATCTGTAATCTACACCAAAATTTTTACTTTAATTGGAATACGTTTAACGCCTTTGGTAACCGGTAATAGTCGAATCGAAAATAACGAGTCGTTCGTTACACCTTAGTTTTACAATTCCGATAGGATACCCAGCCCTAAAATAAGGTAACCGCCTGACGTTATCGAAGTCGGCGGTATTAATACGGGCCGAACCCGAAACGATACCGTGACTGTCAACATTTTAATATTTTCTCACTCCCCTTTTAGTATATTATCGTAATATGATAATTAAGCCTTTACCCTAACAAATATCTTCATATACCATATTATAATATTCTTCTTTACGATATATAGGTTTATTGTTATCATATTTGATATAATTATAAAGATAAGTTAAAAGATTCGTACAAAGAGTTTCTTAACTTAGGGTTTATCTTATGACTTACGGGTCAATATATCCGGGCGAACGCCTTAGATCGCAGATTAATAACGTAAGTAATATTGGAGAAGCGAGAGAATTTCGTCCTATCGAACCTGATGTTTCGAGATTAAACATAGTAAAAACAAATACTTTAATTCCTTATAATCCGTCAAAATAGTAAACGGAGTACGAATACTACGTGATTCCAATAACCACACCCTTAAATAGGATACCACTACGACAAATTCTTCATCGTAAATAGTACAATTATATTTAGCGTCTGATTACAATAGAAAGTTAGGTATTTCGGAAAGGTATTTGAGGGGTGGAGGGTGGATTTGTATTGTCGTTGTTCTAATCTAGCTACTGCCCACGGATACTCCCTTATTCCTCAAACATCCCTCCCATGATGACGGGTAGCTATTTACTTCATATAATTTATGCTTGGCATGCAAATAAATCTTACACGCTACTATTCATCCCCTAATTAATAAATAGTTGAGTCCTCGAAGCTATAGAAAAAAATAGAAGTGAAGTGAAGTAAATAAAAGTCAGGGTCTACATTAAAAGTTAATGAAGGGTGAAGTGGGGTAACGAAATAAAGAGAATAATATGAATAAAGGAAATAAATGAAATGAAGCAAAAATTAAAAAGAAACAAAGAATAAAGTATTTTTTACTACACTTTATATTTTTAAGGTTTCATTTTTTAACTTCAATTTTAACTTTTTAACCTTCAATTCCTAACTTTTTAATTTTCAATTTTCAACCTTTGTTTCTATTTTTTTTCCAGCTACTAATTTCAATGCTAACAAAGGTTAACATTATTATTCCATCGTAACACGTTTTTATTAGCGATATCACCATCGTTGTCATTAAAGTTGCTGACGTAAGGTCCCTTTATTCCCTTCATATCTTAGACTTTTTAATCTTTCTCTGTCATTTTCTTTCTCTAAATATATGGTTTTAACAAATTGATGTAAACTTTTCTTTGTTTTTTCCTGGTAGTGGCGTTAACGATTTATAGGGAAACAGATAATAAGATTTCGTCAACCTTTTACGGTCATATTCATTGTGGCTTAAAGTTAGGCGTTCAAACGTTTTTTAAAGCTTTATTATTATTGCTAACCATAAACCTCCTTCACTTGATATCGCTAGTTTTCGGTACAGTTTCCTACACCTAATCGCCGACTTTAAACCTGTTTCAGTCGAGGTTATTTCTTTTTTGAATCTATCGTTTTACCTACCCGTCAGTTACTTGTTTATAAAAATTGTTACCGTTAATTGTTTTCAGTTTAGGTTTCATACTGTTTTTGCGATAGTAAACTACGAGGGCTTTACTGGCCATTTCAAGTTAAATTATGAGGGCGTGTATAGGAGGTTTTTTTACGAGCCTGTTATTAAAGGCCCTTATAATATTGGAGGAAATTTTAGGCCACTTTTCGAGTTGTTTATATTTACGTTTGTAAGCCTATTTCGTTAGTCTATTTTAAACCAACTTTACCAATGCCTTAATTAAACTGACTGACGCTGCTAAATATATAAGTGTATTTATTATTTTCGTTTTTCTTTCAGCGAAGAACCTTATAATTATCGAAATTTTAAATTGTTTTACGTTATCAGAGTAATATTCCTTCGTGTAGCCGAAGATATTGATAATGAACTTTCAGGTTTCGTAAAATTTTTCGCTTATTGGTTTGCCTAAAGTTAGACAAGATGAAAATCGCGAAAAATGATCGACTATAAAGTGAAAATAGGTTTTGCTATTGACTCCTTTTAAATTGTTTTCTTCCAGTAAAATGTATAACTATAATATATCATAATCTTAGGGCTATAATAGGTACGAGGTTTTCATTAATTGTCCTGGCGGTGTTGAATTAAACCTATAGTTTACATGTTTCAATGTATTCTTTAGTATAGATGTAACGTGTCGGTCACTATAGTATTCCTTTTAATTTGTAAAGGGTTGAGATTACAGCGAAATACCCGTAAAGGTCGTGGGCCCATTTTAATACTCTTGGTACCTCGTCCTTTTTTACGTAGACAGCGTATCCTTTTCCGAGTTCTCATCTTAGCAACATGCTATTCTGGATACAGAATTGTAATAAATCGCGCTTTACCTTTCTCCTTACTGGTACCGGTAAGTCCTCAATTATTTTATAGCTGCCTATTAAATACCCTATAATGTACCTTTAACAGTTGGTCTTATCCATTTATATAGTCGTTATCGTTATACCTGATCGTAGCATTCGTTTTGGATTTAGCATTCCTATAGGTAGAAAAATTACCGTCCCTGGATCTTTTAGCATCTCTAGTCTTGCGAGTAAGCATTTTTTTATTGTCTATGGTAATTATTTCATGTTTGATTTTTCCATGTTTAACTTTGAAAGTTTAATAGTAGGCTTTGATAATCTTGAAGTCCTGCCCGCGATTTCAATCATTTTGTTTAAGTTAGTGCGATGTTCAATTTTTATGTTGAATATTCCAAATGAATCTACCTATTACATAATTTTCCCTTTGAGTATTGTCGGATTCGTTAACGGGGAAATAAGATTCGTATATTTAATATAAATTATGAGTAAAAGAGGCAATTTGATTACCTATGGTAGTAATTTTTTAGGTATCTCACTACATCTAGTGCTTTTCTTTTGCTAATAATATACCTCGTTTCGGCATTATTGACTTTCAAAAGAAAAAAGGCCAAGATTTTCGCGTAAGGTATTGGCTTATCTATTGGTAGGCCTTAGACGTTGCAACGTTGTCGATTCGATTGATCGAAGTAACAGTAGTATTGCATGTAGTCAGATGATGGATGCATTGTTTTAGGTTTGGCAGATCGCTAGCCGGTCTGCACTGTAATTTGTATGGCCAAGTGCTTAGCTCGTGCCCTAAAGTGAAGTATAACGTACTGCATTCAACTTACATCCAATGCGGTAAGTCTGCATAACGCAATACACTTAACTTGCAGTTCAATATAGTTAACTTTACTTATAGTAAAGTTTACCTACTACACTGTATGTAATACTATTCCAACACTGGCGGTTTTTTAGTTTGTACGCGTACGCCAGTGTGACTGACCAATCTTTTCCAGTTAGTGTTAAATAGTGGCCTTATACCCCCTGTCAATTCCAATTGACTTTCATACTACATTACACCCAATTACATACAAATTGACCCCATTTGGCCTTAATTTATCCACCGCTCCGAGGTCCGAGTTTATCAACTCCAAAAAGTTCTTCCGTCAGGACCCTTCGCAAGCCTTAACTTTAACTATGCCACTCAAATATATTACCATCATAACCTTCACTTCCCTGGCAGTATTTCAGTTTATCATTACGTGATTTGGGCTTTCTGGGTAGCTGGTTCACGTAGCCCTCGATACGTATAGTCAGCTTATTGCTATTCATAAACCTTTCCAGGGCTTTGTTTAGCGTAGCTTTCATTATGGTATCTGTAGGATTATCTTTGCCATCGCTTTATCGAATTTTTTTAATTTTCCTCCTTTCGTATGTTTTGCGGAATGCTATAAAGTCGATTATCAGGCGTTTTTCACTAGTGGTTTCGAGCTTTAAAAGGTACTCGAAGAAACTCCTTGAGTTGGTATAGATTATCACCTGGATAAAGTGTATTTTCAGCTGCCTAATGATAAGGTTAAGGGTTTCTCATAACGTCATGCTTACATTAAAACCCGTTATCATACCGTAATCCTTCGAAGCCAACATATTTCTTATAATCTTTTTACACTTAATGGAGGTTTAATAAATTAGATTACTAATAATACTAAACTGGTCTTCCCATTTATATTCGTTAACGAGGGTAATTAAAAAGCCAATTTATAAAAACAAGTCTGTGTTATTCATAAAAAACCCGGTCGTAAAAATATTAGCTTAACCTTTAAAATATCGGTTAATACCATATTAATTCTACGGTTTAGATTCCGCATTTATCATTCCAACCTTTCGTTCAATCTATTAAAGTTTTTATCCATTGGTATTTGTATTTATATAGTAATAAATAAATTGTATAAGGCTTTTGATTAAAATAAGATAGCAATATAACTACCCTGTACACGTCATTTTGAATACCGTTAAGCCCTGACCTTATTAGTTATGTTGATTATGGGAAAAATAACGCCTTGGCCCTTTTAGCGAGGACTTAGGCTGGTATTAACATTAAATATACGAATTGACGATTCATTAAAGTTAAATTAGTTATTTTCTGTTAACGTCGTTACCGGATTATAATTTTAAAACTTAAAATTTTCGATCGCTTACTATTTTCGTGTTATAAAACTAGCCGTTTCAACGAAAAGGGTATTGTTTATTTATATACCCACTATATCGAAGTCCTTTTTTTACGTTACTAATAAATATAAATCGTATATTAAAAACTTTATCGTTAACTGAAACTTAAAATACGACTGGTATGTTAAAAACTAATAAACGCTTACTTTAACCAATTTATATAATAATTTGATATACCATATTATCGTTTTTAATAGGTAAATAATACGGAGTTCCTACAGCAACTTCAATAATATAATCCAATATAAATCCGTTATTAACTATATATAAGCTTACGTAACATCACGACTATTAAGTGTAAACTTACCCTTAATATTAGCTAATAAACTTATTACCAGGGTAATTACCATACGCTAATTGATTTTATAAATCGTTAGCGATTACGTAAGGATTCAATCCTTAACTTTATCACTATATCCCTAAACTATTAGCCGGAACTTTTTATATGGCCGCCCTATAATCTTACCCTTAACCTCGTAAATAATCCTCGATTTGAAAATCGTAATATTCGGGTTTTAAAGGTTAAAGTTAGCCTTCGAAATAAATTATATTATACCTCAAATTAATAAACCGTCGATTTTGACCTTGTCGCTTTTTTTAAAAGGTTTGCCGAAAGTTTTAATAATTCCTTATACATTAAGTTTTACTGCCAAGTTTTCGTTGTCTTTTTCTTTCCTATTTACCTAAGTAGTATTGTAAATGCGACCTGGTATATATTTCTCGTCTTTAATATTCCTCTTTTTCGGGGGTCTTTCCCGCCTACGGCGTTTTATTAACTTATTGATAATAGGTAGGGGAGGTTTGTGTTGACTTGGTTATTTAATTTAAAGGTATTTATCGTTAGTAACCCTAATATAAGGCTTAACTTAAATAAATAGGAAAGACATAGGACCGTTAATAGTTTTAATAACCACTTTAAGATTTAAGATACTTAATATATTATACGGCCCTTTCTATTTACCCGGCTCTCGCCATACGAGGACTTTACTTTATAGTGGTAAAGTAAATACGTTGATTATTATAAGCTCGTTTCTGGTAGTAAGGGCTTTATTAACTTAACGGCGTGCCGATTCCCTTCGCAATTCCTTTAAAGCTTTGTTATAAGCCGTAACACGTTTTCAAGTACTTGCTGAGGGTAGAGATTCACTCGTTAGGCGTGGGTACGTTCCAAAGACCAGTAGCGTTGGCATTAGGCCGTCAAGGCTCATAATATCGTTTAAACCCTTCACTGCCATTTATAAGCGTGCCTCCGAATTCGTAAAACTTCTAATTTCCAAAAGAAGGATACTATGCATTCGGTGAAATAAGGCGTATGCTCTTTTAACCTTTCCAATACTTTAGTAGGCTTTTACAGGTACCTATTTGTATTAAATACCTATTATTTTAACATTTTCCTGAAACTTCGTCGCTGTAAAGTTAATATCGGCATTATAAACGACGACTTGAGGTAAATCTAAATACGTGTTAATTCACAATATCCTTAACGTTTCCTATATATTCTTCACCGAAAGGGACTTTAGAAACTAGGCTCCGTAAAAAGAGGTAGCGGAGTTAATAACGTAAAGAAAATGCTTATTATTTAAATAAAATATATCAATGAACATTTTACAATTAAAGTCTTTATAGTTTTTTAATTTAAATTTAAATTGGGGGTGGGGGGCTTAGGTATACGTTTAATAGTAGTGGTAAAGTCTTTTAATTGATTTTAGGGAAAAATATTCCACGTCGTCATATCTTACGGACTTTACGACTTTATATATTCTGTTAATGGCTAGGTAGTTAAAACGCCGATACAGTTAACGTATCTCCGGCTCCGTTAGGTTTCACACCACTGCTTCCGGGCCTTAAAGATAAAACTATAGGTACCCTCACTTAAAGGCGAGTAGAAACCTTTGGCTGTTTTTAACTAACTCATTTGCATTAATATTAACGTTAACGACGAGAGTCTTTATATCTTCTAAGTAAAGTAAAAAAGGGGTAGGGGATTTGAGGATGTAAAAAGTAATCGCTTTTATAACAATTTAAACTACCGTTATCCCTAATAATGATAATTGTTCGCCTAGGCTAAAGTTAACTTTGGCTTTTCTAATATTGTAACGATTAATCTTTGTAGCTATAATAATTTCCCTTTATAATATCACATACTATAAATAGCCTCTTGTTGAATACCTTACCGCCTTAATATCTGACATAATACCTTAAAACGTATAATCTGCATAACGATCGCGAAGGTTAAAGGTATATAAGGGGTTAAGGGCATAATTAGGGTAAAGGTAAGGGTTTTTACCACCTAAGCAATATAAAAAGGCATAGTCGGCTAGTTATTAGGCCGCTGTACCAAAAGCAATGACTTCGTGTCACTTAATTTATTTGGAAACGTCGACGACATTAATTAACTTATTACCTTTAATATTTACGACTTAATATAAGTGATCTTATTCTAAATTAATAAGATACTAAACGTAATACGTTATTTTCCTGTTATTACGTTTGACGGGGGGGTAGAGAGTTAACTAATAGCTAGCCTTACCTCAGATACAACATCTCTTACTATTATTACGATGATAATACTTGCGTTTAATAAGTCTGCCTAAATCTTATTAACGCTAGCGTGGGTATTGCCTCCAGTTTGGGACCGAGGTTAATAGGCCTGACCTTAGGCTTTATAGGCGCCCGTACTTGCAGTTGACGTAGTTAATCACCGTAAAGTCTTTCTTATTCACGTTAAGGAAATTGCCGGCTTGGGAATATATACAAAGCGAGTTTGGTATACGTTCTATTACGGTGGCAAACGAGGAACGTAATTGGCTAAAAAAGCCTTTACAGGTGGCATTTGGGCGTTATAAGGCATATTCGAATTCACTAACACCTGTAACAACTGCCTGTACCTATTTGCGAAGTATATCTTTATTAGCGTAAACCTTCCCCACTACTTTCTAATATATTATCAGCTTATTAAACATTTGATTAAAAATATCTATTGGTCCTTCTTCCTCTTTTTTCTTTACCATTATTATAGTCCACCGCGTGGTAGCCCAGTTTGTATAGTATTACGCAAGGTGGACATCGTATTCGAAGTAGCCCTTTATGCCATCGTAGATCTCGCGAAACGTGATGGCGTTCGTTAGAAAGTTTAAGTAGTATTCTTTAATGTAACCTATAAGGATTCCGGGGAATAATAAGTGAAAACCAGAAAATAGGACCTCTATTTACTTACAAATATTCAGGAAAAGTATTATCTTGGTGTGGAAAAGGTTATAAGGCTTTCCGTTATACTTCTTTGTATTATTCCAAATATTAACGAAGTCCTTTATCAGCTTATAATTGATATTAATTATTCTAACAGTTTTTAAAGGAAGGTTGCAATAGTTATCCTAGTATTTATTAGTGTTTCCTGACGGTTTAAATATTAAATATTCTAAAACACGGTGCTGAAGGTAATTACTAGTCGCCTAGCCCGATAGGCAAAGTCTTATAATAGAACCTATAGTTAGCTTTCGTACGTAGGCAAGTCCAAAGGAAGATAATTTTTAAGGTGTTTGGCGATTATAGTATTAAGGGTCGATAAAGCCTTGTAGGTTTTAAAAGGTCTAACGATCTTGTTTAATTAACTGATATAAAGCGCCAACGTCAATACCTCTAGCCGCGTTGGCAGCTCTCGCTTTACTTGATTTTTTGCCACTAAAGGCGTACTCCGCGTTGTCACATGGAGGTGTTAGGGTGCCGAATAAATTAACGGGCTTATCGTCCGCGCGTAAAGATGTCTAGCTTAACTAGGGGTAAAGGGGAAGTCCCCTAGATTGTGCATAAGAGCGTTAAGGTTTTTTAATAACTTTCCCTTTTAGCCGTAGGTTGTAAGGGTATTCGTTAAGTTAGGTAAGGTTGAAGAGGGCTTAGACTAACGTTATAACGTTTTGTACTTAAATAAAGATCCCCTGTTCCTTTAATTCGAATTTAAGTCTTAACTTAACCCCTTTTTGAATTGTTTTCCACTTTTCAATTGTTTAGTTGTTAAAAAACTCGTAGTATTTGTTAAAAATACGATTAGAGTCGTGGCTGATATTGTGTTTAACAATAAAGCATCCGACGAAGTTGATGAAACATTTTTAATAGATTCCTCATTAACATCCAGCGCCTGAAGGTCATCGTCGTAAAACTTGGTAAAAGCGTATCTGAGGGCTTTAATTGCTTTTTTCCGAACGAGGTTGTTAATTGCTTTAAGGTAATCGCCGGGGGCAGACATTTTAATAAGCGTGTAGGGCGAAAAAACTTGGTAATCTTGGGTGTAGGGAACTTGGTGTTTTTTGGCGTGGAGTCGCGTGGGGACTTGAAAACTTAGCGACTTGGTAACTTGGAGTAAGATCGCGCGACGTGGATTTCTTAACGCGACTTGTTGTTTTCCGCTTAAAATAGCGAACTTAATGTATAGCGTGGCGTAAGGAGTAAAAAGAGTAAAGTAGAGTAAAGGTTTGTTGTAGAGGGTAAGGTCGAAGGTCGTTTGTTATTAAAGGTTGTAAGTGAAGGGCGAAGGTTGTTTGTTATGGTTGTTTAGTGTAGAAACTTAGTCGTTTTTTTTGCAGTAATAGAACCCGCAATAGTACTAACTAAGCCGTTTGCCAACTTACCAAACTTTGAGACTTTTGACAGTCAGTCTTAACGTTTTTCTTCAAGAAGTATCAATAAAGATTTCTTGTTGTTTTTAAGTAACAATACCATTGCCTACTTCCAGATTACCGTTGAGGACTAACGCAACCCAAGAAGTCCTCTCTATTTTCCTGCCGTTGAGGACTAACGCAGTACTAATAGAGGCCCTTCGCAAGAATCTTTCCTCTACCCTAACAGTTGTAGCCACAAAATATAACAACCGAAAAGTGGCTTTTTCTTCTGTTTATCTTATCTTTACTTAACTTAATAGGCAAGCACTAATCAGTATTAGTAGGTCTTAGACGTTACAACGTTGTTGATTCGATTGGTCGAAGTAACAGTAGTATTACATATAATCAGATGGTGGATGCATTATTCTAGGTTTGGTAAACTGCTAGCCGGTCTGCACTGTAATTTGTATGGCCAAGTGCTTAGCCCGTGCCCTAGAGTGAAGTGTAGCGTACTGCACTCAACCTACATCCAATGCGGTAAGTCTGCACAACGCAATACACTCAACTTGCAGTTTAGTATAGTCAACTTTACTTACAGTAAAGTTGACCTACTGCACTATATATAATAATATTCCAACATTATTCATAATTTTGGTACTTATCGGAAATATTTTTAGCTAGAAAACGACACCACCGATCTCTTTACCAGATGTATCAGTTACGAGGTAATATTTACGCATGAAATTTGAAGCTATCGTAACTTTTTATTGAATGGCCAGATATATGATAAGGAAAGCTTCAGTATACATTTTTTCCTACTGAAAATATTTAAAAATTCATTATATTTTCTTCGAAACTTTCCTTGTTGATATCATTTATGGTACTTTTCTTATATAGGATATTTTTAGGATTGTTGTCTATGATTCTTTGCTAGGTATGTACCTCGAGATATTTGGGGTGAGGTAAAGGAATCCGTTTGATATTTTTTACGAAGTAGGATGATTTTCAGATTTCGCCTATATTTCGAATCTTTTCCGATGTCTTTTTAACAATTTTGAGCTCAACGAGTGAATGTGGATTTCAAATAGGATAGTTTTGTAAGGGGTAAGATTGGTCTTTTCGAATGCAAGGTAAAAAAAAATTAATAGTAAAGGAATTTGAATCTTACGCCAAATCTATGCGATGAAGTATTGTCGTCGTTAATATATACGTCGAAAGCCGTTTCCCAAGTATGTTTGTACCCTATCAGTGAAGGTAGTGTTAGCTCATTGGTTTTTGTATCCTTTCAGTTATTTTTCGTGGCGTTTTCGTCAGTTCTATGTTATCTTCGCTATTAAAGTAATTGGGTTCGCTAATTTTCATATTAATTTCGTTTCAAAATAGCTATTTACCATATGCAATATTATCAAGTACATAATAGATACATCCGCTTCTTAATATATCTTAGGATATTTTTAATATAAAATATTATATGTTTGGTATAATGAATGCTGTTTTATATTCGTATCTAGGTATAATAGGTATATTTTAGTACCCGTTCAACGCGTCACTTCAAAAGAAAACATTATGGTAGCCTTCAAAAAAGGTGTTATAAACTTTATCTGGTAAGTGTATTAGCTATCATGGTTTAATTATATAATGATTAATTGTAATATAGGTGTTTATAGATCGATGTTTACCATCTTTTTCGGTAGGTAATATAAGTACGCTCCCTATTTTGACTGGCTTGGTATATAAAATCCTGTTAACTTTATCTTTGAATGAACTTTTTGTGTGAAAGCGACTTTGTCTTGTAAGTATCTGGGTTGTTTTAACTTAAACGGCCTATTATTTGGTTCGAGTTCGATAAAATAAATAACGAGATTAGTTATTTACATATCCCTTAAACCGAAAGTGAATGTATCTCTACAGTTGTATGCCAGTCTCTTAACCAATGCTAATCCACTTCCTTTTTGCTCGCAAACTTATTGGTATTTCTCGTTGGAGAATTCGTTTACTTCATTCATTTTATATATATCTTTAGTATCGATTACGGAAAACTTGAACCATTTTTAATAGTATCCTATAGCGTATTATCTAATTCTCTTGGTTAAAGTCAACGTCCAACATTTTCATCGAATTTATTATTTTATGCCATTAGGATCATCTCCCTTATACTTTTCGCCAGTAAAATTTCTGTTTTTATAAGTTCTCTCTTCCATCATTGTTAATATTCGTATGCCGGTACATTTCGAATAATTTTCTGTCTTTTTCGCTCCTGAACGCTCGTACTACTTAAATATTATCGTTTTAACGGTTTAAACCCGAATTGTTTTTCCCGTTATAATTAAAAACTAGAAATTTAAAAGTTGATAGTAGTAGTGTAAGTCAATTAGAAATTTTTGTTTCCTCTTTTCTTCCCAAACTCTGAATTGATGTACGCGAAACAGGCAAGCGTAATAAACAGTAAATGATGTCGAGATATTTTTTAGTAAGCAACCATTTTACATTATGAAACTTAATAACTTTTTTTCGATTCTCTTCTCATTTATCCGTTTTGTTTTGAAATTATAGTTATTGTTTTCGCCTTGTCCTTATATATTCTTGTCTTATCTTCTTTTGTATTCGTTTCGTATTCGTTCGCGTATGTTTAGTTTTAGTTAGTGTATACTTTCTTTCTATTTTCGTTAAGTATAATTAAAACGTCTTAAAAATGTACTCGTTTATAAATACCAATATCTCTTAGGGCCTTCGGCTGCCGAAATGCCTCTCCCAGGTACGAGGCTCGCCTTAGTTTAGGAATCTATTTTAATTTTATCATATGTATTTTACGAATTTAATAAGTTTATTTAATTTTGTTAAGAATTCTACGTTATTTTTATAAAGGGTCAGATCTTTGTCCCCGTCGCTATTATTTTTGTTCTTTGAGTTTAACCTCGACGTTTAACTTTTACTATTGGTATTTAATTTATCTGAATAGTATTGGTCTTTATCCGAAAGAAGATTTATGCCAACCAGATAAATATTAAAAGAAAATGACTTTACACGTCGTTTCATAGGTACAATAACAAAGTATCCACCTTCGACTAAGAATGTAGGAGTATTACTAATATATTAATTAATAGTTAAGTGACGAACGAGCTAATTAACACTTAATAATAAGTTGTATTAATGATAGTAAACTTCAATAAATACTCAAATCAAAGAAACAATGTCACTAATAATGAAGAAGAATAAAATATAAGTCGATAATATCGTACGGCTTTTATTAGCTATCGTCAACATTATAGGCAGATTTGCCGTTTGAATAGTTATTTTTTTAAGCGGTTCGCTATATATTGTATAATACCTTTAACGAAAAAACCCGTTATTTACCAAGCATTTGCTTATGGAAATATTATAAGTATCTCCCTAATTTTACCCGAATCAGATTTTTATTATATGAGGTATCGCGCGATCCTTTACGAATGTTATTACCGTTATATATATGAGTTTTATATGTTTTCATTTTTCTTTCTTCGTATTTTCTTCGTTTATTTTCGCGCGTCAAATGGTATCGTGGCCATACATTTTCGATATATGTTTACGTAAGATAGGACTGCGGTCCAATAGTTATTCGAGTGTAATTCTTTGTTAAATTTCTTACAGGATATTTGTTAAATAAGAACGTTTTTAGGAAAGCTTAAAATATTCGGATAGGTATAGTATTCTATGTTTTTTTTTGTGTTATTCGACTTATAGTCCTTTTATATAACGGCAAGAAACTAGGAAAGCTTTGTATGAAACCGTTTTTATCGGCCTAAATTATCGACGACATAGTTTAAGAATGCGATATTTGAGAATAAGGGAAGTTCAGCCTCGTGTAGATGGTAGATAGACCTCCCTCCTTATTTTTGGTACGAGTATATAGGTTTTTACGTCTCGTGGTTCGAATGTTACGGCGTTTAACAGCTATCGAAGGCATAATGTCCACATTTTCTCTTATAGTATCTTTGTCTTTCCCTTTTTTTTCACGAATACGTCGGTGGTCTTTGCGAGTAGGTTAGTGGTTTTCGTAAGTATATTAGCGCCCCTTAAGCTTGGTTTAGAAGTCTCACACACTGCTTTTCAGTATATTCGAGGTTACCAAATTCGAAAAATTAGTACGATTGATATCGAATATAGGATGAAAGGTTCAATACTTAGTTTAATCTATTGATACCATAAATAATAGCTCATATATTTTCGAGTTTGTCTCTCCTCCTATTTGAAATTATTCGGGAATTGCTCGCCTTACTAATACGAGGTTTCGTATCTAATACGCTTGTAACCATCGTTATCTGGAATAATAACAGTTATAAAATCTGTGATAGTGTGTAGGCACATTTCCGCAATTAAAATATATGTGTGTTATTTTAAGTCTGTTGTTACTGTTTATTTTTCACACTGTCTTTTTGCTGATATGGACCGGTGCCCCGAGTACCTTGCGAATCCGCCATAGTTGCTTGAAGAGCGAATTAGAAATGGGTCTAATATTGATTTTGGTATCTACGAGCAATTTGTAAGTCGTAGGGAGTATTTCCTCTATTACTTTAAAGTATTTTCTAGTCTATTTGTTTTTGTATTAGTTTTATGGCTTGTATAGCTTTAGCTAATACTCTTTTTATCGAATATTGTTAAGTACCATCATTTTATTATTACGTATGATAACATAAAAACCATTATCATTCTAACTAGAAACTATAGTGACTAAGATAAGCGTTTTACGTGTAATATAGTAAGTACCTTTATCTTTTGACATTTCGGTTTTATCCATAAGATCATTTAAAATTAAATTGTTAGTTACTTTATTTTGTAATATTATATCTTTTTTTCCATCTGTTGTCCTTTAGGTGTACAAGAAATCGATTTTTCCTTTTTTTGTAGTATATAGGGGCATTGTATGGCGAGGCTATCCGCTTTCCACATGTAGTTAATGAGTGACTTGTTAGGATGCCATACGAATAAATTTACCTTCATTGCCACGCTAGTGTTTATTATTATTGAAAGGGATTTAAACCGAGTAGTGAAGAGGATTTTTAACCTATCCTATTCTCGGAATTATTCCTTTAGTATATTTCTATATTATTTCACGACTTATTCCTTTAATTTGGGTTTAAGATAACTTTTATACATTTTTTTAAAAATTATAGTGTCTCGAGATTGTATTTTCGCCGTAACCTCGTTATCCTTGACATAATCGTTCGCGCTTTCGCTAGGTTATCTAGCAAATATTCGTGGAAAGTTTATCTTATTCAATAATAAAGGATAGTAATATAATATTGTTAACGTAAGGGTTTAAATATTCATTGTCGATAAAGATTTTTGTGCTTAAAAATAAAGTTTTGTAATATGGTATGTACGTTGGGTAGTCATTTTTTTCGAATCCGGTTTACGAATTTCGATAATCTGTCTCTAACTTGTTTTTCTAACCTGATTTGAGCCAGTTTTTCAAATAGTCAGCTTTGGCTGATTCGGTCTCGCGGTTTTTATTTTCGTTCTCTTTTTCGTCGTACTCATTCACACGTTCTTCGTACTCGTTCTCGTTTAATTTGTTTTCTTGTTCTCTTTGTGTGCGTACTCGTTCTCGTTGCGTTTGTAATCGTTAATATTTCGTGTGTTTTCGTTTTCGTTTTCGTTTGGTGTGTATTTGTTCTCTTCTGGTGGTTTTTCGTCGATTTCAACTTAGAAATCAGGATATTTGTGAGGTAAAACAACTTCTGTAATAGTTTAACAAATGATTATAATAGAAAATAGTGTATTTTAGAGAGGTATTTAAGGGGTTAAAAGTGAATTTGAATTATTGTTATTTTAATCTAGTTAGTGCCCACGGATAACTCCTTATTCCCCAAACATCTTTCCTATGATTGTGGGTAGCCATTACCTGAATATAAGTTATTCTTGGCATATGCACAAGTTTTCTTCACTATGAAGTCAGATAAGTATACGAAATAATACACCACCGGCTTTAAAATACAGTTTTATCCCTTTACTAAAAATTAACTTTTAAAATTATACACAAATAATCAGTTTCCACTACCATTAACCGGTTGAAGTCTTAATATGTCGAAATTAGAGCTGTAAAAAATATGATTTAACGTTCAAATAACATATTCCTTTAGATCTGTTTAAACCCACCGGGTTCCTTATTTTGTAAATCGAATAGGGTAACTAGCTTATTCGCAAAATTTACTAATAAAGTTTCGATAAAAATTGTTAAACCGCAAAAAGCTTTAAACCTTTTAAACGGTACGTAAAAACTTGTATTCGCGAATAACCCGGACTTTTTCAGGGTCGGCCCGAATACCTACCCCAACCATTACAATAAAACCAAGATATTTTACCTCTTTTATCACGAAATTACATATCTTTCAATTCAAGTTTTACTCGGCATCGTATAAGCGTGCCAAAATTACGCGAACCTTAGTTATATAATTCTATTTAATACCAAAAAAAAAAAACCTAAAACGTCGTTGAAGTATACCATAACAAAATTTTCTAAAATATCCGTTATTATATAATTGATATAAAATTAAAACATTGTTGACGTTTTAGTTAATTGAAAAGAGGTAACTAGTTATTTGAATTAGTTAAATTGAACATGAAAGGTCGGATATAACCTGGACGCGGTAAAACACTATTTACATATTTAGCTTTATCACTTACGTCGACTTGGATAATACCTATAAGGTTTCTTTAATTAAAGGAAGGGGAAAAGAATTTTATTAGGTAATTTTATTTAACGCCCGGTAATCAACGTTCAACCGTTACCATTCCCCTGGTTTGGAAATTAATAACATCAACGTTATGACCGACAAAAAATTACTTCAACCTAACCCTTATTTACTAATTCGGTAAACTAACGTTGGAGTTCAAGGAATTAATTTCATAGTATCGAATATAACGGCCCTTATAATCTATCCAGTAGAAATTCGTTTTCGTTCGGTTTAATATAGATATAATAGTCGAATTTCCATCAATATGGGGGTAAAGCCGTTACCCTTTCCTTATTGAATAAATTTCGAAATTCCGCTAATTCGGGTGAAAAACGTAACAAATTTTTTTTCCTATTTTTTTATTTACTGTCACCGGGTAGTGCCCATTATATAGCTAGTATAGTGTGACCCTCGCTAATGTGAAAATACATACATATACCGGCGGGAAGACTCTCAACTTGAATGTTTCTACCCTATAATAACCACCCTATTCGAAAAATTCCTATTTCCAAGTTGCACCGTGTAATCCGTTGAATAAACTGTTATAAAAGCCCTGTCCTAAACTAAACAATTATATAAGGTTGAAATATATATTTTAAATACCTGTAACTAATTTCCGGGTAATATAGTATACGTATATATAAAATGCCGTTAGGGCTTTATAATTAACTGCGTTAGTCCTTACTACGTATTATAAACTTATCTTGTTTACAAATATAGATTATATTTATATAACTTTATCAACTTACCACGTAAAAAAGGGTGAGTATCATTAGGTGTTTCGAAGTGGAATCGTAACCAAATATACTTATAGAGAAAAATATACCGCATTATATAACCTTTGTTTATAAAACAAAAATCCAAATAAAAACCCTTACAAGCAATCGAACCCTAACACAGATTTCCAATTAAGGCCTTAAGTTGCCTTATATCTTGAAGACTCGTAACATTATATGGGCGTCAAAGCTATAGCCTTAGCCGGACCATATTACACGCCTATTTTAATCCTTATCCGACGCCTGTACGTATCGAGGATTTGATAGACTTGAAGAAGTAAAGAGAGTCTATAAATATATATTTTGGTTTAAAAATCGTAATAGTGGGAAAAATATAATTTACAAATAGGTAAAAGGTATATTTCATAGTTTCGGTAAAAAAACCACAATCCGAACCACCCTTCTACTATGAGTCTTAAATCTAAGAAATGTAAAAAATCGTAAAATAGGGTACATTACTAAGCGGATGGTGTACCGGACAAAATATTTTGTATATAGCTAAAGGCGTATAAAATATAGTCAAAAGCTCCGTTAAGCAGGTGAAGCGCCAGTGTGGGTAACGATACCTAAGAAATAAAAAAAAATTAAACTACAATAAAATGCAAAGAAAATGAAATGAAAAAATTTGAAAAAATTAACAATAAAACACAGTAAAAAAATGAAATAAAAAAAATTAAAGAAATTTTTTTGAAATAAAAATGAAAAAATAAAAAAATAAAAAAGTAAAAAAGAAAAAAAATTAAAAAAATTAAAAAAGAAGTAAAAGGAAATAGAAGAAAATAGAAGAAAAGAAAAGAAAAGAAAAAAGAGAAGAAAAGAAAAGAAAAGAAAAGAAAAGAAAATAGAATGAAAAATTGAAATTTGAAAAAATGAAAATAAAAATAAAAATAAAAAACTATAAAGAAATTAATAAAAATAAACAAACAAATAAATGAAGAAAGAAAGAAAGAAAGAAAGAGAGAAAGAAGAAAAGAAAGAAAGAGAGAAAGAAGAAAAGAAAGAAAGAAAGAAAGAAAGAAAGGAATAAATAAATAAATGAATAAATAAATAAAAAAATAAAAAATGAATAAATAAATAAAAAAAAATAAAAAAAAAATAAAAAAATAAATGAATAAATAAATAAATAAATAAAAAAATAAATAAATAAATAAATAAATAAATAAATAAATAAATAAATAAAGAAATAAATAAATAAATAAATAAATAAATAAATAAATAAATAAATAAATAAATAAATAAATAAATAAATAAATAAATAAATAAATAAATAAATAAATAAATAAATAAATAAATAAATAAATACATAAATAAATAAATAAATAAATAAATAAATAAATAAATAAATAAATAAAAGCCGTTAAGTACGAGCACTTATAATAAAGGGTTAGACCTTAAAGTGTAAAAGTAATTAAACTTATAGTGTGTAAGTTCAAGTCTTAAGGGCCATATTGGCATAAGTAACGGGGGACGGAATCGTTGGTTGTAAGGGCTATTTTCTTAATACACTATTGCGCGGGCGGTGCGCCGGGCCGACGACGATCTTGATAGCCAAAAAAGGTGTCCCGGAAAATATTCAAGTGGTGATAAAGCAGATTAATGATATTGTGGTGAAATAGAATATATATAAAGTAATGGTGTTGAAAGCGGCTAGACCTAATTTTTTTTTTCTCGGAAGTGGGGACTGTTAGGGTTTACAGTATAGGCCCCCTACCTTCCTTAACAAGGTGGTCTATACACCTATGCCAAGAAAGTTTATGCAAGGTCGAGGATGTTCTTTTCCTTTTTTTACGACCGTCGGCGCCATCGATTGTAAAACCCGCGTTATTTCGTAAAAAACTGTAACAAATACTATTTATGATTAGTCTCTCGTACGTTATATCACCTGTGAAAACCGGATTACTACGTTAATAAAAATAAATCTTATAATACCCTACCTATCCCCTATCTTAAAGCGTAATATTATTGTATAAATTATTAATCATTCTTAACTATTAAATACTAAGCGATTTTCGCCAACATTTAAAATTAATTATTAATAATATAATTATAATATATTAAAAATCATTTCTCAATCTATTGCTTAATTCATTAATTTTAACATTGGGTTCGACTATTGATTAATGTCTATGCGCAATTTTGCTATATAGGTAATACATATATTACATTATAAATCTAATACTGTACCTAAATTTTCAGGATATAATGTCTGAATTTACTTTATTTTTAACCGTTATACCAAATCAGGGCTTACAATAAAATCATCATTATAACTGAAATTAATTTGAATATATATAATTTAATTGTTATAAGACATTTAAAAATAAAAATGTATTTTCGTTTATATTTTTTTTAATTCAATTGAATTCCTTGTTACTCGATGTTATACTACGCCGCTAAAGTTATATATCTCCTAAACGAAACTATATTTGGAAATCAAGTTTCTCCCGTTACCAATAATAAGGGACTAATATTTACCTTTTCGACTTGAATCATATACGCCTACGTCGAAGGAAAAGCCCGGCGAAATTTATAAACCCGTTGGTAATAATTCGAAAAGCTACAACATAGGCAACACCTAATAACTTATCTAACCCGGCGTTCCTCTACAGTTACTTACGTCACCCGGTGTACTCAATTTTAAGTTTATAATAAGCGGGCTTTTTAAGATAACGAATTACAATTACCACAGCTTTTTGACGAAAATAATTAAATAACGTAAACCCCTGTTATAGCTTTATTTTTATCAGGTCACGGTACCTGTATAAGGTCCGATAATTATCGACCAAAACATCGTTCCAAGTCTAAAAATTCTAACTGGTCCGCGAACTGGCAGTATTTCGCTAAAGCCGCGACATAGTCGATACGGTTTTCGTCTACCGTAATGGATTTATCTCGAATACGTGAAAAAACGTGAAAACGAAAATAATTGTATTTAACGGGTAAAGGTTAATCCAAACCACCCACTTAAGTAAACAATATTTTGGAATCAATAATACACGGTATCTATAGGTCTTTATCGCTTATAAATAATTCTTTCAACTAAACCAAAGCTTTATTCACGCGAAAAAAACCGTTAAAGGTAACTATAATAGAATCGAAAAAATTATTAGTACCGTATATTTCATCGTATCCGCCGGCTTCGTAATATGTCATAACAACCTACTTTATATCCGGCGTATAAAAACTATATACGTCGAAAACGTATACCGACCTTCCCCAATTTACATTTTATCTGCGTTAAATTTAAATTCAATCGTTCAACGCATCGAAGCTTAGGTAAAAGCAAATTTATCGAATTACGATTAGTCGTATCGTTTCCGATTTCTTTTAGGCGTTAAAAACAGCGCCAGTAACCGCCAAATCGGTTTTAAATTACTAAAAAATCATAAGGTTCAATACGAAAACGGATTAAATAAGATATAATGTATAATATCATATAAACGATATTTATCAGCCTAAATCAGCTCCAAAAAGGTAAAATATATATTTTCAAAAATAGAAAACTAAGTATTCGCCGACGGCCTCTTTCCCCTAATAATGTTTAAATATAACGCAAAATTATTAATATTTACTATTAATTAGTCTATTAGAAGAAATATCCCTGAAATGAGAATAAAAAGAAAACTATAATTATATATTATTATGCGACCTACAAGGACGTACCAGATAAATACCAATTAAATTCATCAATTAAAGTACTGAGAAAAACTATAAAAGGCTACAAAAGTCTTTCGCATAAAACTTATGTGCACGGTCTGTACACGGTACATCACATGCCCTCATACATGATGTCTGTGGACCGTGCCGGAGCCGCGCCTGGTTCGGATGCTGCACATCCCGTTATATGCACAGTTATGTAACCTATAAACTTAATAGTTAATGGCCTAAGTCTATAACACTACTTTTTATTCCCCCTACTTCATAAGGTGATCAATAAAACATGTTAAGGTCGCTACTCCAAACGAAAACACCAAAAATCGCCATATTACACCAAAAAAGGCCACGTCATACGACTCCATGCCCAAATTTTTAAGTTCTTACATGCCCAAATCACTAAGTTTCTTTACCTTAATCAACAATTTCCTTTACTTAAAATACCAAATCCAACTTAAATTAACGTTAACCTGTCAACCAAACCGTCAAAATGGCATCGGAAAACTTAAAGATAAAAGTTGTTGAGGCATTGAAATTCCTTTTCGCAAAATATTGCGACGAAAACCTCTGGTTCAAAAACGTAAACACTAACTCAACAGAAATACACCTAATTAACTTCGTCAGCCAATTTATACTAGACTTAAATCCTAATAAAAGTAACCAAAATATATAGGTTTTTTTTATACAAATACTTTATAAATTAGACTTTTCAAATGTATAATTAAACTCCAAAAACGATTAAAAACAGGTTGAACACAATCTTTCGAAATCGTAAGATCTTCATTCCGAATGAAAAAGGAAACATATCGTACGCACTTTTTAACTTGGTTTAAATAGAAAAATATTCCTAAACCCGTTTAACCAAAAAAAAAAAAAAAACGTAAAGGAAAAATCCTTATTAAATATAGTTATTATAAATATTTCAAAGGATCAATACCTCATC
The DNA here is from genome assembly GCA_038502455.1 of Anisogramma anomala. Taxonomy (NCBI): domain Eukaryota; kingdom Fungi; phylum Ascomycota; class Sordariomycetes; order Diaporthales; family Gnomoniaceae; genus Anisogramma; species Anisogramma anomala. The sequence continues at coordinate 36,311,362 of JASMMZ010000003.1, read as the reverse complement.
CAAAAATTAAATCAAATCTTCATCCCACACTTTTAAAAAAAAAACTGTAAATTTTTGAAGCAGTTCATCTCCAACTTCTACTCGTAATACCGTAAATTACGTACTTGTTAGAAAAGAAACGCGTAAAACAGAAACTTCTAACACGGAAAAAGGAATTAACGTCAACACTATCCACCAGTCAATGAAGTAAAATCGTTAAATCCCTTATACCTCTTAAATTTTCCCTTAAAATATTCAAATTCTTTAAAGCGAAACTTCTCACAACAGGTATACATACACACATAAACCTACTACAAACCCTACCATAGTGATTTATTCCTCTAGTGAAATGACTGGCAACTACGTCTATCACTATAATTTTCAAACGTAAACAAGTATTTTCGACGACTATGACAATTATCGTAACCTTCCTTCCAAACCTATTAAAATAGCAAATATTAACTATAAGTTACTTAAAAATTTGTCAAAAGATTAAAATGAAGTAGAAAATCATAACGAGAAAGCTTATAACCTTCTTAATACAATAATAATATCATTCCTTGACATTTGTAAGTTTATTGAAGTTCTAATTTTAAGTTTTCACTCACTATTTCCAAAAATATTCACGGATTACGCTAGAGATTGTGACTTAATCTTCTAAATGAAGGTATGTACATTCCCTAAAATATACGATAATATAAAAAGCTACTTCGAATACAACGTCTATCTTACGAGATACTACATATATTGGGTCACCACAAGGTAAACAACAACAATAATTTTAAATAAAAAAGATAAAATACCAATGGATATCCTTAATCAAATACTTACCAAATTAATGTTATGCTAACCAGTAACAGTAACGATAGACGCTAGCAAAACTAAAATGCGCGAGTAAGTACAGGCAACTATCACAGGCATCAAAGAGTTTAAATACGTTGTATAACGCACAAATACTACCTACGAAGGCTTTTTTAACTATTTGCGATTTTCGTTTACTACTTTGATAAGACATACACCAAAATTAGTTAGTATTTACCCTTACGCTAATGATCTACACGACTAGGATAACGAAAACCTTCCAATTACATACTAGCCCAAGTAAGAAAAGCCACAACTATCAAAATTCAATCCAAAACCTTTAAACTAAAAGCTATGTTAGTAATAACAACGTAGACAAAACTTAAACTGACCTATTAATCGTAAGAATTATAGTCGTAATATTAGTAAAAAATTCGAAGTTGTCATAAATCAGATTATTCGTAAACTCACCAGCATATGACTTAATGTAATAAATAATAAGTGATATATTACATACAATACTTTATTACTTTGAGGGGAAATTATTTAGACTCCATTATAAATCGCGACGGAAAAAATTGCTTTTAAAGATCAAAATACGTTATAGAAAGTCACGTGTGATAAATATACCGCTCTAAGAACGACTCAGTAACTAGTCGACTATGCCTTTTTTATATCGCTTGACTAAGAAAAACCCTAACATTTACCATAAAAATCAAACATTTAACCCCTTACACACTTTTAACCATTTCTATCGCTACATGAAACATTTTGAGGTTTTATTCTATATAAAAGGGCAGTAACCTATTTAAAAAAAGGAAATTTGTAATATCTAGCACTATAACGAAAAAACATTTTGATACTAAAATCAATCGTTGAAATACCGGCAAGGTTAGAGTTAACTTTGACACAAACGAACACCTATTATCACCAGCATCAACAACAATATAAACAATTGTTCGGCTAGTTACATTCAAAATCCTAAAGTCCCCTACACCTTTCCTCTTTCACTTGAAAAATATGAAAATCCTTAGTGTGAAGGTTAACGTCAATATTTACAAGCTGGTTAAAAACAGCCGGAGGTTCACTTTCTCCTTTAAATAAAGGCAACCTTGGTTTCACATTTAAGGCTTCAAAACAACGATATTAAACCTAATGAGGTTATAAATACATTAATTACACCGAAGTTTTAATTAACACGCCTTCAACAAGCTATACAAAGTCTTTAAGTCTGTGAGTCATAAAAATGTGGAATAATTTATTCTGAAGACTATGAAAAAGCTTCATCACATTTCCTAAAATTATACCTAAATACCTCAAATATTCAAATTTATGTTGAACAAAGCTAAAGACTTTGATCATAAAATATTCGTTAATTTTTTTTACTTAGATAATACGCTTGCTCTTTACGTCATAAACCCAGCAACCTCAATTTACGGCGCCAAGTTCCTCAAGTCGTCATCAGCGAGAAACAATTGAATAACAGTTAGAATGTTATATATTAACACGTATTTAACCCCACCAAACATCATCGTTTACGATATTAACACCAACATTGCCACAACTAAATTCTAGACGAATGCCAAAATGATGGAGATTTAATGTAAATAAGTACTTATTAAAGCTTATTAAACTATGAGAAAATTTAAAATAATATAATCACGAATTTAAACGACGTATAACATTTTTAACCTAAAAATTAAAAGCTTTACAGACCAAAAAACACGTCTTTATATGGTGGTAAAGAGTTTGAATAACATGATAGGCCTTAACGACTTAGTATTCACTTTATGAGTATTTAAAATATATCATCGTTTAACGAAAAAAACTCAGGTATAATAGTACCCCAAAAATACCGCGGCATATAGTAAGGTTTTGAAGGAATTGTGGAAGAAATTTACCAAGAGTTAATTTAACAATGACTTTAACACCAAAAAAAGCCTCATAACGATCAACATATTAACTTTGCTATTTCAAAGCGAAGTTATCGTATATTAACAGCCAAGGAAATGGGATAGCCCATTTCAGATTTCGAGTATCATAAACCTTAAAATAGTTGTTGAAATTACCAACGGTCTTATAACGTTTGTCATAATTTAAATTAAATCTTATATTGTGACGACTCACTATAAAGATAATAACGAAAATCCTCAAGCTAAATGAATTAGCCAATAAAACCATTCTCTCTTTATAATCGATAAACCGATAAAACGACAACGGCGCGACTAATAACGAAAAAGGAGAAATATTAAAGACGAGGAATTTAAACCGGGCAACATCAATAATACTATATAGATTAACAAGAGAAAATGTGACAATTGAAACTTAACCGTTAAGTTTCAAACACAAAAAAATCATCAAAACTTTAGGTAAACCCTTGAAAGAAAACTATAGGGTTAATATTAATAGATTCTTTACTCGAGGAGTTATATAATTTTTACACAAGAGCTATTTTAACCTCTAGAAATTTAATGTCACTATATTTAAGTCTAGTATTATTTACGAGGTTAAAGGTAAACTACGTGCAACACATAAAAAAAGTCTCGTATAATAACTTAAGGATACGGTAATGAATACAAAAACTAAATCTTTATACTATCGCCAATGATTTTTAAAAAATTAATATTTCATGTTTATACTGGTAATAGGCGTATTGGCAAAACCTAATGGGAAATTCACCCATTATAATTGTAATATCACTCAGGCGTGAATGCAGTTAGCAACTAATTTACAAAGAATTATATTACTAGAATTACCTTGAAAACTTCATAATAGGTACTTACTGGGAACGGTTATATAATACATTAAACCGCTATACAAATTATATGAAACAGAAATTTATTGGTTTATAATCTATTAATCATACTTCAAGTTAATGTTAAAGATAAAATATGTTTAAACAGTAGTAATTGAAGTACAATAAGTCATTTTTTCTGCAAGTAGGTTGACTATACTGACTGAAAGTTGATTGTATTGTTTTATAGGTCTATGATAAAGTTATGTAGAGTATATGCTCATTTCACATTAGGTTACGGTCTAAGTAATTAGCTATACAAATTATTATGCAGACCGGCTAAAGGTCTGCAAAACCTAAAACAATACATTCACTACTTGACCACGCAATACTACTATTACTTCAATCACGTTTCGAATCGACAACGTTGCAACATCTATAGTCCTACCAACAAAATCATTAATTAACTACCCGTATTTTCTAAATACGTAAAATAAAGATTTACACAAAGTGGGTATAAAAATTGACGATATTATCTCGGTTAAAGATATAAATATTTCAAGTTTTAAAATTTTCAATCTGTTACGACTTTAACAAAGGGAAAATATTTAGATTTTAATGAAAAATCAATCCGTAAATATAGTAATAACGATGTTAATATCTATTTAAGTTTTTGTTAAAATGGGTAATACATTAATTCATTTACGATGAATAAGCTTAATATGGTCAATTCTTAGAAGTACTAGAAATAATGCGCACTTAGTAGTTATATCGCGATCTTATACCAGCTGAAGGTATCATATGATATTTTAATTACAGAACAAGCCTAAACCCAATTTAATAAGGATTACAATCCATTAAATAAGAAGTTGGAATAGAATATGAAGAACTTTGATCGTGTGTTTAATATAGTTATAATTAACTTGTCGAAAACTAAATAGATGATTTTTATGAACTGTTATTTCATTATCAATATTGACATGTCGTTAGATATCGGGTTTATCATAACGATCATTAATAAGAATATGAGAAAATAAAACTAGTTCGTAATCATAGGATACCTAATTTATTAGACCTTTGTTAAGTGTAAAAGAATTACGAAAAAAGCATTACTTTCGAAAGTCTATAGTATAATGGCCGGCTTCAAAGTATATATAGTTATATCAAAAACCATCAACATCGTTATTAGGCTGCTAAATATGTTACTTATCGCGCTTGTAATTTATATCGATTCGAAAAAAAATATTTTAATATTCTTTAAACTTTGGTACGACCAACAAAAAACGCCTCATAATCCACGCAATAACACTCCGCGAAGTATGCAAAATTATAGAAATCAAGAAATTTAGTTGAATGAATAATAAGGATATCTCGGTGGGTTTTATAACGAAGTTGGTATGAAATGAATCCCTGTAAAGTTTTGTAAATAATAATAAGCTGACTATATGTATTAAAATATACATTAAAAGGCCACCTAACAAGGTTGAATCAAGTGACGAAAAGCAGGGAAAAAAGTAAAGGTACCTTAACAAACCAGAAAACTTATAAATAATTAAAGTCGGTGATTTGGTTATTTGGTACAGTTGAGTTTAAGGTACGTATAAATCTAGAACGAAATATTTGTATACACAAGTTGGTAAAATCGACACTCGGAATCGTGGGGTGGATGGAAATAACTGGAGTCAATGTGAATGCGGAACATATCGGAATTAATAAGGGTCCGGCCGACGGATGAGAAAGCACTTTAGTAACTACTGCAAATAAGTGGTTTGCCACACTAATGTACTTATACAAAACAAAAAGCCGCCAGTATTAAAAAAGCAATCAGTTTCATGTAATGATCACACTAAATACCCGTGAGTATATAGAAGGTTTCAGAGGGTTTATGTTATCAAGAAGGTAGCAGAGGTGCTGAGTGAACAATATCGCAACCGTGCAAGTAATGATCAAAAGCCGTGAGGCTATTTAGAATATACTGAGACTGAATACTTGGATTGACAACTGAAGAGCTATGAAGGAAATGCTATCTATGTGGTGATGACCGTGTCCTTATATATCCGTGCCTTCATACCGTTTTCAGTACTGGATCACTTGGATCAGTACTGATCCCACTGATCCTAATCACATGATTGGTTTAGTCATTTCCGCTAACAAAGGAAAGGTGTTCCCCGCCTGATGTGTTGGACTTCGGGCTCAGCTGCACACTGGCTTGCTTCCTGACCCGCTATCATGCTTGGGTCGTGACAAGTAGCAACTTGTAATGATCATACTAAATACCCGTGAGTATATAGAAGGTGTCAGAGGGTTTATGCTATCAAGAAGGTAGCAGAGGTGCTGAGTGAACAATATCGCAACCGTGCAAGTAATGATCAAAAGCCGTGAGGCTATTCAGAATATACTGAGACTGAATACTTAGATTGACAACTGAAGAGCTATGAAGGAAATACTATCTGTTTGGTGATGACCGTGTCCTTATATATCCGTGCCTTCATACCGTCTTCAGTACTGGACCGCTGGAGTCGCTGTCGGTTCCATCGGTCCTTCCCTGTCCGGGGTTGCTGACATAAGAGAAGTTCCCCGCCTGATGTGTTGGACTTCAGGCTTCTCAGTGGCGCAGTTGCATACTGGCCTATTTCCTGACCCAACCGCAGTCTGGGTCATGACACAACTGTTTCTTTAGTTTATAAATCAACCAAAGATAAATTTTTAACTTTTATACTTAAACTGTAAAGCTTTAATAGGTTAGTTTGGTTTATAATAAACTTAAGGCATTAAAATCAGTTGCGAAAAGTCAGAGTATTACAACTATAGCTTTCTTGAAACTTAACTGATATTTAAACTATTCCTTTTCTAGTAAGCTACATAATACCACCCCCTTTTCGTAATCCGGGGTAGTTTTCGCCTTATATCTCGAAATTTGAAAACTATTTCTCTATTTTCAAAATATAGTAAAATAAGCCTAAATTAGTTCTAATGAGGTCTCGAAACTGGAGTTTATTAATTTTAAAATAATGTTATGGCGTGGGGAAAAAAGGAAAAAAGTTAAAACTTGACATTGAATTTTAATGGCTTAACGTTAAAAGTGGGGCTTGTGCGGCGGCATTACACGCTTCTAATACAGTTTTAAATCGGTATTAATGGCAGACTAATTTAAAAAGTTAAGCTCTTAACATTGAAAATGAATACTTTAACATTAAAGGTAAACACCTTAAAGCGGGTACACTCGTATGAAATACGGCCTTTAATTGGTCGAAATTCTCTAATGCAAGGATCTATACATGGTCTTGCGCAGTAGACCTGTCAAATTAAATATCTGATTTCGCAATTAATAGTGGCAGCACTATAAAATTATAATGCTTCAAATAGCAATGGTTTTTTATTTTACTGTTATCAACTGTAATAACGTCCACTTTTTATCCCTTACTAATCGATTTACTAGCATTGAAAGGCCGTAGGTTTGTGTGTAATACCCAATAAGTTTATACCGAGTGGCCCTTGTCAGAGACTTTATGGAAGTTATTTTTAAACTGATTTATACGCTGGTTACGATTAACAGGTAACTTTTTCTTCGGTCTTTTTTATAGGATGGAATTTAAAGTTTCCTTTTCTATTTAAAGCTGGTTCTCATCTTGTAAGTCCGATTATGGATTACGTAATGATAAAGAGACTGATTTCCTCAAATCACTTCGTATATGGACTGTATAGACTATAAACTTGAGCTTCGTACAAGTCAAAAACTATAGGAAATATTTAATATCTTCAACCCTACCACCTTAATAGATTAAGCTCTTTCTAGTATTCTTAAACGCTGCCATGAAGAATAATAAAGCTAAATAGTATAATAGGCGTAAAAAAAACGAAGGGTTTAAAAAAAATGATAATAAATCGGTACAGTGCCTTGACATATACCAATTAACTTCAGTAAAGCCTCATACGGGTACTTAATACCCAAGATAACTGGTAAAAGGTCTAAAGTAATAGAAAAAGTAATTATCTTAAGATCTGTATTCATATACATATAGTTTTTGAAACCTATATAAAACTGTAGTTGATAGACGTAAACAGGTAAATGTAGTTTGTTTCTGTAGAGACTGTATTAATTTTAATTTTGAAGATACCCTCCAAGATATCAAAACAATTATCAATAATAATATAGCCTTTAATTATTTTTAGCCATATATTCATATTTTCAAGGTTGAACTTTGTAAAGGTTTTTAATAATTATCACTTAGGCTCTAATAGTTGCCTTCTTTCCTAAGTTAAATAAGGATTGCTTTATGTTTCCCTCCTTCTCCGCTAATGTAACGGTGCCTGTCGACTCATATAGTTCCACCTTCGTTAACGAAGGGCTCTTAAGGCGTTCCTCAAGCTTAGCTTTCAATATATCGTATAAATCGATAGCTAACTTAAGTCTTGCCCTTTATGGGTGGTCCAAATCATGAAAAGCTTTAATCTCTGCCTCCTTATCAGCAAAATAATCAGAATTAATAGCCTAAAGTTCTTGCTCAGCTCTAGCTCTACGGGCATCACCAGATGCCTTTCGCCCTTTCCTCAATAGATCCTTAAGGTCAAAAGCCTCTAAGGCAACGGGAATAACTCTAAAGTGTAAGATAAGAAGAAATGGGGATTTAGCCAGAGGAGTGGAAAACTCATAAGTCCGTAAGGGGCGAACAAAATAATAGTTCTTTGGAAAGAAGGACTTTTATCACTAGTACTTCCGTAAATAAGTCCTAATAGTGGAAATAAATATCCACATTTTAGGGATGCTTAAAGGGCAACCTCATAAGTATTATAAGGTCCAAGAAAAGTAGACATTTTAATTTGTACCAAAAATGTGTATCTTAAATAGATTCAGTAAAATGAAGCAGTAGGACACAATCTTACTAATAATATATTGAAGGTACTACATAAAAAGATATGTTATAGGCTTGTAGATTCAAGTATTCTAGAATCTACATGGAGGACTTAATATATAATTAAGTGTATCCTCATAGAATTCTCAATCAAAGGTCGAGACTCCGTACTAGTCCATATTAGTATATACTAGTAAATACTAGTTCCTTTGTACTAGTAAGTACTAGCTCAAGTATCATCTCCGTGCTGATTTCTGTACTAGTTAATACTAGTGACCCTTGGAGATATCTACAACTCTAGTTAATTCCTTATCCTTTGGTGTTGAGAGGTTTAGTACTTGAAGTTTGTACCAAGTACTGATTAGTCCTGTTGGCCCTGCTGTTAACTAACTGTACCTATTGTATATTTTAACAGACACACTGAAAAATAAGTCTCGGATTAATATTTATGGCCGAAAAAGCCCAAGATGAAACCTAAATTACTAGAACAAACCTCGCCAAAACAATTTAGTACGTTTTAGATCGCTTATTTAAAGTATATCTAAGGCATAATAAATGTAACAATCCCAAATACGGATATAAAGGTAACAAATACTACGGAGAAAACCACGGAAACCGAAGTCAAAGCAATTACTAACGAGGATGACCATATAATGAAGCGCAGAACTTACCACGTGAATTAAAATACCCGCAGAAAAACATATAAATATTTATAAGATTTTAAAAACGATATATTATATATACTAAAGTCGACTGTTAATCGACTAGTTATCCGATACACAAGTAAATTCAAACCAAACGATAATTGGAACCGATTACCCACCCGAACAACAAATGGAAACCAATTTTACAACGGGCGTAGCCGACTACGAATGCGCTAAAACGGAATTCGATGCTTACCCTTACGAATACACTTATGGGAAAGAACAACTCGGAGAAAAATGAAATTTACAAAACGATACAGGCTAAAGAAATGGATCAGCAAGTATTTATAAGCCTTTAAAACGCCTATATAACGTTTTAATTCACACTTTCTAGCAAATACAGCAACTGGTTTCAAAGCATTATACTAAATACCAGTGTAACAAAAATCTCGACCACCGGAAAACGATAATTCGACGTTTTCGCGACGAAATTTCCCAAATTTTGACTCAACCGAACAAAGAAACACCGTGAGGTTTTATTAGACAAAGGTAAGGCGTCGTCACTTGATACAATCGTTGTAAATATATGATTTGAACCGGTCAAATTTGATGTAATGAACTCTAAAACACTATTTATACTATGGTTAACTGATATGAATAAACTTGAAATTAAGGTTGAGAACATGATAAACAAACTGTTCCAAGCTTTGGATAATGTATCTGTACCGTTCCGTCTTAAGTTTAAATACTTGTAAATTTATCCAAAAACGCGTATAATAAAAACTTATTATCTAACGTACCCAGAACTAAAAATAATATACCTTCGATTTGAATGCCCGGTTTTAAAGCGCCTTTTACGGCTAATTTACTCAATATAACACATAAATATGTAAAAAAAAAACACTAAAAGTTATCGAGAAATTTTACTACAAGTATCAATTATACTTGAAAACTTTATAACAGTTCAAATTGCGCATTGAAAACGATAAAAACTTTAATTATAAGGTCATTATATATATATTATACCTTGATGACCAGTTCATGCTATTTTCTATCAACGCAATAATAATATTCCAGGCCTCAAAATTCACGCGAAGCGCTTCTATTACAAACTACAATTTTTTTTTGGTAAATTACTAGATGAACCTTTATTTAGAGTAGTCCAATCAAATTACCTACAATATTTACACAACTTTAAACTCCACCAAATGGTATATTAAAGTTAAAATTTCCGTCAATAAATATGAATCAATACCGATAAAGGTACTATAAGGTGTTGAAAAAAAACAGACAATATTACAAATCATTCCAAAAAGCGTATTCGGCATTATTAACAAAATTAAAAAGTATTGATTCGGAAAATTTAATCCTATAAATAGCGGTACACGTCATAAATAACACTTTTAATCCGAGTAAGTTAATCTTAACACCCTTATTTTCAGGGTTTACCCCAGGGTCTAAACAGGTTTAACATTATCACCAGCTATAATATATAGGTCAAATACTGTGGCCGAAGCTACAATAACATAGGATTTTTTGCCGGCTAGGAATAATGTTTCAAAAGTATTGGCTACAAGGAATAGCTCGCGTAAAACTAGCGTTTTAAACCTATTATTACAATTTGAAGTCCTAATTTGAAAAACGAAAGACGTGTGGATTAGCTTTGAAAAGATTAACGGATTCAAAAACCACGATAAACTCATAAACTTACCAAATTAAACGAGTTTATTTCGTTAGAAGATAGTACGAAAGTATAAAGAGGAGAAGGTAAACGATAAAAGCCCAAAGCCATAATGTAAGAAATAAAGTTAATTGAACTACTTTTATAATAACGAATCCGAATCGCCCCCAAAATTCATATACCCCCTGAATACACCTTTATAACCCCCGCCACTTTATAAAACCGGCTAATTCATATAAGGCGAAATCGGTATCACGCAATTAAGGGTATTCATTTGGCTTAAAAAATAAAAACCGTTTTAAAACCTTTGTAGTAAACATCTTTATTACTGAAAATGAATGTAGGACCGTAAGTTAAATATAAAATTCCGTAATGAGTGTATTATTACAGTCCCGGGTAGTCTTTTCAAACAATCAACCTATTAAATAATCTCTGTTTCAATCAAATAAAACGTCTTTAGATTTGAATGGTTTAACAGAACAATTTATGACGCCTACAATTTTTCACACACCGGAATAATTTACGAGATAAAAAACAAAACCAAAAAGCCCTAAAAAAAAAAATCTGCCTTATAATAAAAAGATACAATAATACTAGTTAAAAGAATATTATACCCTAATCGCCTACTTTGTAATGAGCGAGTTATCGTTTGATTTTAGCGTTTAACGCCTCCCCGCATACCCCTTACAACTGTCGTATTAAGCTTCAAAATATTACACAAGCTTATACATAATTAAAAAGGCATTTAATACCATGTATTTACGCATATATATCTTTAACCTCCTGAAAACACTATTTACCCAAAACGATCATACGTATCCTAAAATCACTTTACGAACTTGTTAAGTCTAGAGTATATCGGTATACTAACCACTAGAGGTATTATAAGAAGCGGTTCGAAACAGTTACTTAGATCTTTAACCCACATTTATTAAATTTTATCACCACGTTGTAAAGAATTTATATTTATTCACATGTAAATCGAAGATACATTTATATTATGTAATGTATTATTTTTCTTTCCTAAAAAGAGGAAACTCGAAAAGAGCGATTTCAAAGTCAAATCCAACATGTTTTTTAGCGAACAACTACCTAATTAATTTTAATAGTACAAAGATTACGATTCGGAAGTACATTTTAAACGTTGTACAAGAAGAGTAATTGAATAAAGTTTCCTTTACTAACCTAACTAATATAAAGCGACCTAATAAATATAATTATTAACGTAGATATAGAACTTTTGTTGTATTTATAATATATCTCAAGGCGGTATTTAACCTTTCGGTATTTGTATAATATTAATCAAACCCTTCAAATAACGTATGTAAAGGGTTTCATAAGCGCCTTGAATAGAAAATAAGAAATTTAAAACGCGGCCTACGCTTTATACTGCTCGATATACGTATAGTGAAGCTTTTTATTTCTACTAATACGTTCTTCGCGAATAATTCCGATTATAATTCGCAAATAAGATTTGTACTTATTTTTCGTAATGAATCACTAAGTCGAAACGGGTTTATATTACATGAAAATATTATTTATTCAAGCTTAACAAAGTATAAAAGAATGATTCGAAGTTTTTTCACCTCGGTAATTTACAGTATGGTTAACGGATTCGACCCCGGGATTGCTACAATAATAAATATTTATATAAATATCTGAAACCTCATTTTGTAACACCTCTTTTTGATAATTTATACTTACTTCTTTTCCCTTTACAAACACCTTGTTAAACTCGTCACCGTAAACGAAAAGCACATTATAATCGACATCATAACCTTATGCGAATCTTACGAATGCTAAGAAATTAAATAAACAAAGTAAATTAACAGAAAGTTAAATACAGCGGATTTAGTAACCAAAGATGCCCCGAATAAAGTATTAAAAGCGTTTATATTTATAAGTATCCTTTTTGGTAATGTTACCAAAAATGCTTTACAACCTTACGTTAGTTGGATATTTTATATGTCGCATGTGTCACTTCCCCCTTAAATTGTTCATTTACACCAATTTCTCCATAATGTCTTTTTTTGAAATTACTATTTGCGCTGCTGCTAATATATTATCACTATTTACATTTACTATTTGTAACTCTATAAAAATTATTTTCACTGTTTACCTTCTGTATTTGTTACTTACTTTGCAATTTGTTTTGAAAATCAATTTCATTACCATACAACAAACTGTAATATGGCTGGAAGAACCAGGAAAACATAAAAACAGGCAAATAATTGCTACCGAACGGGGAATAGAAGGGAGGAGCCGCGTCGTTATCGAACTCGCCTACGCAATACATGTGTAAACCCACATTCCAGGCGACAATAACGAGTGCCGTCTCTTTAGGCCGCTGGTTAACGCCCACTAGTAATTAATATCAACTTAATTTAGATATTTTAAAAGTGATTGTTTTTAAAAACGCTCCAAATAGGAAATTGAAACAATAGGTAATGATCAATCTCGGCTAAAATTACGAATTAAAAGAGAATTTATTGTGGAGACGACGAATACGTAATAAGGTTTCGGCCTACGACCCCAAGCCCACCAAAACAGGGCTATATCCGTTACCAATCTGCTCGTAACTTTAATAATAACCCGACAAACACCCAGTTTAATGATAATCGCTAATAAATTTACTTGCGGCCGCGAACGTGACACACGACACGTAAAGCTTATATATTAACGGCTCGGGAACGTAAACTTGAGTATACCTCTTTAATGCTTTATGTGCCAAAAAGGCCTCACGACGTATCTTCAAGAGCCGTAACTTGAAACGACGGGCGAATTCGACCGCTTCGGCCTCATCTATAAAAACATTAATATTAACAAAGTTAAGGGGAAAATTAATAATACAGACCGCGCTATAAATAAACCAAACTACTCTTTTAACGACGAAAGTTAGTCTCTATGTGTAATAGAGTTTTTACACATAACAAAATGATAAGGTTAATAACCTTAAAAGTCACCCGTTCCTTCCCCTAAGGGGTAAACAGAAAAGGAAAAAGGGAAAAAAAGGTAAGGGCTTTGTCGGCGGCGGCGGCAAAAGGAAAAACGAAGAAAAAAAGGGGATAAAGGATATAAAGCCAAAGTTAGCGGAACTAAATCTAAGGCTATACTAACGGGAGGCGGCGGCAGCTAATTCCTCGCACTTACGATACCGCGTTAAATGGCGCTGGAAGAAGCGATTCTTACGAGTTATTTGTTTCTAAAAACGATTAAAGCGTAAAGTTGGTCAAATGGATTACCTATGAGAATGGTTCGAATAATTAATGGAAATAGTAGTATAGACGTATATATGCCGATTGATTAATTGGAAATTTACGTTATGAAGAAAGGCACGTAGTTAAAAAGAATGAAAAAATCTATCTAAATCGATAGAAATACATATTTTTTATACTAACTCCAAAACATGTAATACCAACAATTATACATTTTCAATCCGACCGTTATAGAGATTAACAACCATACCGCTCCTAATTTCTTAAATTAACTAAAGCTTATATTATATGCATTATTAAAACTGCTAATTAAAACCTCGACACGAATTACACCACAACCACTATTGTTGTTAAAATTACTGATTAAAACCTTTAAAATTTACTACGCACTACAACTATTATTGCTACTGGGGCTATGAATTAAAACATTACGCAAATTATATTACAAATAATATTGCTGCTACATAATTAATCAATAATCATATAAATCAAACTGTTATTATTAGATTATAATTACGAATCCCACCGAGAAAAGAAAATATTACATATATAAATATCATCATATATCTTTATGATTTGTAAAGCGGCTACATCATAAGTTATACACTTAAAAAGTGCACGGTAACGTGCTATATTGTAAGGTATATCCTTACAACGTTTATGATAACGTGCTACTTCTTAGAATTGGCGTTGGCAAAGTATATAGTAGGATGCCACTGCCCATAAGAGAGATCGGCAGAGTGTATAGTAAAGTGCCACTACCCGGGTGAAAGCTTATGAACTCTCACCTGAGGCGTGCACTCTCCAGATACCTCTTATCCCTTGATCTATCACTTTTCAATATACACTACAACTCTTCTACTATTTCCTTTATGTCAACGAGCCTCATAAAGCAGACCTTACCTACATTTGACGTAATATTTTGGTTTTGTTTTACCGTCGTTATTCATAACCTTAATGACTGGTAGGTGAAAGTCGTGGGCTCACTGGCTCGAAAGCGGGTTCAAAGCGGCTCGGATAAATTGGGTTATATAAAACCGGGAATATTTCTATTTCGGAATGTAAAGTTAGATAGCGTATGAATGGAAAATTCATATAATACGGTATTTTTTATATAATTCATTTTTTTTGAAACCTTCTTCAATTTATAATTTTTAGAAAGAAGTTAAACGGTAGTATTAAAGAGGAAACGTTTTTAGAGAGAGCGTTATTTATTAACGAATTCTTTCTTACGCTATCATGTAGTTCTTATTACAGTTTGCAAAAATTCCGTAATATTACAAATACGTTGAACTAAATTTATAGCCCTTAAATACGACTTCGTAGCCGGAATAAACAAATGTTGAACGGGTTGTATAAGGTTGACATAATAACCGTAGGTAATAAGAAACAGGCTAATACCAATAGTAGTTACATTTTTTTCATTTAATGCTAATTAGTTACCATGTAATAAGCGGTATTAATGAAATTGAATATAAACTACGAAAGAATGTTAATGCTTTAGAATGTTGAAATTAATAGGTTCGGTAGTTTTGTTGATTTCGGGTGGAATACGGTGTTCAAGCGTTATTTTACCCCCGTTAAATAGTAAAGGCATTTTGAAACCTATTGGTCGAATGTAAACCTCGATTACTAACAATTATAGGAGAAAAAAGGTAAACCCATCAATGACAACTTGTAAATCGCTTTATATAGGTTTTGACGTTTATAATATTTATTGTCTATAGAGTAATGGGTTTATTCAAATAGCCGATAATTATTATAAGATAAAGTAAATTATTGGTACGTTTCTAACTGAGGTCGATCATAAAATCAATATAAAGTTAGTTTTAAAGTCGTTTAGAAACCGGTAAAGATTTAAATGACCTTTTTCAACAATATCTTGAATATGTTGTACGTTTATAAATATCGTAATTCCGGTAAAAGCGCCGCATTATACGGTGTAGTCCGAGTTAAAAGTACGTTTTAATAAGGATAATAATAGTAGCGTCGCGGTCCGGGTAGCCAAGAAAAAGGGAATCGTAGGTAACTAATATTAACGCGGTAGTAAGCGGTTTGTGAACGGGTATCTAAATATAGTTACGAAATCATGAAATATTATTATAATTTATTAAATATTTCAATAAAACAAATTGATCGTCTTCAACACAAATATGAACAGGAAAACTTCGGTCTTTTATACATGTAGTATGTATTAAACGAGTATAAGTGGTGTCCCGGATAATAGTAACGTTCCAATTACTTTAAAAGTCGATATTGGTAAAACGTTTGTAACCTTTTGGAATGGATTGGTTAACTACGTTTAGCCGGGAGATATACGCATAAAAAATCCATTTAAAAGTAAATTATTTTGAGTGTCAAAGTTGTAGTTCCCAGCCTAAAAAATATAGGTCGAAAAGATTTTTTAGAATGTCCTAGTTTTGTCAGAATAATATATTAGTTTGTGTAAAATCAGCCTTTTTATTATATATCAATTCGAAATGAAACTAGGAAATGTGTTCCGATTAGCAAATTTATCGGTCGTAAAATCGTGGTATAGTTATGAAATACTTCAAATTTTTGTAATTCGTGAACATAATCAACGTGGGGACCGTGTATCGGAGTTTCGCGTTTCATATTATCAAATGATTTATAATCTTGAATGATTACTTATCGTAAATTTTACAAATATATTCGGCAAATAATAGGCAATGGGAGGAATACTTTTACATGCGTTGATTACCGTATTTATCACGTTAAAGTAAATAATTTTTAATACTTACCAAATTAGTCGGCTTTCAACAAAGTATAGCAGTCTGAATCCTACTAGTAAAACCGGTTTTAAGAAGTAAGCTAAGTTTGAGCCGGTTAAAAACAGCTTTTTTTCTCGGGTCCCTAACGAAAGGGGGTACCTTTTCAGATAAGTTGAATGAAAGCTCTAACGTATAAAATAGTCGCGAATAAAATGTTGGTAAAATTTTAGCGAAACCGAAGAGATCTTATACATTTAATATAAATTTAGGAGTCGCCTATTCCCGGATTACTCGTAATCTTTCCATGTTTATATGTACATCGACTTTAGTTTCAATAATGAATCAAAAATATTTGTTTTTCAAACGTCAAATTCATATTTACATATATCGAAATTAAAACTAACCATATTTCAGCCGTTGAATCAATACTTAATCTTTATATTTATAATCGTCGAACATATTATTTAAATATATTAAAATAACTTTGAGGTGGATATTTTTTTCGGAAAAACTGGCCTAGGGAATTATTAATATACCGTCAAAAGGCAATCGGTGTATTGAAAAAATCGAAGGAGGTAATTGACTATTCTAAAAGTTCATAATATATACCAAACAAAATCTTTTATTCATTTTCTTCCTTAATAAAAAGCTTGTGAAAAGATATTCGAATATTAAATTCAATAAACCATTTGGTTCACACAATATTCGCGAGATTTTGCTTAATTATAGTAAAAGAGTAATAGTTGATTTTATAATAGCGTTAAATTCACCATAATCAACATAAAATTATAAGTTATTTTCGGATTTTTCTTCACGAAAAGTATGGAGGTACTTGTTTAGAAATTTTTTACGTGATTATAATTTTGGTCGAGGAATTCGATTGAAGTTTTAATTAATGTAAGGTTTTTTTTTTTTTTTTTTTTTTTTTTTTTTTTTTTTTTTTTTTTTTTTTGTGATATATCATATAACGAGCTTGATGGAACTTTTAAAATATAGCTTTAATTGTTATGTTAAAAGAATATTTCTTAATTGTTTTCTAAGCGGTAGAGGAGAAATTTTCTCCTAAGGCCTTATTAAATAAGGGTACGAACTTTTAAAGGTATTGGGGAGCTTATCGTTTATAAAGACGAATGGTTTCGGGACGAGCGTTTTTTTTATATTTTCGAATGAGATGGCGCTAAGCCCCGTAGTAATGTATTTGTTCCTTTAGACCTTTCGACATATAATATAAAAGGTAGCAACACCAATTCTTTGGGTTTTTTTTTTTTTGTATTGGTGTAAACCTTTATTTATATATTTAATTTCTACCAGTTGATTCCAGAAGTAATATATATTTCGAATCGACGTAATTAATTTACTTGTATCTTATTCAAATTTACCTACGAGAACGTTGTATTGTAAATGATGAATAATACATACTTATATCTGATATCAGTATTTATTGAGGTTAATATTTAAAAAGGTTATAAAAATAGGTTTTAAATCGGAACCACGTGTTTAACATAAAGCTTTACCGAATTGTTGGGGTAGAATAAGGATACCCAGTATTTTTAATCGGTTGGTAAGTTGTTTATCTATACCGTTGTTACATTCGTAGCCGATATTTATTAAATACATAATAAATTTAATGGAACTGTAAAGTAAATATATTATAAATTGTAAGTTATTTAAAAGTTAAGGGCGAGTTACCATCTCGAATCCAAGTCTTTTTAACTCTTAAACGCCATTATATACAAAAGGTACGTTTTTTCCTTTTAAAAGTTAATAAGATTTTTGGCAAAGGTAAAGTAAATACTTATATTAGCCTTGTTATCTAAGCCGTTCGAGCGTTATATTGAATCTAATAGGTAGGTATGAATACGATATCTATTTGCATCGTATCGTAAATATAAACCAAGGTTTTTACAACGAAGAAGTTTTAAGTAGTTAAATTAAGTAAGGTATCGTTTGTGAGCAATTGAAAAGAGTTTACGATAATTATAATAATGTACCTTTGTCTATTTTAGGCGGTTACGCCGGCATCATTACTCCCGTTATGTATAATACCTCTGGTATTGGTAATTTTAACATAATTAGAGTTATCATATGGAATACTAAATTTATAAAATCGTTTATTAATAATTTGAGCGCGGGCAATCCTTTTGTTGTAATTCGTAAATATATTAAATGAATATCATATGTTAATTAATATATAGTTAATAGAGTTTTCAAGAATGGTAAGTTTAAGGATGGATTTCCAAGTTATAATCTTGGTCTTTGCGAATAAATCCTTTCAAAGTTCCAAAAAATGTAACATTGTTTACGATTTTTTAATATTTATAATCCGAGCGGTAATGGGTTTGGCCGCGGTTCAATTGTAATAATAAGCGCGGAGTATAATGATAATAATATTGGGATCATTAATATCGCCATCTTTACTATAGGCTTAGGAGCTTTTCATACCAATTTCTGTAAGGCCTTTCAATAGTTAAAGGATTATATGAAATCAATTCTTCAATATTAATCAACTTTTTGTTTTTACTTAAAGTACGTAATATAATATTTTTTTATACTGGAAAATACGGTTTAATGTTAAAAAACTTAATCGATTAATTCAAGGGTTTATGTTTTAGTTATAATCGTTTATCCAATAGGACACCAGTATCGTAATCGAAATTAAACAAATCCAGGTCGTCGTTGTCATGTAAATTAACGTGGTTTTCGGTAAAGAACGGCTAAATAATCACGTTATTTGTAGGTAACCTAGTTAGATTTCCATAAAAAAGGGGGTTAGTTTAAAAATTTAAGCATGTCGGTGATTTTCAATTGTCGTATTATATTCGTTAACGTATTTGATACGTGAATATTGCGTTATTTTAAGTATAAGATGTATTCGTAAACGATTTAATCCCGTTTAAGGAACTTTATATAAATGGTATTAATAAAATGTTTATATTGAATGGTAAAAAAGTCGTGTAAATTCGTTAAATCCTTTTAAAGTTATTCTGTAACATATGCTTGGGGGAACTGTTTTAGGACCTAAGGGTTTAGGTTTGAAAGGTTGAAAAAGAAAGATATAGAATTAAGTTATAGCCGTTTATAAATAATTAGAATACTGTTGGTAAGAAGATCGAGTATTATATGTAAAGGTACTAAGCCGGAGTTGTCGTTTAAGGTGATATGATATTATATTCAATCTTAGATGAAAAAAGAAGTAGAAACCCCTGCTAAGGAGCTGTTACGAAGCTATAGAAAAGGGGTGACCCGGTCACGTGAAATATGAGGGAACGCTTCTATGTGGCTTCCAAGCGGCTTTTAAGCACCGTATAAGTATGGTAACCACCAGGGCTAGATCTTTGTTAACTATTAGCACAGGCACCAGCCTGTGACAGTTTATTATATTTATTACTACTTGGTAAATAATACTTTTTGGCTTAGAGGTTGGAGCCATCATGCTAGTGTTATAAATGATACTAACCTTGATAATTTTAACATTGTTTTCACTTACAACTAACTTACGGGGTCCCGTAATATTTTTTTTTGAGAAGAGTTGAGCGAAAATTGTTGACTATCTTTCTTGTAAACGTCTATAGATGGTTTGGTTAATAGACTTTAAAAATATGTTGGAGTTTTATAATATCAGAAAACTGAAACAAAAGAAAGATTCCCCCTTTTCTTATTAGATCATTCTTTTGGCCTTTCACTCGTTTTACAAATAGTATATGGACGATGACGATAAAGTTAAAAGTGAAAACAAATTTAATATTAGGTTTATAACCCCCTTATCCCTTTAATTCATCGTGAAGACCCTTATATAGCATCGTGTACTGGATCCTATTCCTATTATTAACCGTCAAGTTATCTATGATAACAGTTACTTGAAATTAGTAAGGTTACAAATAATGTGGTACCTTTCCGGCAACAGTCCAAGTATTTTTTTCTCACAAGATTACTCTATTAAAGCGTTCGTAAATGCCGTTTTCTTCAGAGGTGTGAAGAGAATGAATTTGAAGAGCCAAGGCATAATTAATAAACACCTTCCTGACTATATAGTTCAAAAAATCGTTACTACTGTTGACGATGAAGTAATTTATCGTACACCCAATACGTTCAATAGTGTTATTTAGTATATGATAAACGGCTTTTCATAAATTACCAAAGGATATGATAGTTACATTATAAAACCTAAAGTTATACTTGACTTTAATAGCCATTAGATTACGGCGTTAACCTCTTAGGCCAGTAGTTGTTTCCAAAAAAACTGTTAAGGATATAAATCGACCCTTCTTTCTTTAGGGTACCGCATTAGAAGCTTGATAGTCATCTAATACTCTTCGAAATCTTACAAAAAAACACAAATGAGGTCAAAACCTTCCTCTTCTTGGTCCTTCTTAAGGCCATCCATTAACTAAAGTAATTCTTCTACTAACTTTCAGCTAGTATGATCAAATCTAATATATGAAAAGGAATTATCGGAGAATTTGGTGGGAATAGTAGCGATAGGTATGCAATATAATTGATACGTGGTTTAAATAACGGTGTAATACCTAGTTATAGTAAGAACTGTTTCCTTAGTTTGTATGTTAAATAAAAATAAATGTTAGACTCTAATACCTAAAATGTAAATATTTGATAAGCTAATCAAGTTTATAACGAATTCGGGTTAATATAAATATTTTCAAAAGGTTAAGGTACTATAATTGTAACACTTTTCAAACATAACTGATATTTAAATTATCTTTTTCCCCATAGGCTAGATAATACTAGCCCCTATTCGTATTCCGGGATACTTTTCGCCTTGTATCTTAAGATATGAGAACCATTTCTCATCATTGAAATATAATGAAATAAGCCTGAATTAGCTCTAGTTAAGTCTCGAAACTAGAGTTCATCAATTTTAAAACAATGCTTTGGTTTAGAAAAAGAAGCAAAATAAATAAGACTCAACGTTAAGTTTTGATAACTTGATGTTAAAAGTAGGGCTTGCACAGCAGTACTACCTGCTTTTGGTACGGGCTTTAATTGGTCGTTTTAGCGAATTAATGTGAAAAATGGAGCCTTTAACGTAAAAAGTGGAGCCTTTGACGTTAAGAGTAAAGACTTCAACGTTAAAAGTGAATCTTTTAACGTTGAAAGTAGATACCTTAAAACTAGTACACCCGTGTAAAATACAGCTTCTAATTGGCAAAAATTCTTCAATGCAGGGTCCTGTGTAGGGTTTGTAAAGTACACAAGTTAAACTAAATATTGAACTGATTAATTAAAGGTGGTAGTACTATAGAGTTATAATGTTGCAAGTAGTAGGAGTCTTCCACTTTACTGTTATTAACTATAATAACATTCGCTTTTTCTTCCCTTTTAATAAATTCACTAATATTTAAAGGTTGTAGATTTGGAGGTAATAACCAAAAATCCTAATTCAAATAGCATTTCTTAAAGACTATAAGGTTCTTCTTAAAACAATTTATACGCTAATCACGGCTAATAGGTAGCTTGTTTTTGTGTCTCTTTTGGAGGATGGAATTTAGCGTTCCTTTTCCCTTTTGAAGCTGATTTTCGTCGTAGAACTTCGACTGCAGTTCATGAAGTAGAAAGGGAGCAGCTTTTCTTAATTTACTCCGCTTAAAGATGGTCAAAGCTAGGAACTAGGGCTTAGTGCAGGTCAAAAACTAGAAAAAATACTTAATATATTTAACCTGAAGGCTTTAATAGATCAAACTTCTTTTGGTATTTTTAAAAGCTGTTACAACAAAATCCAATGCTGAATAGTATAAGGGGAGTAGGAAGCGGTTTTTTCCAATAATATTTTGATAGTAAATCGGTCCAGTGCCTTCGTATATACTAATTAACTATAAAAGAGCTTTACATGCATCCTCAGTGCCTACTATAACTTCTGAAAGGTTTCAAGTAACGAAAAAGGTGATTATCCTATGGGTCCGGATTTGTATGCGTATAGTTTTCGAATTATTTGCAAAAATATAGTCGGTGGGCGTACATAAGTAAATATAATTTGTTTTCGTAAAGACAGTATCGATTTTAATTTGAAATATATATTTTAAGGTATCAAAACAGTTATTATTAATATCACAGCTTTTGATTGTTATTGGCTATATATTTATATTTGTGAAAGTCAAATTTCTGAAAGGTTTTAGTGATTGTAACTTAGGATTTGATAGTTGTCTTTTTTAAAGTTAAAAGGTTTTTTTTTACACCTCCTTTATCGTTCTGGTAGTATCTGTCGGTTTTTATAGTTTCGGATTTGTTGATTGGGGATTTTTAAGGAGTTTCTTAAACCTAGTTGTCAGTTTCTCGCATAAATCGATAGCTAACTTAAGTCTTTCCCGTTCCGGGTAGTCTAGGGTATAAGCTCCTGCCTCTTTATTAGCAAAATCATTAGTATTAACAACTTGAAGTTATTTCTTAGATTTAGCCCTATAGGTATTACAAGCTGACTTTTACCCTTTCCTCAATACTGCCTCAGGGTCCAAAACACTTAAGGCAACAGGATTAGCCCTGAAGCGTAGGATACGAAGGGATGGTGATTCAGCCGGAGGGGTAGGAAAACCTGTAGGTCCGAAGGAGCCGGAAGCAATAACAGTCCTTTGTGAAGAAGAACTATTATCACTGATACTACCGTTGGGTATCCTTAGTGATGTAAACAGAGATCCATATTCTAGGAATGCTAATGGGACATTCTTAAAGGTATCAGAAGGTCCGGAAGAAGTAGACATTTTGATTTTTTGTGAAAATAAATATAGAACTGATTTAATAAAATAGTAAAATAGTAGGGTACAATCGTGTTGATAATGTGTTAAAGGTACTATATAAGAAGATATTGTATAGGTTTGAAGATTAAAGTATTCTAAAATCCATATAAAGAACTTGATATACGATCAAATGTATCCTTATAAAGATCTTGATCAAAGGTACAGACTCTATACTAGTAAATACTAATTCATCTATGCTAGTAAGTACTAGCCTAGGAAACATCTCTGTGCTGATCCTCTGTACTAGTGCTCCTTAGAGACATATACATCTCCAGTGAATTCCTCATCCTTTGGTGTTGAGAGTGTAAAGGGACTAAAGCCGGAGCTATCGCTTAAAGTTGTCGGATTCTGTCTATAAACCTCGATGGAAAAAAGAGGGGAAACTTTTGCTAGGGAGCTTCTATAGAGTTATAAAAGAGGGAGTGACACGGTCACGTGACGTGTAAGGGTATTCTCCCGTACGGCTTTCAAGTGTCTCTAAAGCGTTATAAGAGCGTAACAACTACCAGAACTAGATCTTTATTAACCACTAGCCAGGTACTAGCCTGTAACATTATCTTTCGGTCTACCTCTACCCCTCCCCCCTTACGAGACGTGGTGTGAAAGGTGATAAATGGTGTTAGCGAACTAAGGGGAGGTTGGGTGGGTAATAGGTACGAAACAATCGCTTCGAAACAGCTTGGAAAGTTATAATATCGCGTAAAAAGTTTAAGACTATTAAAAGATTTAACATCGTGTAAAAGGCATTGCCATCGTCCCCCCCTATAAATAGTTTCGTAAGCCCCTCTTTAAAAATACCAAATTTCTCTCCTACAATCATTATTTAATAGTATAACAGTAGCTAGCCCTATGTACACGTAATGTTTATTACCCCAATAAAAAGAAAATTTCCCTCTTTCTCTTATTTATTTTTCGTAGACTTTTTTGTTACCGTAATTTCTAGTTATTAAGATAAACCCCCATTTAATGGAGGCGGTTAATAAGGCTATTACAAACGTAGATATGTTTGCTTAAAAATTGCTTTATCCTTGTTAACGAACGTTTTATTCCCTATCTTACGGGCTATTGATATACATCCTAACGAAATATATAAATAAACGTATAATCTGCGGAAGTTTGACAAGAAAATCAAGGGTAAGTTAAACTTGTATAACCGCTAAATAATTGTTACGAAAAGGTTTAATACCGGTACAAGATATTATTTTTACTTTATTAATATTACAAGTCGTAATCATAATAATATATATACGCCCTATAACCTAAATCCTGATATAAATAAGGTTATAAAGAAGCTATTCAATACCTACTTAGAGTTTAATAATTAGGACCAAGGTAAATTAGGTGTCGTAAACCGCTTTACGAGAATTAAGGAGCGGTTAGAAAGCGTATAAATGTAGGTCGTCTCAACGAAAAAGGCTATAAGAATTCGCCGTACCATACAAAAGAATATTTGTACTCGCGGTGGGGCAGGCTTAATACTCGCCATTCCTATCCGTTTTAATGGCTTACGATCCGTATAAATCTCAAATAAAGAGCGTAGGTTTCAAATAAGTTAACTTATTAAAAAGAACATATATATCGCAACCAATAAACGGATATAAACCGGAATTTAAAATGACTATGTAATTAGTCAAATTATCGGAGCGTATAAATAGAAAACCGAGCGGTATTAATATTGAATTAGGTATATTAATAGACATAGTAAGAGAGTTATTGAATAAAGACTCAAAAGAGACGAATTTGAGAATATATTCGAGTAAATAATCATTCGTTAATATAAATCCACTTTATATTTGGTATCTGTAAAATAACAGTTTTTAAGACGCTTAGTAACGTGAAATAAAATGATTTAGGCCCGTTTACGGGATGGGCAGAAGAGTTTGTCGTTATAATTAGCTAATCTAAAACGTAATTCGAAAACGTTGAAAGTCGCGATATTAAAAAAAAACGAAAACGAATTTTAAGTTAGGTATATATAACCAATTCACTTAACTACAACCTATCATTTCGGGGGGTCGTTATGCCGGAGGCGGCCGATATAAAGTTCATTTTAAACTTATAAAATACTTTTAATGTAATACTCCAGTTTCTCTTTGCCGTCGTTACCTATTATATAGACAACTTGTAGTTCAAAGTTACGGGTTTGTTAACTCGAAAACGGGTACGAAATGACTCAATTAAATTAATTTATGTAAAAACAAGAATATTTACGCCTCGAAAAGTTAAATTTCACAACGCGAAGTTTAACGATACGTGTTATATAATACTTATTGTAAAGTTTATTTAACTTTTTAGAAACTTATTTAACTTATAGTTTTATTTTAAAAAGTATAACGTCGTTACCGACCCAAAAACTTTCCGAGGAGAAATATTATTCATTAACGACTTTTCTATATGTTGTTATATAGCTGTTATTATGACTTATATAAATTTTGTAATATTGCATATACGTTAAACAAAATCATTAACCCTCGTGCGCAACTTTGTAACTAGGAAAGACAAACGTTTTATGGGTTATATAAAGTTGAAGTAATGATCGTAGGTTATGAAAAACGGATTAACACTAATAATAATCGTATTTTTATTATTTAATAACCGCGTAATAAACGGTTTTAATCGAGTTAAGTATAAACGACTAAAAACGTAGGCATATTACAATATTTTAATTAACCAGTTCGGTTGTATTGTTGGTTTCAGAGTGTAAAGCAGTGTTTACATGTTATTTTACCCCCGTTAAATCGTAAAGCTGTTTTTAAAACCTATCGACCTAGTTCGATTCTCGTTTACTAATAATCGTATGGGGAAATCCATAAAATCCCTAAAAATAATTTAAAAACCGTTTCCTATAAGTTTCGGCGTTTATAATAGTTATAGATTCTAGGGTAATAACTTTATTTAAACGGTTCGTAATAACTATAAGGTAACGTAAATTTACTGTATGTTTTTAAAGGAAATCTATTTTAATGTCGATGAAAAACTTGTTTGAAAGTCGTTCAAAAACCGGAAGGAGTTAAAGGAGTCATTTTCAATGGTGTTTTTCATAGATTATATGGCCGTAAACATTGTAATTCCAATAAAAATTCCGGACCGCGCGGTATAATCTGGGTTCAAAGTACTTTTTTAAAAAAAATAACGATAGTAGCGTCTCGATCTAAGTAGCTAATAACAAGTAAATTGTAAATAACATACATTAAAACGATACTAAATGAATCGTAAATAGGTATTCAAATACGGTTTCAAAATCGCAAAATACTATATTATTTTACTAAATCTTCCAAAATTCAGACTTTAAATACGTAATCGTCATTAATATGAATATTAACAAGAAAACTTCGATCGTTTATACGCATTATATAAATCAGTTGGAGGTAAGTAACTTTATGGGTAATAACGGCATCCTAATTACTTTAAGGGTCGATATTGATAAAAAGTTCGTCATTTTTGGAATGGATTCGCTAACTACAGTTAACCGGGAAATGTACGTACGAGAAAGTTATTTGAAAACTGCTTATTTGGGGAACAAAAACTAAAATTCCCGGCCTAAAAAGCGTGGGCTCAAAGGACTTTACGGGATATCCTAGTTTTTTCGAAATAATATATTAAGTCGTATATAATTAGGTTTTTTACTATGAATTCATTTCAAATAAAATTAAAAAGGGTATTTGTATGAACAAACCCCTGTTTCAAAAATTCGGTACATAATTATAAAGTATTTTAAAATTCTATAATCCGTAAAAATAGTAAATGGGAGTATCGTGTCCTAAAGCTCCGCGTTCTACGCTTCTAAATAACTTATAATTTCGAGTAATTACTTGTTCTAAATTTCGTAATTATACTTGATAAATGAAAAATAACGAAAATAATATGCCACCGGGCGTAAGTAATTGTGATTATTTCGTTAAAGTGAATCATCACCTAAGGCTTAGCCAAAGTAATCGGATTTTAAAAAGGTGTCAGGGTCAGCATCCTACTAAGTGAATATAAACTTGAAGAAAAAGTTAAATTCAAGTCGTTCGAAAACAGCTTCTCTTTCGGGCCCCTAACTAAACAAGGAGCCTTTTTATCTTAACAGAATTAAATATTAGACAATGGTAAAATAGTCGAAAATAAAATGTCTGTAAAATTTAGTGAACCCAAGGAAATTCCTTATGTTTAGAATGAAAGTTAAAATCGCCTATTTCCGGATAACGCGTAGCTTTTCCGGATCCATACGAACGTCAACGTTATTTTTCATAACAAATTTCAAGTATTCGGGTTTTTAAACATCGGATTTATTTTTGTATGTATTATGGTTTAAGCCTATAACTTTTAAAACGTTTTAAACTTACTTATCCTTCATATTATAATTATGAACGGTATTATTCGAATATATTGAAATATCATTGGGGTAAATAAACGAAAAAAAAATTGCAAAAAAGAGCCTAACAAATTATCAATATACTGTTAAAAGGTAATAGATATATTGAAAAGAAAAGAAGGAGTAATGAGTTATTCAAAAATTCCAAACCGTATACGAAACGAGGTTTTTCATTCGTTTTTCTCCTTGATATAAACCGTATGAGAAGAGGTTTTATTATTTAATTCAATGAATCAATTAATTTGGACGATATTCGTAAACTTTGCTTCAATAGGTGGAAACAGGTAACAATTTGCTTTCATAATAGCGTTAAGTCTATGATAATAAATATAAAAACGTAGGTTATCTCCGGATTCTTCAATTAAGAATATGGGGGTATCTTTTAAAAATATATTCGTTCGAATATAACCTTAGTCAAAAAACTTAATTAACGTAGTTTTCAATACAAGTATCTTTTCCTGCAACATACCGTATAACGGGCTTTACGAGGACATTAAAGGCTGGCTTTAGCAGTCACTTTAGAAGACGATTTATTCATAGGTTTCGAAGAGGTTAAATGGTAATTTATCTCTAAAGACCTTATCAAATTAAAGGGGTGAACTGTTTTAAGGCGTTGAGGAGTTTATCGTTAACGGAAACGAGTGTTTTTGAGGTGAATAATTATTAATATTTTTGAAATAAACGATAAAAAGCCGCGTAGTAATAGCTTAATCCCTCTAGACTAATTGTAAAATGACGTAAAATATAACGGAACTAACCTTTTTGGGTGTTCTTAATATTGGCGTGAACCTTTGTTCCTAAACGCGATAATGATCCGCTCGTTTTAAAAGTAACACGTGTTTCGAAGCAGCGTAGGTTACTTATTAGTGTTTTATTCAAGGTTTACGTAAAATAACTTTGTATTACAAGTAAAAAATAACGTGAGTTTCTATTCGGTATCGGTAGTTATTAAAGTCGATGTTTAGAAAGGTTATAAAAAAATAAGTTGTAGGGCGGAATCGAGTACGTAATACATGGCTTTACCGAGTCTTCGGTGTGAGATGATGATATACGGTAATTTTAAACTATAAGTATATTATTTACTCGCGACGTTATGATATTCATTACTTTTATTTACGAAAGTGTGAACCAATTATGTTAAATTATAAAGTAAATTCATTGTAAACGAAACACTATTAAAAGGCTAGGATGAATATATTGAATTGAAGTAAATTTTGGTTAATTCCCGTAGGTAATTATGTATAAAAGTTACGCTTTTCCATTTTAAAGATTAATAGAGTCTTCGGTCGAAGTAAGGTGAATTGCTATGATAGCCTTAACGTTAAAGCCGCTCGAAAGGCGTTTACGCCAGTTATAGTAATTTCTCTCTAGCTATTACGGGTAAACATATCGCCGCTACTATTACCGCTACATAAAATACTCCTAATACTAACGTTAATATAGCTAATGCTACCGTACCCAATATGGGGGTTATAAAGTTGCCTATTGATAAGTTCGATGAAGTCAACCTATTCGCTATTATCCGCGGGTATATTGAAGGAAAATAACGTATTAGCTAACGTATTGTTAATAACTCCCTCCGATATAGCGAGTTTAGCGGCGAACTATCAAGTTATACCGCCAACCTTCGCAAGTAAAGCCTCTCAAACGTTAGAAAAACGTAACACCATGCGTAGGCTTTTTATTTTATATTGAGAAGCCGAAAGATAACGGCTTTAACCGTGTAAGGGTCGTAATAATAAACGAAAAATATAATTATAAATGTATTAGGGTCGTTCATACTGCTGTTGTCGCCACAGATATAATATTTTTGATAATGGTTTTGGTCAAGCTTTCCAACTATCAAAAAATAACTTAAATGTTGGAATAGTACTACGTATAGTGCAGTAGGTCAACTTTACTTACAGTAAAGTTGACTATACTGACTGCAAGTTAAGCGTATTGTTTGTGTGTAATTACTGCATTGGATGTAAGTCGAGTGCAGTACGCTGCACTTCACTCTAGGGCACGAGCCAAGCAATCGGCCATACAAATTACAGTACAAACGGCTAGCGATCTGCTAAACCCAGAACAATACATCTACCACTTAACCAATGTAATACTACTGTTACTTCGACTAATTGAATAGACAATGTTACAACGATCTAGGGCCTTACTAACACTGTTCAATGCTTATTAGGTTGAGTACAGATTGGCTAAGTAAAAGAAAAAACTATTTTCCGGTTACGCTTTACGTTAAACGACGGCTAGGGTATAGAAAGGATTCTTATGAAGGGCTTTTACAAATACGTCGGTTTTTACGGCAGTAAGTAAAGAAGACTTTTAAGTTGCGTCGGATTTTACGATAGCTTAGAGGTAATGATGATATCTCTATTGAAAACACTAAGAAATCTTTACAGATATTTTTTAAAGACGTTAAGATTGATTTTTAGAAGTCTTAAAGTTCGGCAAATTGGCAAATGGCTAAGTTAATATTACTTCGGGTGTTATTATTATGAAACCAATTAAGTCCTGCGGCTAAAACAACAAACGACCTTCAAGCTTACCCTTTACAATAAATTTTTACCTCCCCCCTTTCTTTTCCCTTCCCCTACGCCAATTTGATTGCTAAAATCTTCATCCTAAGAGGAAACACTAAAAATCACCAAGTCGCGCTAAAAAAAACCACATCGCGCGACCTAATGCTAAGTTGTCAAGTCTTCACACAACTTCATACGAAAACACCAAATCCCTACGCCTAAATTCACCAAGTCCCTTGCCATACACATCCTACACGTTCTACATAAGCCAAAACGTCAGAATGGCCAACTTTAGCGCGTACTTTAAAGCCATTAATAACTCCGTTAGTTAAAAAGCAATTAAAACCCTCGGTTACATTTTCGTCAAACATCATAACCACGAATTTTGGGGACAAAACGTCGATAAAGACTTAACCGAAAAGTATTTTCCCAACTTTTTCGGTTGCTTTATTTTGGAATATAACGGCAGTGAAGACCTTGACCACGCTTTTCGGAAATATTGCGAGTTTTTTTACAACTAAACTATTAATATGTAAAAGGCAATTTAAAAAACCATTTAGTTTAAATTAAAGGTTAAGCTTAAACGCTAAGGGATATATGTGTTAAATGAAAGCTTTACTAAGTAAACAAAAAACCTTTTCGAGTAAACCTAATTTAAAAAATACCTTTAAATTTAAGACTTAGAGGGAAAGGTATTAAAAAGACGTAACGACTTTATATGCGTTTTAAAGGACCACCCCTTTACATTTAATTAAGTTAAACCTCTTTACACGTTAATGATAAAAAACCTATTGAAATATTCGACAGTCCATTACCTTTACGTGATAACGTGGAATATACCTTCGGCGGAGGCAAAACGCGTGAAGTCATATCTACTAACGTGATAAAAGGTATTAACGTTAACATCCTTTACCATTTAATTAAACAGGATTTTAAAGCTTTCTAAAACCTTTAAGTACCTATCGCCCCCTAACATTTTAATTGACAAACTCTTTAAAAAGCTTTTTATGGTAGGTTTACCTATACGCAAAGGTCTATTATAGGTCCTATTATAAGACTTTACCTCTTGGACCAGACGATTGCTAATTACCCTTAATAATATACCCTGAAGGCTTCATGACTTTAATTGCCAGGAAATACCAAAGAAAAATGGGATAATTATCGCGACTTGATCCTAAGACCTATTAAGATGGTTAATATTAACTATGAGATTTTTACGAATTTCGCGAAGAATTAAAAATATATAAAAAATATGACGGGAAACCTTATAACCTCTTCGATACGAAGATAATTACCTTTTTGAATATCTATAAATGAATAGAGGTTTTCTCTTTAGGTTTTTACTTACTATTTCCCAGAATATTTACAGGGTACGCTAAGGATTTTTATCTAACCTTTTTAACTCGAGTTATTAAGTTTCGTAAAATATATAATAACATAAAAAGCCACTTCGAGTACGACGTCCAATTCATCCAATACTATATAAACTGGGATACTACGCGGTGAATTACGATAATATCGAGAAAAAAGGAGGAAATATTAATGGATATTTCTGATTAGATATTAAATAAGCTAATGTTATGTCAGTAAGTAATATGTAAAGCTTACTTTAACTAAGTTATACTTCGCGAACAGGTACGGGTAGTAATTATGAGCGTTAACGAGTTTAAATTCGCCTTATAACGCCTGGATACCAATTATGGAAGCCTTTTTATCTAGTTACGTTACTCGCTTACCACTGTAATAGCGCGTATACCAAATTCGTTTGGTATTTATCTTTAAGATAGCAACTTTCTTAACGTAAATAAAAAAGACTTTACGGTAATTAATTACGTCGACCGTAAGTACAGTTACAGGTGCCATTAACGCCTAAATTTTGCCAATCGATTATAGATTAGAGGCAGTAACCAAGTTAGTACTAATGAAGCTAGGATTTAGGTGGACCTGTTATCCGTAAGTATTATCGTCGTAATAGTGGTAAAAGTTATTATATTTGAGGTAAGTTAAGCTATTGGTTAACTCGGCACCCCTCTGACGAGCGAAATAACAAAACATTAATATATTAAATCTAATACCTTATCACTTTTAAAAAGAATTGCTTAAATTAATTTTCAAACTTCGATGGCAACGAGCTAATTAACGACGACAATAATCCTATGTTAATAAAGTATTATAAAATTAATGCTCTTAAAGCGGCCTAGTAATTAGCCGACTACGCCTTTTTATATCGTTCAGGTGATGAAAACCCTTATCTTTACCTTAATTAAAATCTTGACCACTTATATATCTTTAATCTTCGCGATTGTTACTCGGATTGCACGTTTTAAGGTATTATACCAGATTTTATGGTCCGAGACGATGGTAAGCTAAGTAGATGTCAAATGGAGTTTACTATTAAGATATAGCAGAAGACTAGAAGAGGCTACCGTAGTTCACCGTGCAGGACCTATGGGTATAGCCAGTGTCTAGCCCGTCACGTGCCCTTACATGTGCCGTATACGGACCGCGCCTAGTCCGCACCCGAATCGGGCCCGGAGCGGGTACTGCCTATCCCTTTACGTGTATGGTTACGTAACTTATGAACTTAATAGCCAATAAACTGAATTTATAATATACCCCCCTTTTCCCCAGATACTGTAAGGGCTACGGCGTTCCGCTAGTTAAACGCGGGATGCGGGCATTACCCAACTAGTACGCGGGCCGAGCGCGAGCCGGTAACGCGGCGTCTAACGCGCCGTGTAATATATCGGATGATTCGACCCTAAGTTACCTGCGCTGTATAACGCACCCTGAACGTACTATATAACGTATTAGCCGATTAAACCACAAGCCACCGGCGCCATATAAAGTACCCTTTAGCTTAGCGTATAATGTAGTTTTCCTGTCGCCGATACCATATAACTTACCCTTTAACGCACCGTGCAATATATCGACCGATTCTACCACAGGTCGCCGGCGCCATATAACGCTTCCTTAACGTATTGTATAACGTATTAGCCGGTTTAACATTAAGCTACTAATGCCATATAACGCTTCCTTTAACGTTCCGTATAACGTATCGGCCGGTTTAATCCTAAACCGCCGGCGTCGTATAATCCGCCCTTTAACTTGCCGTACAATATATCTTTCCTACCACTATTATCATATAACGCGCCCCGTATAATACGTCACTCTTATTGAATTTAATCCGTTAGTACTTATAAATAAGGATTCCCCTACAATCCTTAAAACTTTTTTCTTTTCTTTTTATATCGTCGTCTTTATTTCGTTATCTTACTCTTTTTCGTAACAATCTCATTATTACCATTTTATATTTTAATTGGAATTTCCTGTCTTTATTTAATACCTTTTCCTTCTTTTTCTCGTATTTATAACTAATATGTAAAATAGACCTAGCTTAAGTTATACCGCCGTTAACACCCCTAGTAAAAGCATTAAGCTGTCTCGCAAAATACGTTACCTTATTACATGAAAATACCTTATCATTAACTACTTTTTATATCCTTTTTACGTTATAAAAGATATATTTATTCTTAATAATAATGAAGATAAAAACGATCTTTCCCTTTTTTAAATAAAGGACGCGTATATATCATATATAACCGCCTTTTTTATTTTTTTATTTTTTTATATCCGAGTTTATCGGGCGCAAGGTTATCATACCTTCCGAAAAATCAATAGTAGGGTAATTTTATAAAGTGAATTTGTAAAAAACCCTACCGCTATTAAACCCTTTTCGTAATATATTTAATAAATAAGTTTATATGCACCTTCATCCGGTTCACGCGCCCTTTTACATTAACTGCTTATTGTTGCCGAAAATAAACGCTATATTTTGTCCTTTACTCGTAAGCAGTAAAAAGATATCTCGGGTTATTGGCCCGTTTTTACCTTTACCTTTTTTAAGTTGGTCAATTCATTTGCCCGGCTCTATAATATTATTCGGGTATAGAAAATCCCTACCGTACCGGCCGTATGAGCCGTTACCCCTTTTACTATATTTTTCCGTCGTTCTTTCTTTCCGAGTTTGTTTTCCCTTAAAACTTTTTCGTTACCTTTTACGACATCGTTTATTTACCGAAATAAAACCCTTTCAATTAACTGTACGTTAACACATAACGTTTTTATTCCAGCCCCTTTTAAGTTTCACCGTATACCCTTTCGTAATTTTAGTAAAAATAGCTAAAATAATATAATTACTTACGTTATGTCCCTTGGAAATAATTTTAGTTACAATTTATAAAATATAACGAACGATGTTTAGGGATTAATTATATAAATCCCGATTTTCCTTCGTATTTTATTTATTAACCTTAATTAGAAGCGAGTTGATCGGGTTAAATTCGAACGGGCGGAGGATTGTGTCCAGGTCAATCGCATCGCCCGAGCCTAAACTGATATATTACAATCCTTAGTAACCTACTTAAAGGGTTGCTTTCTTCGCCCCGCCCTCTACCTCTCTCCTAGTTAGCCGTTATTATCGGTTTACCTTAACATTCGTCCTTTTTAACGTTATCCGTTATTCTAGGCGTCGCACCATGCCCTCTCCGCCTTTTATTAGCCCCCTTCATCGGCGTTTACCAACGCCTATCACGACTTTCGTCGTCCTCTCTTACTAGCGTTTCCTAGTATCCGGAACTAGTTATAATAAGTCCTTTAACGTTAATGACACCGTTACTCGCTAAACCCTAATAAGGATAATAACAACAAATAGATAAATCTTTAATAGATCGTAGTAAAAGTCGCTTTACAGCCAGATACTTATCCAAAGAAGTCGGGCAATATAAACATGACCCTACTTGTTACGTTATAATAAAATTAACAATATTTTTTTCACATTTTTTACTAGCGTTATATCATTCCAGAGGTATAGGTAATTCGACCCATATAAGTTATTTAATATTAGTTCGACGTCGACGTTCAAATACCGGGTTATTATAAACTTGAATATTCCCTTATTTTACTTTGAATTTATTTAAGGTTATGATATATTGGTAATTTTTCTGTAATTCTTAATTCTACTTGTTATAACCTTTCTATTTCACTAGCTCGAAAAGAACCCCACCCCGCCCCGTTTTTGTCGCGAGAATTTCTTAAATTTAGAATTCCTCATGTATACACTCCTTTATATCGTTAATAACTAAAACTGGTTTCGGGTGAATATTAGGTAAAATTTATAGAGCAAAAAAATCCAAAACCGTCCGTTTAATCAAATTTGCTAAAAATATAAAGTATTTATTAAAATATTCAAAACAATATTAAACGGATTTGAAATATCGACGACCCGGTATTAATTGTAAAACCAATTAAGCTGTTTCTTTGGGCGATTGGTTTTAATGTTACGTAAGCTTAGTTAAATTTAGTCCCCCACCTTATATTATTTCGCCGAACGTTGCCTGCAGTGCGCGGCCGTTTTCATTTACTACTAAATATATATTATCGCCGCCTAAATTGACTTCGTACCTTTACATAAATATATTGACAATGTAACGGCTCGCCCCGCCTGACTAGTTAACAACTTAGTATTTTCGTTTGCCCTTGGAATAAGTAATATTTCATATATATTTACTAAACGGTTTATGTTAAACCCGGTAAACGTCGACTTCCGGTTATTAAACCTAAATTAATAAATAGGGAAATATAAAGCTTAATCGTATTATGAAAAGGCTATAACAATATACAAATACTTTTTAAAAAAATTGGTCTATACGTTTAATATCGTTATTTATTTATAAGTAATACATTATAAATAAAACTTGATCAACTTTTACTACAAAGTATAAAGTCGTTTAAAATATATTTATCCAATTCGAACCACGGTTATTCATAATAAAAGCCGGAGATCTATAGAATTTTTACTGTATATTCCAATAACGTTCCGAATACATATAGACCGTTATAAACTATATAACCTAGAATTGAATAAATTTAAAAAAGAGATTCGTAATGATGAACAAATATCGAAGGCCGCCCTTAATGACTTGCAAGTCGATTATAAAATTGACGGAAATATAT
This sequence comes from Anisogramma anomala, assembly GCA_038502455.1. Lineage (NCBI taxonomy): Eukaryota > Fungi > Ascomycota > Sordariomycetes > Diaporthales > Gnomoniaceae > Anisogramma > Anisogramma anomala. The sequence continues at coordinate 36,275,086 of JASMMZ010000003.1, read as the reverse complement.
ACTTAATACCGATCTGAGATAAGTAGGTATTAAAAGAGTTTTTATAGTGAAGTACAACAAGGTTTCGTTTTATTAAATTACGTATATATTCGGCATAAACGTCGAATATAAATTATTATCACTTTCTAATAGTAATCCCGTTAAAAAACACGAAATGAAATATTTTTACCCGAATAACCTATAATAGACGAATCGTATGTTTATTATAAAATAATTTTAGATAATAATTTTCAATTCAATAGTTATGAACGGTTACGGTAACGTAAAGTAACCAGTAAATCAATGCCGTGATTCGTAATTTATACCGATTATCCTACTTTATTTGGAAAACGCTTAACGCCTTTGAAAACCGCTAATAATTAAATTTTATATAATGCGTCGTTCATTACTCCTTAGTTTTACAATTTAGCTAAAATAACCGGGTCGAAAATAAGGCGATTATTCGACGTTAATGAGGTTAGTGGGTTTAATACGGGCCGAGTTCAGGGCGATATTATCGGTATCAGCGTATTAAAATCCTCCAGTATTATTACAGATAACGACCCGGGCGCGGGCTGGGCAGGGAGCGATTCCGTTTCCATTGGCCCTTCGAAAACCTCCAGCCTACCCTTACGATATATATCGTCGCTATTAAATAACTAAACCTCCATTTTAACAAATTTATTGGTATAACCAGTCGTAATAGAAATTCCCTTAATATGTAAGTTGATTATTACCACGTTTAATATAGTAATAGAAATAAGTTAAAAGACTCGAATGCAACGTTTTTTAATTTGAGGTTTATTCTATACTTTATGAGTTAATGTATCCGAATAGGCACACTAAGTTACGAGCCTATACCGTAAGTAGTATTAAAAAATCGAAAGGACATCGGCCTATTAAACTTGACGTTTCGAAATTGAACGTAGTAAAGACAAATATTCTAATCCTTTCATAATTCGTGAAAATTATAAACGGGGTGCGGATATTACGTAATTCGGAAAACCACACTTTCAAATAAAATACCACCGCGAAAACCTTTTCATTGTAAATAGTAAAATTAAATCCCGTATTCGTTAATTATACGAAATAATAAACTATTAACTTTAAGATATTATCCTTATCCCGTTACAATAAGTACCTTTTTAACGCCGTTTCCGAATGATAGGTTTTCACTACCGTCATTCGATTTGGGTCCTCATATACTAAAATCGAGGCCGTACCAAAAATATCCTTTAAGTTTTGAAATATATATTTCTCTTGCTTCATCTAAACTGAACGGATTCCTTATCTAGTTATTCGTAGAAAATACTTATCTAATTCGGAGACATTACTAACAAAATTACGATAAAAATTTGTAAAACCTGAAAAACTTCGAGCTTTTCGAATAATAAATAATAACTTCTGTTCGCGTATTACCCGGACTTTTTTAGGGTCAGCCCTAATATTCACCCCAATTATTATAATAACCCAAAATATTTTATATTTTTAACCATGAAGTAACACTTTTCAAAATATAAATTTGACTTCGTATTATGAAAACGTCCTAAAACTTTATGAACTTCCCCTATATAATTTTATTCAGCGCTGTGAAAAAAGTTCTTTAGGTAAACTGTAACGAAATTATTTGAAATATCCGTTATTATATAATTAATACATTGTTAAAACATTGCCGGCGTTCCCGTTAGCCTAAAAGTAGTAACCAACTATTTAAATAGCCTAAATAGTATATGAAACGCCGTTAATTCCTTTTATCTGTATATAAACAGAATGTGGTAAAAAGCCGTTCGGATATCTAACTTTGTAAGTTATGTTGACTTCGACAACGTACGTAAGGTCTTTTTAATTAAAGACAAGAGAAAACGATTTTATTCAATGATTTTATTTAATATTAGGTAATCGACATAAAACCGCTATTCGCTCTTTAACTTCAAAATAAGTAATACCGGTGTTACAGTCGATTAAAAAATTATCTGAACCTAGCCCATATTTATTAATTTCGTAATTTATCGTTGATATTTGAAATGTTAATCAAGTAACATTAAATATAATAACTCCTACGGTTATTTTACTTAAAAATTATCTTTTTTTCGGTTTAATATAAATGTAATAGTAGATTTTTCCTTTATATAATGGTAAGGTTATAGTTTTATCTCTTTTGAATAAGGTATGAAATTTTGCCAATTTTAATAAAAACGTAACCAATCCTCTTTTTCTTGAACAATAATCGTCGTCGTCGTTTAAAAAATCCGCGTTATTTCGTAAAAACTTATAATAAAAGTTGACCGGGATTAATTTTATATACGTTATATTTCCCGGTATAAACGTTTTACTAAACATATAAAAACCGATCCTACCACACCCCATATATCCACCGACTTAAAGCATATTACTACCGCGCCTATAATCAAACTTTATTGAATATAAATTACTAAATAATTACCGCCAACGTTTAAAGTCACCTCTTAATATAGTATTTGATACAATTAAAAAATTATATCTCGTGTTATTCCGGAAATGATATATATTAATATAAGGTTCGACTATTTATTAATATTTATACGAAAATTGGTTGTGAAGGTAATACGCGTATTTTGCCGAAACCCTAATATAGTACCGAGATTTCGAAAATATAATAGCTAAATTTAATTTATTTTTAACCGTTATATTGAAGCGTTATTTACAATACAATAATCCCTACAGCTAAAATCAACTTAAGTATTTAAAAAGTAGGTATTATTAAAAAGAAAAGAAATTGAAAATAAATATTCTTTTATACATATTTAAATTAAATTAAACTTCTTTTTATTCGATTTCACAATTACGCTATCAAAGCTATTTAACCCCTAAATAAAACTATATTTAAAAGTTAGGTTTCCTACTTTACCGTTCATGGGAAATTTTCATTTACCTTTTCGACTTAAACCGTATATACCTGCGTAAAAAGTAACACCAGGCGGAATTCGCAATCTCGTTAGTAGTAATCCAACGAGCTATAATGTATTTAACGCCCTATAACGAGCCTAGCCTAACGTTCCTTTACCGTTACCTGCATTGCCCTATGTATTTGATCCTAAACATGTACCGAACGGATTTATTGAGATAATTAGCCGCGATATAGAAATGATGAGCTACGATTGCCACGACTCCTAGATGAAAATACACAAAAAATATAACCCACTGTTATAACTGTATCTCTATCTGACTGTTAGGTTTGTATAGATCCCGTCAATTAATAACCAAAACGTCGTTTTAAAATTAAAAACTATAATTTGTCGGTAAATTAGCTGTAATTTTCCAGGGCTACAATATAGTTTACCCGGCTAACGCCTGCCGTAATAAATTTTTCGCGGATGCGTAACAATACGCGATAGCGTAAGTAATTTCATTTTACGGTTAAAGGCCAATCCAATCCACCCGCTTAAGTTAAAAGTATTTCGAATCTCATAAAGAATGGTATCCATAAGTCTTTATAGTTAATAATTAATTCCTTTGATTTGAATAATAGTTTGTCTGCGCGATGAAGGTCGTTAAAGGTGAATTTAATATAATCGAAAAAAATATTTATATTATATATACTTTCGTATCCGCCGGTTTTGTAATACGATATAACCGCTTGTTTTACCGCCGCTGTATAATAACCCTATACGTAAAGGAACGTATACCAATCTTTTTTGATCTATATTTTATCCGTTTCCAATATAAATTCGATCGTTTAACGCGTCGCACCGCACCCGAACCGGGTACTACCTATCTTATCACGTGCACAGTCACATAACCTATAGACTCAATGTCCAATGGCCTGAGTCCATAACACCAAATATAAGGGCAGTAAAATACTTAATAGGAAGCCATTTATCATACATAACATTATGGAAGGAAGGTATTACAGCTATTAAAATTGATCTTTACGATGTTGACAAAGCCAAAATTAACATTAGATCAAGCGAATAACTATAGTTAGGAGAGATAACGGTAATTTAAACTATTGTAGGAGTAATTATGTTTCATATTCTTCAGTCCCCTACCCCTTTTTCTTTTTTTTAAAAAAATATAAAAACCCTTGGCATTAACGTTGACATTAACGCAAACGAACTGGTTAAAAACGGCTCAAGGTTTCTTCTCACCTTTAAGTAGGTGTATTTAAGGTTTTATTCTTAATGACTTAAAGTAGTGGTATTAAACCTAACGAAGCCAGAGATAAGTTAATTATACCGGAGTTTTAACCACCCAGTTATTAATAGGCTATATAAAGTGTTAAAGTCTGCAGGGCATAAAAATACGAAATACTTTGTCCTAAAAAGTATTAAAAACTTTACCATTACTATTAAACGTATATCTAACCCCCTCGGAGATTAAAATTTTACATTAAAAACGATAAAAACTTTACTTACAAGGTCTTTATTAATATATTTTAGTTATATAATAAGCATGTTTTTTATGTTTTTCATTTCGTTACCTTTTTTTACGGTGTTGGATTTTTAAAGTTCCTTTAAGCAAAAGATACGTGGGAAATATTGAGGATATTGTAAATCAACACATACTTGGGCCCACCTAACGTCGTTGTTCACAATACTAGCATCAACTTTACGGCGGCGGAGTTTTGAAAAAAATGTTAAGATAATAGGTATCCAATGCAAATAGGTACTTGTAAAAGCCTATTGGATTATTAAAAATGTTAAAAGTGCACACACCCTACTTCTTCGAACGTATAATATTCTTAAGTTGAAAATTAGAAGTTTAACAGACCCGAGAGTACGCTTATAAATAGCGGTAAAAAGTTCAAACGATATTATATATTTTAATGGCCTAATACTAACGCTATTAGTCTTTAAAGCGTACTTGTGTTTAATAAGTAAATCTTCGTTATTAATGAGTATTTAAAAGCGTATTATGGTTTACAGAAAAGTTATGAAGTAATTACAAAAGAAATCGGTACGCTGTTAGGTTAACGATACCCTTAACACCAGAAACGACCCTATAATAATCGATTTATTTAATTTACTGTTACAAAGTAAAGTTTTTGTACAGCGGAAACCGGGTAAATCGGAGGGTCCATATAAAACCTTAAATATCGTAAACTTCAAAGTAGTTATTCAAACTATTAACAGTCTTATATCCTTTTAAACTACCTAGGTTAAACCTTATATTAAGGTTATTAACGATAAAAACCCTTAAGTTAAGCGACCGACTTAATATGAACCTTTTTTACCCGTTATCGATAAACCGATGGAACGCCATCGACACGAACGACCGCCGATAAAGAATAACGTTAAAGAGGAGTAATATATACCGGGTCGTATTTATAATATTTCTTAGGTAATCAGGGTGGAAACAATAAAAAAGACTTGGTATTAAAGCTTCGAGTATAAGGGATTTTTAAGACTTTTAACAAACCTTTTAAAGAAAGCGATAGGATCAAAATGAACGTCCTATTAATTCGAAGGTTTATATAATTCATATCGAAACCCGATTTTAACCTTTAAAACCCAAACGTTACGATTTTTAAGGTGAGGATGATTTACGAGGTTAAATATAAGACTATGGGGCAGCTATACGAAAAGTTACGTTCAATTATTCAAGGATATGGAGATAAAGTAAAATATTAAATCTTTATGTAATCGTTAACGACTTAGAAAATAAGTTAACGTTTGGCAGCCATTTTAATAACAAGTTCATTAGCTAAAATTAAAGGCAAGTTTATGTTTAATAGCTCTAATATAATGTAAGCTTATATGTAATTAGTAACGAATTTACAGCGGATCGTATTATTAGAGTTACTATAGGAATTACGTGTTATTTACCTTTTAGGGATAGTAATACGATATATTAAGCCACTATAAATATTAGCTAAAACAGGCGTCTATTAGTTCCTAAGCTATTAGTTACATTTTGAATTACGATTTACGATAAAGTTTCTAATATACGACCTGTATTTTCTGGTAATGTAGGAAAAGTAATTTGGCGTAGTAGGTATTTAAACTAACGATACCCTTTTCGTTAAAGCGACTGGCTTTATAGAATTAAAATAACAGGCGATTAAAAACTTTAAGTTTTGAAATTGTAAGCTAGTTACGACATTAACAACAGGTAGTTAACTTAACTTGAACGGATTGTTAATTCGTATACTTGTTATCAATATAGGTTTCAACGTTTGTTAAAAGAGCTAGAGTACTGTTTCAGCTATAATGAATAAGATAAACGTGGCTAAAGTCTAATGGTATTTGGAGCAACATGCCTGTGACAGTTATATTACTACCTTATACCAACCGAAATATTTTTACAATATTTTGATTGCGGTAGAAGTATAGGATTCGTTAGATAAAGACATGAACCGGCTAAATAAGAGGTTTGAATAACAGATGCGAAATCTAGACCGCGGGATTAATATAGTTTTAATCGATTTGTTGAAGACTAAGTAAATAGTTTCTATGAATAGGTTATTTACGAATAATAGCGACCTATCTTTACAAATTGGCTTTCTAATAACTTTCGTTAATGAAAATGGACTAGAAAACTAATTTAACATTATCAAAAGCCTAATTTACTAAACGTCCATTAAATGTTAAAGGATTATACTAAGTGCATTGACTTCGGATGTCTATGACATAATAACAGATTTTAACGTAGGCATGGTATTATAAAAAAAAAAAAAAAACTTTAACCTTATTACTATGCAGTTGAAGATTTATTCTATTTCGGTAGTAATTTATACCGATTCAAAGAGCCCATTCGAATTCCTGTCGAAGTTCGTAACCACTAGTAGAAAACGCTTAATAATCGACGTAATGGCACTCTTCAAAGTATACGAAGGAAGTGAAATTAAGGAATTCAGATAAATTAACGGTAAAAACAATTCTATATATGTTATGAGGAAGGTAGTACCAAATACGGCGTTGTAAATGTTTGTAAACAGCAATAGGCTAACTATATGTATCGAAAGCCACGTTAATAGGTTGCCTGGTAAGTCTAAGTTACGTGCTGGCAACCAGGATTATACTGGCAGATTAAAAAACTACTAAGGAAATGAAAGTTGTAATGGTGATCAAGGTTGTAATAAGGAACTATGTGATTGGTACTATTAAAATAAAGGTTTGTAAAAACTTGTGGCAAATAAACTTTTTGTGAAAATTGAAAAACCTGGACTTCGGAACTATAAGGCTATTAACGGCTAACAAGGTCAATTTGCATGTAATTGAGTGTAATTAGGTATAGAGCTTAATTTGAATTTATATGTGATGAGCAAGTTAACAAGGTCGCTATTCAGTGTTAACTGGAAAAGATTAGTTAACCACACTATCATATACGCACAAACTAAAAGCCGCCAGTATTGAAATAGTACTATATATATTGTAATAGATCAGCTTTACTTATAGTAAAATTGACTATACTGACTGCAAGTTAAGCGTATTGTTTGTATTGACCTACTGCATTGAGTATGAGTCGATTGTAATACGCTACACTTAACTCTAGGGAACGGGCCAAGAAATTGGCCATACAAATTGCAGTGTAGACCGGCTAGTAGTCTGCCAAACCTAGAACAATACATCCACCACTTGACTAATGCAATACTACTATTACTTCAACCAATCGAATCGACAATGTTACAACGATCTAAGGCCCTATCAACATTGAAAGTATTTTTTTTATATTGATAAATTTCCGATCCCTACGTAAATTACGTAGTATTATAACTTTTTATATCGGAAATCGTAATGCAATATTAAAAAAAAACTTACTGGTTAATTAGAGAGGTTACATTTGGGTTGTTTACACCAGTTAAATAAGGCGCCGCCATCGTAATCGAAATTGGAGAAATCCGAGTCATCTTTATCGTAAAAACTAATACGGTTTCCGGTAAGTAATGGTGTATTAATTACGTTATTCGTAGGTAACGTGATAAAAACCTTTTAAATGAGGTTTTGTATTGAAAAAGTAAGCGTATCAATAACTTCAAGTTATCGGATTATATTCTTTAACGGGTTTAATACTTTGGTATTTCTTCATTTTAAGTATAAAACGTATTTACGAATATCTTAATCCCATTTAACGAGCTTTATACCTGCTATTTCAATGCTACGAGGCTATCCGTTCCGATGAAAAGATTGTTGTTAATCTGTATACCCACTAGGCCGAAATTCTTTTCTTAAGTTACCAATAATTACGGGTTGTATGTTAAAAACTTTTTACCTAGCCATAATTTAAAATACAACTAGTAGGTTAAAAACCAATAAACGCCTGCTTTATTTAGTCCGTATTACCATTCCCAAAGTGTAAATAGCACGTAATTCCTATAAAAGTCCCAATAGTATAATCCGTTGCAAATCCGTTACTAATTACGTATAATATTACATTATATAACAACTATTTGACATAGACTTGCCTTTAGTTATAGTTAATGAATTTACTTTTAAAGCGACTACCAAACGTTAAACAATATTTTAAATCGTTTAAAATTACATAAGGATCCAGTCTTTACCTTTATCTCCGTATCTTTAAACGATTAGATGTAAGTTTTCGTACGGCTGCTCCATGGTTTTATCCTTAACTTCGTAGATAATCCTCAATTTGAAAATCGTTACATTCGGAGTTTAAGGGTTATAATCGGCCTTCAATACGAATTATACAACTCCTCGAGTTAGTAAGCCGTTAATCTCAACCCTATTGTTTTCCTCGAAAAGTTCATCAAAAGTCTTAATAATTCCTTATACTCGAAACTTGAGTACCAAGTCTTTATCATCATTTTCCTTCCTATTTACCTAAGTAATATTGTAAATAAAGCTCGGTATATATTCCTTCTTTTTAATGTTCCTCATTTTTGGGGGTCGTTTACGTCGGCGACGTTTTATTGGTTTGTCGATAACGGGTTGGGGAAATTCGCATTGGCTCGGTCGCTTAGCTTGAAGGTTTTTATCGTTAACAGCCTTGATATAAGGCTTCACCTAAGTTGTACGGAACTTCACAAGGCCGTTAATAGTTTCAATAACTAATTTAAAGTTTATAATATTTAAGATATTATACGGGCCCTCCTATTTACCCGGCTCCCGCTATACGAAAACTTTCAATTTCTAACGTAAGGATATTATACGATCGGCGAAGTAAAGCGTATGACCTTTTAACCTTCTTAATTCTCCATTGGGTCTTTAAAGGCACTTGTTTACACTAGATACCCATTATTTTGATATATTTTTCAAACTACGCCTCCATAAAATTGGTGCCGGTATCGTAAACAACGACGTTAGATAAACTTAAGTACGTATTAATCCATAACATTCTTAACGTTTCCCACGTATTCCTTACCGAAAAGGACTTTAAAAACTTAGCTCCGTAAAAAAAGGTTGCGGATTTAACGACGTGAAAAATAGATTTGTTATACAAGAAAAATATATTAACAAAAACGTCGCAATTAAAGTCCTTATCGTTTTTTGGTATAAACTTAAATATTGAGAGGATTTAAATATACGTTTAGTAGTAGCAATAAAACCTTTCGATAAATTTCAAGGTAAAGTATTCCAAATTTGTATGCCTTACGGACTTTAGGATTTTATACAGCCTACTAACGACTAGGCAATTAAAGCGACGGTGTAATTAACGTATTTCCAGCTTTATTAGTATTAATACCATTACTTTAGAGCCTTAAAGATAGAACTATAAATATTCCTATTTAAAGGCGAGGGAAACCCTTTAGCTGTTTTTAACTATCTCGTTGGTGTTAACGTTAACGCTAATGCTAAAGGTCTTTATATCCTTCAAGTAAAGAAAAAAAAAGGATAAGAGACTTGGAGATATAAAACGTAATCAACCTCACAATGGTTTAAATTACCGTTATTTTTAATAACGATAATTATTCGCTTAATCTGAAGCCGACTTTAGCCTTACGAGTATCGTGAAAAATAATCTCAATAGTTATAATACTCCCCCTCCGCAGTATTATGTATTACGAATAGCCTCCTGTTAAATACCTTGCTGCTCCTATATTCGGTATAATACCTTAAAACGTACAATCCGCGTAACGATCGAGAAATTCAACGGTATATAAGGGGTTAGAGGCTTAATTAAAGAAAAGGCAAAGGTTTTTACCACCTAAGCGATACAGAAAAGCATAGTCGGCTAGTTACTGAGCCGCGTTAAAAGAAATATTTTATACCACTTAATCTGTTTAGGGGTATTATCGCCGTTAATTAGCTCGTTATCCTTAAAATCTGCTATTTGATTTAAGTAATTCTATTTAAAAATGGTAGGGTATTAGATATAGTATATTAACTTCTTGTTATTTCATTTAGCAAATGGTTACCGAGTTAGCTAATATTAAAACTTACCACAAATCTAATATTTCTTGTTAATATTACGACGATAATACTCACGGTCGGTAGGTCCGCTTAAATTTTGGCACTGTTAGTTCTAGCATGGCTATTATCTTTAGTTTATAGTCGATAGGCCAAACCTTAGACTTTAAGGACGCTTGTAACCGTACCTACGATCGACGTAATTAATCACTATAAGGTTCTTTTCCTTTACGTTAAGGAAGTTGACAGCTTAAGGGTATATACCAAGTAAGTTTGATATACGCGTTATTACAGTAGTAAACGAGGAACGTAATTAGCTAAAAAAGCCTTCGCAAGTAGTATTTGGGCGTTATAAGGCGTATTCGAACTTGCTAACGCCCGTAACTGTTATTCATACCTATTCGCAAAATGTAGCTTCGCTAACGTGAGCTTTCACTATTACTTTCTGATATAACATTAACTTGTTAATTATTTGGTTAAGCATATTTATCGGTATTTCCTCCTCTTTTTTCTTAACTATTATTGTTACTTACCTTGTAGTAGCCTAATTTGTATAATATTGCGCAAGGTAGATACCATATTCGAAGTAGAATTTTATACTGTTATAAATCTCTCGAAACGTGGTTATTTGGATTAGAAAGGTTAGGTAATAGTTTTTAACGTACTTTGTAAGGATTTCAGAAAACAGTAAGTAAAAAAACAGAAAGGGGAACCTCTATCTACTTGAAATTTTTTAGAAAAGACATTATCTTCGTATAAAAGAGGTTATAGAGTTTTACGTTATATTTCTTTATATCATTTCAAAATTTAACGAAGTGTTATGGACTCAGGCCATTGGCCATTGAGTCTATAGGTTACGTGATTATATACGTAATGGGATAAGCAGTACCCAGCCTGGGCCCGGTCCGGGTGCGGACTGGGCATGGTCTGTGCACGGCATATATGAGGGCACGTAACGGGCTGAGTACTGGCCATGCCCATAGGTCCTGCACGTTGAGCCATGGTAGCCTCTTCTAGTCTTCCTCTGTACCTCAATAGTGAATCCCATTTAGCACCTACTTGGTTTACCATCGTAGGTCGGACCATAACACGAAGTACTTATAAAACTTGTAATTAATGTTAATCATTTTAATAGATTTTAGGGGTAGGTTGTGATAGTTATCCTAATCTTTATTTATGGTATTTCCTGGCAATTCAAACCTTAAAACCTTCGAAATACGGTGTTAAGGGCAATTATCAGTCGCCTAACTCGAGGGGTAAAGTCTTGTAGTAGGACCTGAAGTAGGCTTGAGCGTATAGGCAAACCTGTTGTAAAAAGGTTTTCGAGGGGCCTAATAATTAAAGTACTAAAGGGAGATAAGGACTTAAAGGTTTTAAAAGGCTTAACGATCTTGCTTAATTAACTGGTGTAAAACGCCAACGTTAATTCCTTTAGCCGCGTGAGCGGCCACTACTTTACGTGCCCTACCGACACTAAGGGCGTACTCTACGCTTCTGCGTAAAGGTACTAGTCTATCGAGTAGGTTAATAGGTTTCTTATCATCGGCGCGTAAAAAGGTTTAACTTAACTAAAGTTAAGGGGAAGGTTCTTTAAATTGCATATAAAGGCGTTAAGGTTTTTTAAGACCTTTTCCTTTAAGATATGGGTTTTAAAGGCATTTCTTAAGTCGAGCTAAGTTGAAAAAAGTCCTTGCTAACTTAATGTAGCTCTTTTTTAACATATAAATCCCTCGCCTTTTAAGTTCTTCCTTTAATTTTACCCTAATACTCTTTTAAATATTTCCCCATATATTAATGATCCAATCGTCAAAGAAGTTACAGTACTTATAAAAAGCATTATTATCGTGATCAAGTTTTTCGCCTTTATCATAATCGATGATATAACTACCGATAAAGTTAATTAGGTATTTTTTGGCTAAGTTTTTATCAACATCTTGTCCCCAAAGTTCGTAATTATAATATTTGGCAAAGAAAATTCCGAAGGCTTTAATTACTTTTTTCGAAGCGGGGTCGGTAATAACTTCAAAGTAAATGCTTACGGTAGCCATCTTAGCGCTTTGGCTTATATGAAACGCATAGAGCGAGGTACTTGGTAATTGTTAGGCGTGTGAACTTGGTATTTTGACGTAAAGTTGCGTATGAACTTAATGATTTGTCGTTAGATCGCGCGGCGTAGCTTTCTTAACGCGACTTAACGATGCTTAGTGTTTTCGTTCAGAGCAGCAAACTTTGCCAATTAAATTAGTGTAAGGGAAGTAAAAAAAAGTAAAGTAGAAGTAAAGGTATGATATAAAGAGTATGGCCAAAGGTCGTTTGTTGTTGGTAAAGGACGAAGGTTGTTTATTATTTTAGCCGTAGGATTTAGTCGTTTTTATAATAGTAATACCAGTAGTAGTACTAACTTAGCCGTTTACTAACTTGCCAAACTTTAAAACTTCTAATAGTTAATGTCAATATTCTTAAAAAAGAGTTGTAAATATTTTTTGGTGTTTTTAATAACGATACTGTCGTTACCTCTAAGTTGCCGTAAAAACCACCGTAATTTATAAAAGCCCTTCATAAGTATCTTTCCTTTACCCTGCCAATAATATAGGATGTAATAGCTGGAAAATAGCCTTTCCTTCTACTTAGCTAATCTATATTTAACCTAATAAGTACTGATCAGTATTAATAGAGCTTTAGACGTTGCAACGTTATCGATTCGATTGGTTGAAGTAACAATAATATTACAGTAGTCAAATGGTAGATGTATTGTTCTAGGTTTGGCAGACCGCTAGCCGGTCTACACAGTAATTTGTATGGCCAATTACTTGGCCCGTGCCCTAGTGTGAAGTGTGGTGTACTGTACTTGACTTACACCCAATACAGTAAGTCCACACAAAACAATACACTCAACTTGCAGTTCAGTATAGTCAACTTTACTGTTAGTAAAGTTGACCTACTAGACTGCAGGTAGTATTATTCCAACATTAAAGTTAAAATCATCACGGGAAAGTTTATTATCATATAGGTAGGTAATGGCATAAACGTCTATAATTTATCCATTAACCAAGCATCTACCCTACTACCTCCTGATAACCCTTTATGTGTTGTTACCGGTTCTGGGTTGTTGCTCATGTACATCTGAGGATACACATATACATACAGGTACTACGTACTATGTATGGAGTAGGTCCTGTGTTGGGTACATATTGATTGCGCTGAGTGCATAACTTGGCTTTTGTGGCCTTGGGACATGTTGTCGTTGCCGACGATGCACAATCTCATAAAGAATAATTGCGTGGTATTGACCGCCAATGCTATGTATGTATCGACGGTATTATACAACTACGGCCTCCTATGCCTGTAGCCATGTGGAAATGCAGGGCTCCCGAATGTCAGTCATCACCTCATATCGCTCTTTCTATTCAGCAAATCCGCCCCCCTACGCCCCACCGATCTTGTCGACCTCCGCTCTGGCGTCCTCCCAGGTCTCTTTGTTCTTTTTCGCCCATTCGATCTGGCTCTTGGCGTACGCAAGCTGTATGCTGTTAGTTGACTGGCTGACAGACTGGCTGGCTGGCAGACCGTTGGCAATGCGCCATCCATCAAAACTCACCATATACTTCCTCAGATCGTCCTCCTTCTCCTGCTGGAACCGTTTCATGTCCTTCAGCACACTGGCGCTGGCATCCCTCACATCCTGAGCCACGGCCAACTGCGCTTGTTCAAGCTGCGCGATAGACTCACGTGTCCTACCAATGGTGTCGCGCCGCGTCTTCTCAGGGTCGACGTCAGCGACGCCTTGGATCGCATGTCGAATCGGGCCAAATATCTTGTTCGTGATGGAGTTCCCGCTCGTCACCTTCTTATGGCTTGAGCCGTTGTTGGTCCTCTCTGGCGCGCCGATCTTGGCCGACGGTGCCGACGATATATCACCGTGCGTGGGCGGGAAATCCGAATCTATCGACGCAGTGTCTTCCTGACTGCCCTCTTTGCGGGGCTGGGTGGCCGACTCGTGGCTCGTCCGTCTCCTGGGAGCCTGAATTTGTTGACTGCCACTAAGATACTGGTCGATCCTCTTGGCCTCTGCCTCGCTCCGCTCTAGTTGATCCAGTAGTTGCCGTTTTTTGTTGAGCTCGTCGTTCGTCATCTCTTGCTGCACCCGTTTGAGAACCCGGTACCTCAACACACCACGAACCACTCCGGCAAATTGCGCGTTCTCTCTCATGGGTTCGGCAAAGCTGGCGCCCAGCGAGGTAGACAGCTCTTCCGTAGCCACATATGACATGTCCACGGCCTGTCCAATCCTCTCAATGACCGGGCCCAGGTTAGGGTCCTGCTCGGACAACGCAAAAGCGTTGTATTTTGCGCCAAGTTCGGACAAGTCGGACGCCAGTGCTGACAAGTGACTGAGCGTGCGCCGATTCACTTTTTCCATAGGGCCCGTGGTCAGCTGTTCCAATTCCTTGATGGACTGCTCGAACGAAGTGAAGTAGGGGTCCATCTCTTGCTCGCTGAGACGGGCGTCCCCTGGTGGAAAGCGAGCCAGGCTAGGGCTGCTGCTGGTGCCGAATGCCGCATCCACACCTGGACCTTGCATTGCCTGCGATTTCAGCTTTGCGGACGACGCTGGCACAGGTAGGTAGCTGTGGGCCGGTGTGGGATTGGCGGGATTCAGTGGAGGGGCTTTGAAAATGGACTTGGGTATGGATGCGACTGGATGAGAATGAAGGACCTCGTTCTACTCATCATGATTAGCGCCCGTTCAAGTCGCCGCTCATGGACCAGTCAGTCTAACCCAGCTTGCATTGGGATCGAGGAACCGCCACCAGACACCATCTATTCGGACCTGCTCCATCCTCCGACAGCGGTTCAAGAAGACTGCGAGCATTCGCTTGCGTAAATCGATAATCTGCTGATCTTGCTTCGCGTTGGTAGGGTTGGCGGCATAGTCTGCCATGGTGTGCTTCTCAGGAATGGGCGGAATGATCAGGGTCGGGTGGAGACGACACAGCGCCTCGCGAAGGGTGGCGAACTCGGAATACCGCCTGCGAACCTCGAGATCCTGGTAGACCGCCATCAGTCACAGCCCAGATACAAAGCCGGTCTGCTTATGCTTACGCCCGTCCGGATGGTGTACACGATGTGTCTCCCACCGCTCTCGAGACTCTTACCAGCATCCGTGATCAAGACCGGCAACTCCGGGTTTTCGTAGAGGATCTGCTCGATGCGGCTGTCGTATCCTCCGGGCTTCCTCCGAGGAACCAACTGTGCCTGGATCTCATCCTCGTCATCGCTTTCAATCGCATGTGTTGGTGCACTCTGACTGAACTGATGAGACTGCTCTGGAGTTTGAGGGATTTCGAATTGAGGGTCTAAACAGTCCCAATCAGAGTCAGTATCTTGTGAAGAGTCGAGGGCGATGTCCAAGAACATGGCCATTGTTTGGGGAGCGCAGTCTGGGGGACTTGGAGTGGCACGTACACTCAGTAGGAGATGCAGTATTAGTGATAGAAGAGGTAAAGGAGTCACGTCTGTCAAAATCATCCCCATATGGGTTATTGTCCTCGTCATTCCACATGGTGACTTGCGATGCCTGATGGCGAGGATGAGGATGCAGATTCGAAAGGGTGCCAGCCAAGTCGTTGAAGGTGAAGGCCGAATGAAAGTGGCAGACTTCCTTTGACAGGCAATTTCTCAAAGCCATGCAACTATGTCAGCTCCCAAGATGTGTGTCTCCGGCAATGCCAAGTCGAGGTCAGCTGCTGACAGTGGTGTCAAGGTGGAAGGACCTGTCTCAAGCTTCAGGCAGTATCATGAAGCCATGGCAGGAAGCACTGGGCAATGACGAAGCTTGTGGGGCACAAACCCCTGCCTTGCCATAACTGAAGATCCCTACTATGGTTGCCTACTAGGATATGGCGACCTTGATGACTCATCGGATGTGTAAGCAAACCTGTCAGCGAATTTTTGTTGCTCCTAACCCTACTCGTGTTGACTTCGCATCAGCCCCACCCTAAAAAGGCTTACCATCAAAAAGGTTACTGATTTGCCAAAATCCGGAGGTAGTTGAAATTTGTAAGGTTAACTGTAAAACAACCAGTAGTTAAAAATATTGGTATAATTATGTTATATATATATATATATTATTGGAATCGTAGTAATTGCAGTGTAGTAAGTCAATTGTATTACAGTAAAGTTGATTATACTGACTGCAAGTTGAGTGTATTATTCTATGTGGGTCTACTGTATTGGCTGCAAGTCAATTACAGTCAATTACAGTATGCACTCACTTCATACTAGGGCATGAACCAAACAATTAGCTATACAAATTACTGTGCAAACTGGCTAGCAGTCTGCTAAACCTAGAACAATACATCAACCACTTTCAATGCAGCACCAATTACTTCGACCAATTTCGAATATATTATGTTGCAACGATAAAGCCTTACTAACACTGATCAGTGTGTTTATTAGGCTAGGTATGGATATACTAAGTAGAAGAAAAGGCTATTTTTCAATTATATTCTACTTTAAACAGCGGTTAGAGTAAAGGAAAGATTTTTTTGAAGAGCCTCTATTAATACTACGTTAGTTTACAACGGCAGGAAAACAAAGAAGACTTTTAGATTGCATTAGTTTACAACGGTAATTTGGAAGTAAACAATAGTATCATTACTTAAGAACGCTAAACAATTTTTATAAATCGGTTTTTTTAAAAAAACGTTAAGATTAACCGCTGAAAATCTTAAAAATTGCCAAGTCGGCAACCAGCTAAATTATTACTATTACGGGTGTTACTACTGTAAAAACAACTAAATCAAATACCATTTAACCACCAATGATAAACGATATCTGATATTACCCTTTACACTAAACCTTTACTTTAAATACCAAGTTTTCCCCCTACTATACTCTTTTAATTCCCCTATGCTACTTTAATTGTCAAGATCTTTACTTTAAGCGAAAAATACTAAGAACTATCAAGTCGCATTAAGAAAATCACGTCGCGTGACTTTACGTTAAAATAGGCAAATTCCTACGCCACCAAGTTAATTTTAATTCACGCTGAATTACTAGGTTTTATATCAGTCAGATTTTCAAGATAGCACATAGTTAAAAGATAATAGAGGCAATCAAGGCCTTCAAACCCCCCCTTTAAAAGCATTATGACAAAGAATTATGGATACCTCATATTGAAAAAAAAACTTAACGGATAAATATCTAGTTAACTTCATTGGCTAGTATATCCTCGATTTAAACAGCAGCGAAAACCTTAACCGCGGAGACCGCGTTTTCCGTAAGTATTGTAACTTTTTTAACAACTGGACAATTGATATATGGAAAACGATTTAAAAAGAGGTTAAGTTCAGATTGAAGTTGAAGCTTAAACGATAAAGGGTTTACATATCAAATAAAAGCCTTTTCAAATTGGTACAAACTTTTTTCAACTTAGTATAACTTAAAAAATACCATCAAAACCTACACCTTAAGGGAAAGGGCGTTAAAGACCCTTAACACTATTATATACGTTTTAAGGAACCTTCCCTTAATCCTTAACTAAGTTAATCCCCTAACCTTACTATTGGTACCTATTTTTTACAAACTTAACACCTTCACGTAATAGAACGGAGTACGTTTTTAATAGAGGTAAAGCTTGTAAAGTAACAGCTGTTAACGCGGTAGAAAGTATTGAAGTTAGTGGTATCTACCAGTTAATTAAAAAAGACTATTGAGCTCCTTAAACCCTTTCCTATGGCTAAGTCCCTCCTGCCCTTTAATTAATCTTTTAAAATTACCAAGTCCTTTAAGCTGAAGCTTCCCATGTTAGGTACGTTTATACTCGCGAGTTTACCATAGGTAATACTATAGGACTTTACCCCTCAGGCTAGACAACTGGTAACTACCTTTATTATTACGACTTCGAAAACCTAAGATTTAAATTAATGAGAAATTTCATTGACAATTGGGACAATTATCGCAACCATTCTTCCCAACTTGATAAGATGGTTAATATTGAGTACAAACTTTTTACGGATTTCGCGAAAATATGAAATAACGTAGAGAAGTATAACGGGAAGCCCTATAAATTTCTCGATACGAAGATAATACCCCTTTTAAACATTTGTATGTGAATAGAGGTCCCTTCTTCTATTTTTCACCCATTATTTCCTAAAATCCTTACAAGCTACACAAGGGATTATTACCTAACCATTCTAACGAAAGTAAAAACCTTTCGCGAAATTTATAACGGTATTAAAACCTACTTCGAATACAATATTCACCTCATATAATACTACACGAATTGAGCTACAACAGAGTAAACGATAATGATAACGAAAAATAAAAAGAAGGAAATAATAATATATATTTTAACCAGATATTGGATAAATCGATGTTATATTAATAAGTAATGGGAAATGTGTATTCTTGCGAGACTAATTCCCGCGAATGAGTACGGGTAGAAGTTACGGACGGAAGATAATTTAAATATTCTTTATAATACTGAAATATTATATGTAATTTTTTAGGTAACTATGGTCCTCATTGACAACCGTAAAAGTATATACGCTAAAATTACTTAATATGTATCCTTAGGTCAATAATTTCAGCCATATAAATAAAAAAAAACCGTGTAATAATATATTACTGTTGGAATAGTAGTATTTGCAGTGCAGTAAATCAACTTTACTTACAGTAACATTGACCATACTGACTGCAAGTATAGTGTATTGTTTTGTGCGGGCCTACTGTATTTGCTGCAAAGTAAATACAGTATGCGCCTACTTCATACTAAGGCACAGGCCAAGAAATTAGCTATACATATTACTATGCAAACCAGCTAGCGGTCTACCCAACTTAAAACAATATATCCACCACTTGACCACGCAATACTACTGTTACTTCGACCAATCCAATCGACAACGTTGCAACGTCTAAAGCCCTACCAATACTAATCAGTGCTTATTATATTAAGTACAGATAAGCTAAGTAAAAGAAGAAGCTATTTTCCGGTTAGGTTTTACGTTAACAACGGCGGCTAAGGTAGGGGAAAGATTTTTATGAAGAGCTTGTATTAGTATTACGCCAGTTCATAACGGCAGGAAAACAAAAAATATTTTTAGGTTACGCTAATCCACAACGGCAATCTAAAAGTAAGCGATGGTATTGTTATCGAAAACACTAAGAAATTTTTACTGATCCTTTTTAAAAATCATTAACATTAAATGCTAAAAGTTTCAAATCGGAAAATTAACAAACGGCTAAATTATTACTAATGCGGGTACTACTACTACAGGAAAAAAAACTAAGTCACACAGCCAAAACAATAAACAACCTTCGATCTTTTCAACAATAACAAATGACATTAGACCTTACCGTTTACACCAAATCTTTGCTCTTACTTCACTTTTTTTACTTCCCTACTCTAATTCATTCGTCAAGTTTGCTACCCTAAGCGAAAACATCAAAAATCACCAAGTTGCGCCGAAAAAGTCACGTCGCGCAACTTAACATTAAATTTCCAAATTCACATGCGACTTTACACAAAAACACTAATCGCTTACGCCTAGAATCGTCAATTTCCTTGCACTAAACACTCTATACGCCCATCGTATGCTACTAAACCCAAAATCTAAAAATAAAATTTAGTCAAAAGCAAATGGAGGCAATTAAAGCCTTCGGACTCCAATTTACCAACTATTTTAATAAAAAGCTATGGGGCTATAACATCGATAAAAATTCAACAGAAAGGTACCTAGTCAACTTTATTAATTTATATATAATTAACAAAGATGGACGCGAAAACCTCCACCGCAGCAGCCGTATCTTTTATAAATACTGTAGTTTTTTTAAATAATAAACTATTAACATGTAGAAAAAGATTCAGAAAGATGTTAAGTTAAGGTTCCAAAAAAAAAATTACGAAAAGGGATTTATATGTCAGGAAAAAAAAACCTACTAAGTTGGCAAAAACCCTTTATAGTCTAGCCCAATTTAAAAAATGCCTCTAAAGTATATTTAAAGTATATAATCCAAGAGAAAGGGCATTAAAAAAACTTAACGCCCTTATACACGATTTGGAGGACCACCTATTTATCCTCAGTTAAGTTAATCCTTTTTATACGTTAACGATAAAAAACATGTTAACCTGCTCAGAAGCTTAACACCTTTACGTGAAAGAATAGAGTACGTTCTTAATAGTAGTAAGATACGTAAAGCAACAGCTGCTAACGCCGCTAGAGGAATCAACGTCAGCGTTTTACACTAGTCAGTTAAATGATATATTTAAGTTTTTCAAAATCCTCAAACCACTATTACCCCCTAGTCATTCAATTGTTAAATCCTCCAAAAGCTTTTCAACAGCAAATTTGTATACACGCGAAAACCTACCACAAATCCTACCATAAGACTTCACCCCTCGATTCAAGCGACTAACAATTACCTTGAACACCGTACTTCGGAGGCTTCAAGTCTTGAACTAATAAAAAAAAAACTACTAATAAAGATCAGGAAAACTATCGCGACCTGCTCCCAAAACCTATCAAAATGGTTGATATGAATAACAAATTACTGATGGACTTCTCCAAAATCTGACATAATATAAAGAAGTATAATAAAAAGCCTTATGACCTCTTTAACATGAAGATAATACCCTTTTGAAATATTTGCAAGTAAATGGAGGTTCTCTTTTCTGGTTTTCACTTACTATTTTCTGAAATCTTTATAAGGCACGCTAGTGATTACTACCTAACCTTCCTAACCCGAATAACCACCTTTTACGAAATATATAATATAATGAAGAGCTATTTCTAATATACCTTCCACCTTATCCAATACTATACAAATTAGGCTATTATATGGTAGACTACAATAATGGCAAAAAATAGGAGAAAATACCAATTGATATACTTAACCAAATGCTTAACAAACTGATATTATGCTAATAAGCCATGGGGAAAGCCTATGTTAGCAAAACCACATTTCGCGAACAGGTACGGGTAGTAGTTACGGGCGTTAACGAGTTTTAATACGCCTTATAACACCTAAATGCTACTTGCGAAGGATTTTTTAACCAGGTGCGTTTTTCACTCGCAATTATAATGGCGTGGACATTAAACTCGTTTAATATATATCCTTAAGCCGATAACTTCCTTGAAGTAAATGAAGAAAACCTCATAGTAGTTAATTAAATCGACTATAAATACGACTACGAGTACTCTCAACATCTAAGATCTGACCAGTCAACCACAAACTAAAGGTAACAGCTATGTTAACGCTAACAAGACCAAAATTTCAACAAACCTATTAATCATAAGCACTACCGTCGTAATAACAGCAATAGATATTAAATTTATAGTAAGTTTAACAATTGGTTATCTTGTTACCACCTCGACAGGCGAAATAATAATAAAGTAATATATTATATTGAGTACCCCACGATTTTTCAATAGTATTACTTGAATCAAGTTACAAGTTTCGAAGGTAATAACCTAATTAAAGGTGATAATACCCCTAGGAAAATTCATTAGTATAAAAATACTACTTCTAACGCGACTCAATAACTAACCGAACACGCTTTACTATATCATCTAAGTAGTAAAGACACTTACCTTTACCCCAATTAAGCCTCTAACCCATCACATACCTTTAACTTCCGTAATCGTTACGCGGACCACACGTTTCAGAGTATTATACCAGATACAAGGGCAACAAGGTACTTAATAAGAAGCTATTCGCAATACGTGGTACTATGAAGAAAAAGCACCACGGCTATTAAAATCAATATATTGGAATATTAGTCAAGTGCAGTACAGTCGAGTCAATTTTACTTGCAGTAAAGTTGATTGTACGTACTGCAAATGCAGTGCAATAAGTGCCCACTTCAAAGTGGGGTATAGGCCAAAGTGTTTGGCCATAAAAATTAGTGTGCAGACCGGCTAGCAATCTGCCAAACTTAGAACGGACACACCTCAATCAACAATATCAGCGCAACACCAGTTACTTCGACCATAGTAATTCAAATCGACTACATTGCAACGATAAAGGCCTAACAACACTAATCAGTGCTTATTAGGTTAAGTATAGATTAGCTAAGTAGAAGAAAAAAGCTACTTTCCAGTTACGCTTTATTTTTTTTAGGCAAGGTAGAGGAAAGGTTTTTGCGAAGGGCCCCTATACGTTTTGAAGTTGTTCGTGGCAGCAAATAGGAAAGACTTATAGATTATATGATTGTTCGCGGCAGTTTATAAGTAAGCAACAGTATTGCTATTCGAGAACACTAATAAATCTTTATTCACCCTTTTTAAAGGCATTGAAATTAACCACCTAAAAGTTTTAAAGTTCGGCAAGTTAGCAAACGGCTAAGTTATTACTATTACGGGTACTACTATTACAAATTTCAAGAAAAACGACTAAGTCCTTACACTATAATAATAACCTTCGATCTCCACCACCAACAACAACCTCCTACCATACTACATAGACCAAATCTTTGTCCTACTTTACTTTTTATCACTTTCTACACTACGTTAATCGTCCAATTCTTTACTTAGAGCGAAAACACAAGGAATTACCAAGTTGCGTCAAGAAAGTCATGTCGCGCGACTCCACTTTAAAACGCCAAGCTTAGACACCATGTAATTGTCGAGTCTCTACGCTCTCAGATTGCCAAGTTTACCACCACCACGCTTTACACCAGCCAGATCATCACAATGGCTTTAGAACACACTGGAATCGATGCCGTTACCAATCCCGTTAAAAAGGAGGTAATTATTGCTCTCGACAACATATTTGAGAGGCATTACAAAAAAGAACTCTAATATATTAATACCACTAAAGACTCTACTCCAAAGTACCTAACCAACGTAATCGGCCACTATATTTTCGATGAAAACTCTGACAGAGTTAGCCAGGGGTTTATGACCCTCGATATCTTTTAAAACTGTTTTCGCGACTGGAACCTGAATATATGGAAGAAGGCGAATAGGCATGCAAAAATAAATCTAAGGATTAATTTATTTATTCGAGGCGTTACACCTAATACGAAGAAAGGAAAAGAAGGCAACCTCGTCATTTTACTCTACGAATACGTTACGGATAAATATCCCTAATGGACCTCAGCCAAGGGTTAAGAGGTTGTTAGCAATAGTAACTCACAACGACTACACATACGTTCGTAAGAACCTATCCAAGAGTAATCGATGGATCTACACCCCTTAAGCCCTTTGATACATTATTCTATTGAGCAGGAGCCTCTCCGAACCCCTTAACATCAAAAGAAGTATTACTAAATCCCCCGCGGTGGAAACCCTTAAACTCACTTTCCACAAGTTCCTTAATAAGATTAGTTTTAGCAGCCAAATAAAATAAAAACCGGCTTTACACGCAAGCCTATTGTGGGTACGACCACTAGCTTTTTCCCTCTAAACTCGGCCAAAGGTAATTATCCTACTTATTAATACGAATAACAACTTCAGTTCTTTTACTGGTTAAGTAAAAAAAAGCCCTTACGACCAATACATCACCTTTTCCTCTCAGCGCGTCCCTATAAAGGATACGGACTGTACGGCAATCACTACATTCGTTAAGATCTGGTAAAATAAAGAAAAGTATAACGATAAGCCGTACAACCTCTTTAAAGTTAAGTTACGCCTATTCTTTAACATCTGCCGCCAAATAAGAGTTGAGTTGCTAGGTTTTTACTTATTGTTTCCCAATATCCTTATCGGCTAAGTTAAGGACTACTACCTCCAATACCTTACGAATTATACCTCTTTTCGCGAAATTTAAGATGGCATAAAGGGCTATTTCAAATACGATATTAACCTTACCCAGTATTATACGAACGGGAATACTATTAAGTGGTCTTATATGTTAAATTATAAAAAATATTAGGAAAGTAAAATGTACCTTTTAAATCAGATATTTGATAGGTAGATGTTTTACTAATAGGTAATAGGAAATATAAAAGCTGGCGAAGACACCTTACGCTAATAAGTCTGGCAAATAGTTACGGGTTACAAAGAGTTCGAATACGCCTTACAATACCTTAATGTCATTTATAAAAGGTTTTTTGGACAATTACATTTCTTGTTAGCGACTGTAACTACTCAAGTCTCCGGCTCGACCGGTATATATCTATAAGCTCCGGAATTTAATAACGAAAAAGACTATTTCAACTCGTACTACATTAATCGATGGTATAAAAAGTCCGGTAAGTACGGTTAACAAAAGGTTTAGGCTTTTACCCATAAAATAGAGTATTCATCCTTTTCAAAATCTTTAAATCGGCTAAACAAATTTAACTTAAACGCTAAAAGATATTGGATTTAAGGCAAATAGAGCTGCTAATTAACACGTTACACTGCCGTTGAACGTAACGAAACATAAGTGATATGCCACACGTAATACCTCTTTACCTCAAAATGAGACTATATAAAACGTATCACGTAATTTAAAAGAAGTAAAGTTAAGGAGGAGGAAAATAAGTTAAAGGCCATCGGTTGGTAAGAAGATACTAATATTAACACCAGTTCTAACCCGAAGGCTATGTAATAACTAGCCAACCACATATTCTTATACTGCCTTACAGTTAAAAACCCCTATCGCCACTATAACGATAAAACCTCTGGCCCTATACACCTCCTCATCATTTAAAACCGGTACGTGGAACAAGTTTTTTAGGGAATTATGCCGGATACAAGGAAAATAAGGTACTTAATAGGAGGCTATTCGCAGTATATAGCGTTACGAAGAGATACTAATACTATTACAAAACTTAACTATACGGATATTGGTAAGGTCAAATTTAGCTTTAGCCTTGAGAAAGAGATATCGTCACTGGGATCAACGATAGTAAAGACTATTATTAGCTCCATTGTTTTCCATATCTTGGAATCTCCTACCCTTTTATTCCTTTACCTTGAAAATATAAAAAACCTCGGTGTCAACGTTAATATTTAAACTGATAAGCCAATGCATATAAAGGTCGGCAAAATGTTTCCACTTAGCTTTAAATAGGGGTATTTTTGGTTGCATTTTTAAAGACCAGAGGTAATAATATTAAATTTAACAGAGGTAAAACTTCGTCAACTATATCGTAAATTCAACTATTTGACAATTAACAAACCTTACAAAGTTTTAAAGGTAATAAGTTACAAAGATATGAATTTGCTAATACTAAAGGTAGTTAAACACCTGTATTACTACTGCCAAATATACTCCTAAGCCCCTTCAAAGTTTAACTTTACGTTAAAATAAAATTAAAACTTTAATTCAGAACTTTTTGTATACGTATTTTATTTAGATGGTAAACTAGTATTATATGTCGTAAACTCCGCCATGGCTTTTCACGACACTAAATTCCTTAAAACTATTACGGCGAAGGAAATATAGAAAATAATATATACTTTGTGGATTAATACATACCTTAACCCACTAAATGTGTTAGTTCATGATGTTATGACCCAAGCACGTTGGCGGGTCAGGAAACAGGCCAGCATACAGCTGAGCTACCGAGAGCCTAAAGTCCAACACATCAGGCGAGGAACATCTCTTTGTCAGCACCAGACTAGGCAACCCTCCAGGGTTAGGGTTATCTAGATCACAAGTGCTCACTGAGCCTCAGTGAGTACCGGTGAGCCTCAGTACTGAAGATGGTATAAAGGCACGGATATATAAGGATACAGTCATCACCAAATAGATAGTATTTCCTCCATAGCTCTTCAGTTATCAATCTAAGTATTCAGTCTACACACCTAAATAGCCTAACGGCTAATGATCATTCTATAGCACGAACAAACATCTTCTGATATTGCATCTTTGTTACTTTTACTACCTTACTGCTAACATAAACCCCCTGACATATTCTATTTACTCACGGTTATTTAGTGTGATCATTATACATAATACCGGTATTGACTTTATTACAATGAAACTTTTAAACTAATATAAAGTTAATAGAGATTTAGTGTAAATAAATCCTTATAAAAACTTATTAGGGTATTAGTAAAGTTAAAAGGGTATACACACTCCTACGAAAAGCCTACAATATCCTTATACTAAAAATGGAAAGCTTTACAAGTTAAAAGGTATGGTTCCAAATAGAGGTAAAAGGTCTTAACGATACTATTATCTCTAACGAACTTATACTAACTTCATTGGTATTTAAAGCTTACCTACGTATAACAACTAAGTCGCTACCCTCGTTAAATATTTAAAAACGTGTTATGATATATAACAAAACGCTAAAGAAACTAAAAAAGGAATCGACACGTCGCCATGTTAATAATACCCTTAATACTCGGAATGGACCTTTAACAACAACTGTGTTTTTATTCCCCCTTTAAAGTAAAATTTTTACGTGGCGAGAGTTGGGTAAATAGGATAAGCCATACAAAATATTAAGTATTACTAATTTAAACGTGGTGGTTAACATTGCTAACGGCTCTGTAAATTTCTGAACCATATAATTTAAGCCGTATAAAAGACCCCTTAAATTTGACGAAGATTCTGACGTTAATAACCTACAAGCCGAGTGAATTAATTAATACAACCCTCCCTAGCCTACTATTAACAATGTGATAAAATGTCGACGGCGTATAAAACCACCTAAAAGAAGGATATATACTAAAGAGGAGGAAAATGGAGATTATAAGCCTGGAAAGGTATATATAACGACGTGGGTATTTTGAAAGTAGAAGTCTGACGGAAAACTTACCCTTAATTCATTTGTCAAAGACATTATTAATACGTCGGGTAAGCCTTTCAAAAAAAAAGTAAATAAGTAAAAATTGACGACCTCTTATTATGGGAGGCTATATAATTTATATCGTTAATGTAATTTAAAGGTTAATATATTACTATATTTAAGTTAAGGATATTTTACAAAGTTAAATGTAAGATTACAAATTGACCGTACAAAAAGTTATAGTTAATCGCATAAATATATATTAATAAAGGTAAAGATTAAATCCTCACTTAATCGCCTACAATTCAAAAGATCAGCCAGCTTTTAATCGTCGCCATTGCTATTAGTTTCACTATGGCGTAAAAGGTTAGTTTACACTTAATAACCGAAACATTATGTAAGTGTAAACGTAATTTACCACCGATTATTAACGGATTATATTATTAAAACTACTATAAAAAAATAAAGGACAAGTTTCCGACTGGTACGATAATATATTGTATTAAACCTTTATACGAATGAGTCTCAGTTGACGTCCACTGGTTTCTAACGTATTAAATATACTTTAAAAACAAATGAGATTAAAAACTTTAATATTTAACCCGTACCTATTAATTATAAGGTGTATAAACTTTGGTATTGTAGGTATATAAATTAACGATACCCTTTTTCTCAACGATACTGAATTTGTAATGGCGAAATAACGTATTATTGAAAATTTAGGCCTTTAAAAGTGTAAAACAGTTAAAATGTTGGTTAAAGGTACATAAATTAACTTTCATGAATCGTTACTCCACATCCATAATATTAAGGTTAAAAGCGGAATTTATATTGACCTATTTTAAAAGGGGTAAACCACGAGCCTAACAACTATTAATAAGGCTAACGAGGCAAAAGTATGGAGATATTTAAATTAAAGAGCTTGTACGGCTTATATCGCTACGTTATATTAACCGAACGTATCGTACGACTTGTCTATTATGGTATAGGTACAGGACCCGTAAAACAAAAACTTTAATTAAATAAATAAACGGATTTAATAGTAAATGGATTACGTAAAAAGAAGAATTAATATGGTTTTTGTAAATTTGATGAAGGCGAAGTTAATAATCTTTACGAACGGATCATTTCCCAATGATACTAACCTTATATCGTAAATCGATTTCCTAAAAAAATTGTTATCGAAGATAAGTTTGAAGGGCAATTTACGATCACCAGGAACCTTATATACTGAATATCTGTTAAATACAAACGCGTAACCCGGAATATACTAGTTTCGGAAGTTTCCGGTATAATAATAGGTTTTAACATCGGTATAATAACTAACAGTATATTAAGGATTATTACTAAATAGTTAGATTTACCACCGATACCTATAATAGTGTATATCGATTCCCAAAGCCTTTACGAATACCTATTAAAACTAGGTACGACCAATGAAAAAACAATAATAGACGTAATAGCGTTGAGGAAGGTATACGAATCCCGGGAAATCGATAAGTTCCGGTAAATTAATGGTAAAGATAACTCTGCCGATGTCATAACCAAGGCCACGCCTAACAGCGCCCTGAAAAGGTTTGTAAATAGCAATACGTTAACCATACGAATCGAAAGATACGTGGATCGCCTAGTACGTAACGTAAAGAAATAAGGTTGCCCTGACAAATTGGAAAACCGCTAGGGAAATGGTGGCGATGGTAGTGGCAGTAGTTTGAACTACTGGCAAAAGGTACGCAAGTGGTAGCGTACTTGATTTGAGTAGGTTTGTGGCGAAGGATCTATGCATGGGATTTGAAGAATGAAGGTTTCGGAGGGGTGGAGAAAAAGGGCCACAAAGGGCCGTAATTGATGTTAATTTCAGTACAGATTGATTATAATTAACAGGGGTCTAGCTTATGGATTGAGGGGGAATTTCAGAGGTTACCACTAATTAATGACAAGCCACGCTAATATGCAGGCACAAAACAAAAAGCCGCCAGTATTAGAATAGCAGTCAAGTATAGTACAGTTAAGTCAACTTTACTTACAATAAAGTTAATTATACGTACTACAAATGCAGTACAGTAGGTGCCCACTTCAAAATAGGGCATAGGCTAAAACGTTTGACCATATAAATTAGTATACAAACCGGCTAGCGGTCTGCCAAACTTAGAATCGACACACATCAATCAATAATATCAACGAAACACCAGTTACTTCGACCACAGTGATTCGAATCGACTACATTGCAACGAAAAAGGCCTACCAATACAATTGTTACGATACTGGTAAAGCTAAAGTTAGCTTCGGAATAGGCAAATGATAATTGTTATTAAAGAAAACAGTAATTTAAAATATTATTAGGTCGATTACGTTCCTTACCCCTTTTATACTCTGCTTAAAAGATATAAAAACATTTGGTATTAAGGCTAATATTGACGTCGACAATCTAGTTAAGAACATGTAAAGGCTTCCCCTCCATTTTAAGTAGAGGTATTTATAGTTCTATCTTTAAGGTCTTGAAATAATAATATTAAACTTAAACAAGTCTGAAATACTTTAATTATATCGAAGCTTTAACTATCCAGCTATTAACAATTTATACAAGGTCCTAAAGTTTATAAGGCATAAAATGTAAAATATTTTACCCTAAAAGCTATATAAAAGCTTTGCCATTACTGCCAAACGTATACATAACCCCCCCGAAAATTCAAATTTATATTAAAAGACAATGAGAACCTTAATTACGAGGTCTTTATCGATATATTTTACTTGAATAATAAGCCTGTTCTTTATGTCGTTAATCCGCATCCTTTCTTTCCAAAGCTAGGTTTCTAAAATCCCTTTCCACAAAGAATATGTGGGAAGAGTTAAGAATATTGTAAATTAATACATATTTGGGTACACTTAACGTCGTTGTTTACAATACCGATATTGACTTTACGGCGGCAAAGTTTTAGGAAAATTCCAAGATAATGGGTATCTAGTGTAAACATGTGCCTGTAAATACCTACTAAAGTATTAAAAAGGTCGAAAGGGTATACACATTACTTCGCCGAACGTATAATACATTTACAGTAAAAATTAAAAGCTTTACGAATTCGGAGGTATGTCTTCAAATAGCGGTAAAGGGCCTGAACGTTACTATAGGCCTTAACAGCCTAATATTAACATTATTGGTCTTTAGAATATACCTACGCCTAACTAGTGAATTTCCGCTATTAGTAAACACCCAAAAACTAGTTATAGCTTATAACAAAGCTTTAAAGGAATTACAGGAGGAATCGGCACACCGTAAGGTTAACAACGCCCTTAGCACTAAAGACTGTCCTATAACAATAGACGTGCCTACTTTACCGTTATAAAGTAAAGTATTTGTATAAAAAAAACCGGGGAAATGGAAGGGCCTATACAAAACCTAAAATATCGTTGATTTTAAAGTGGTTATTAAAATTACTAACGGTCTTATATCTTTTCATACTACTCAGGTTAAAGCTTATATTAGGTTTACTCATGATAATAATTCTTAAGTTAAGTGATGAAACTAATACGAACCTATTCCATCTGTAATCAACAAGTCTATAAAACGTTGTCAGAGCGGATGACCCCCGAGAAGGAGTAATGTTAAAGACGGAAAATATATACTGGGTCGTATTTATAATGTTGCTTAGGTGAATAAAGACAAAAAAAAATGAAAACTTGGTATTAAAGCTTCGAGTGTAAGACATTATTAAAGCTTTTAGAAGCCCCTTGAAAGAAAGCGATAAAGTGGAGATTAACAGCTTATTAAAACGAAAATTTATACAATTTATACCAAAAGCTGATTTTAACTTTTAAGACCTAAACGTTACGATCTTTAAATTGAGGATTATCTACGAGGTTAAGGGTAAAACTATGGGGCGGCCATAAAAAAAGACAAGCCTAATCGCTTCAAAATACGGCAATAAAGAAATCCTTACGTAATCGCCACCGATTGAGAAGATTAGCTAACGCTTAGTGATCGTTTTAGTAGTAACTTTACGGGGTAAAACCGAAGGTAAATTTACGCTTAATAGCTGAGATAGAATATAAACCTATATATAATTAATAACCGAACTATAGCGCATTGTATCATTATAAATACTATAGGAATTATAACCTATCTGCCCTTTAAAACGGTAGTACGATGCATTAAACCTTTATAAGGATTAGCTAAAATGAACTTTTAGTATTTTTTAACTTAATAGTCTCATTTTAAATTATCTCTAGGTATAAAATAATTAATATACGACCTGTATTTGTTAGTAATCCAGAAAACCGACTTTAACATAGTAGGTATATAAACTAATGATACCCTTTTTTGTCGGAATAACTGGTGATTAAGGACTTTAAATTTTAGAATTAGAAGTCGGAAATAAAGTTAACGAAGGATAATTAACTTCAATTCAACGGATCGTCAATCCGTATACTTAATGTTCATGCTAGCTTTAGTTTTCGCCAAAGAGGTTAAGTTACCAATTGAACTACAATTGATAAGAATGACGTATTCAAGGTTTAACGGTACCTAAAATAACATTTTCATAGTAATTAGATTGCCACTTTACGCCAAATGAAGGCCTTTTATAACCTCTCTATGGCGACGTAAGCATAAGATCCAATAGGTAATTACTTTAACCGATTTAATAAGAGGATTGAATAGAAAATACGGAATTTGAATCTAAAAATTAATATAATCCTAATCCATCTGTCGAGTGCCAAGTTAATAATTCTTATGGATAGGTTTTTTTATATAAAAAAACAACGACTTGTATTTACACATCAGCTTACTAATAACTCTCGTTAATGAAGATAGGCAAAAAATAAGTTTAGTATTATTGGTAGCCTAATTTACTCAACCTTCATTA
Organism: Anisogramma anomala; assembly: GCA_038502455.1. NCBI lineage: Eukaryota > Fungi > Ascomycota > Sordariomycetes > Diaporthales > Gnomoniaceae > Anisogramma > Anisogramma anomala. The sequence continues at coordinate 36,243,287 of JASMMZ010000003.1, read as the reverse complement.
AATGTAAAAAGATTATACGAAATGTGCTAACTTTGAAAGTTTCCGGTATAATAACAGGCTTTAATATAAATATAGCATTATGGGAAACCCTTGAAGTTATTATCAAGTATATAAAGATTTCTTCTATCCCGTTAGTAATTTGTAACAACTCGAAAAGCCTATTCGAATACTATTCGAAATTTGGAACTATTAGCAAAAAACGCCTGATAATCTATATTATAATATTTCGTGAAGCCTATTAAAAGAGAAAAATTAAAGAGCTACAATAAATTAACTGAAAGAACAATCTTATTAATACTATAATGAAGGCATGGTTAAATATAGCCTTTAAATGGTTTGTAGACAGTAATATGCCAATTATACGTATTGGGGGCTACGTTAATAGGCCGCCCGGAAAACCTAGATTATGTAACGATGGTTAGAGATATGTTGGTAAACTAAAAGACTATTAGGGAATGAACGATGTTGAATTATTTTATTGGTACGGCTAAAGTAAAAGATTGCACGGGTCTGTGGCGAAAGAACTTTTTGTAAGAGTCGATAAGGTCAGATCTCAAAGCTGTAGGGCAATTAATGGCAATTAGGGTTAATTTATATGCAAATATGTATATTTTAATACGAAATTTAATTGAAATTAACATGGGTTTAGATAGTTAACAAGGTTGTGATTTAACGCTTATCTGACAAGATTGATTAACTATACTAGCGCGTACGCATAAAATGAAAAGACGCCAGTATTAAAATAATAGTGTTTATAATGTAGCAGGTCAATTTTACTATGATAAAGTTGACTATACTAACTGGAAGTATAGTGTATTGTTTTGTATGGGCTTATTGTATTATCTGTAAAACAAGTACAGTGTACGCCCACTTTACACTAGGGTACGAACCAAGCAATTAGCTATATAAATTACTGTGGAGACCGGCTAGCGGTCTGAAAAACCTAGAACAATACATCTACCACTTGACTATTGCAATGCTACTGTTACTTCAATCAATCGAATCGACAAATGTTGCAACGTCTAAAGCCCTACTAACACCTACCTCAATTTAATCGTCAAGTCCGTTTCTTTAAGGAAAAACACCAAAAATCGTCAAGTCGCGCTAAAAAAAGCTACGCCGCGCGACCCAACGCCAAGCCGCCAAGTTCCTACGCCCAAAAATCACCAAGTCCCTCGCCCTACGCGCCCTACACGTTCTACAAAAGCTAAAAAGTCAAAATTGCTAAAGTTAACGCTCACTTAAAAGCCATTACCGGCCCCGTAAGTAGAAAAACAATTAAGGCTTTCGGATACCTGTTTGCTAAACGCTATAATTACGACCTTCGGGGATACGACGTTAAGAAAAATTAACCGAAAAGCATTTAACTGATTTTATCGGCTATTAAATCCTTAAATATAACGACAGCAAAGACCTCAACGTTGTTTTTCGTAAGTATCATAAATTTTTCGATAATTGAATAATTAACATGTAAGAAACAACCAAAAAGACCATTAAGTCTAAACTAAAGGCTAAACTCGAACGCCGAGGGATTTACATATTAAAGGAAAGTTCTACCAAGCTAATAAAAACCCTTTCAGAGTTAACCTGACTTCAACAATGCCTTTAAGACCCATGCCCTAAGGGAAAGGGTATTAAAAACCTTAACGCCTTTATATACAATCTCGGGAACCTCCCCTTCACTCTTAGTTAAATTAAGCCTCTTTACACGTTAAGGATAAGAAACCTATTAATTTGCTCTACAACTAAATACTTCTACACGATAATTCGAAATATGCTCTTAGCGGCGGTAGGGTACGTAAAGCAACGGCTGCTAATGCTGTTAGAGGAATTGATGCCGGCGCTCTACACCAGTTAATTAAATAAGATCGTCAAGTTTACAAAAACCCTTGAGATTCTATTACCTCTCAGCTTTTTAATTTCCAAGTTCCCTAAAAGCCTTTTTACGGCAGGTTTTCCTATGTGCAAAAGCCTAATATAAATCCTATTAAAAGATAATACCACTTGAGCCGGACAACTTGTAATTACCCTTGACACCGTAACTCGACGGCTCCAAAATTTAAATTATCAAGAAACACTATTAATAACAATTGAAATAATTATCGCAGCCTATCCCCAAAACTCATTAAGATAGTTAATATTAATTACAACCTTTTTACGGAGTTCGTCAAAATTTTGAACGATGTAAAAAAGTATGACAAAAAGCTTTAGAATTTTTTTCGATATGAACATAATACCCTTTTTCAAATATTTTCAAGTAAATAGAGGTTTCTCCTTTCATTTTTCATTTATTATTTTCCGAAATCCTTATATAGTACGCCAAAGTCTACTACCTAACATTTTTAACTCGAAGAACTACTTTTCCCGAAGTTCATGATAACATAAAAAGCTACTTTAAATACGACGTCCAACTTATCTAATACCATATAAACTAAACCACTACACAGTAAAATACGATAATAGCGAAAAAGAAAAAGGAGGAAATACTAATAGATGTACTTGACCAAATGCTTGATAAGTTAATGTTGTGCCAGAAAGCAATGAGAAAAGCCCATATTGGCGAACCACACTTCGTAAACAAGTACAGGTTGCCGTCACAGGCGTTGACGAATTTAAACACGCCTTACAACGCCTAAATATCACTTATAAAGGCTTTTTTAGCCAGTTTTGTTTCTCGTTTATAACTTTAATAACGCGTATACTAAATTTTCTCGGTATATACCCTTAAGTTGGCAATTTATCTAACGTAAATAAATAAAATATCATGGTAATTAATTATATAAACCGTAAATAGGTTTACAAGCGCTTTCAACTCTTAAGGTTTAGCTCATTAACTATAGATTAGAGGTAGCAACTACGTTGGCCCTAATAAGGCCAAAATTTAAACGTACCTATTAACCGTAAGCATTCTCGTTGTAATAATGGCAAGAAATATTGAATTTATGGTAAACCTAGCTATTGGTTAACTCGACACCCCCGCGGCAAGCTAAATAATAGAAAAGTAATATATTACATATTATATTCTACCACTTTCGAATAGAACTATTTAGATTAATTTATAGATTCTGAAAGCGACGAGCCAGTTGACGGCGATAATGCTTCTAAACATATTAATTGGTATGAAAATACTACTCCCAACGCGGCTTAGTAATTAGCAGATTACGCCTTTCTGTACCATCTAGGTAGTAAAAACCCCTACATTTTTTTTAATTAAGCCCCTAACTTATTACAACTCCTTAAACTCCACAATAGTCACGCGGAATACACGTTTTCAGGTATTATAAGAGATAAAGGAGAAGTAAGGTACTTAATAAGAGGTTATTCGCAGTACGTAGCTTTGCAGAGGGAAATTACTACGGTTATCAATGATAATCTTTACGATGCTAATAACGCTAAAATTAACTTTAGATTAAGCAAGTAGTTATCTTTATGAGTGATGACGGTATTTAAAATTATTATTAGGTTAATTACGTTTTATATTTTAAGTCCCCTATCTCTTTTCTTCTTTTCTTCAAAGATATAAAGATCTTTGGAGTGAACGTTAACGTCAATATCGACAAGCTGGTTAAAAATGACTAAGAGTTTCCCCTCGCTTTTAACTAGAGGCACCTATGCTTTTATATTTAAGGCTTTAAAATAATATTAAACTTAACTAAGCCATAAATACGTTAATTATATCGGTGTTTTAACTATCTATCTGTTAATAAGCTCTATAAAGTTATGAAATCCGTAAGGCATAAAGATATAAAATACGTTGCCTCAAAAACTATCGAAAATCTATGCTACTAATGCCAAACGAATACCTAACCCCTCCGGATATTGAAGCTTATATTAAAATACAATAATAACTTTAATTATAAGGTTTTTATCAATATATTTTACTTCAACAACAAGCCTGTTTTTTACGTCATTCACCTCATAACCTCTTTGTATGGAGTTAAATTTTTGAAGTCGTTTTCAGCAAAGAATACATAGTAAATACTAAAGATACTGTGGATTAACACGTATCTGAGCCCACTTAACGTTGCTTCCACGATAACGGTACCAACTTTACCGTGATAAAGGTTGAGTAAAATGCTAAGATAATGGGTATCTAATGTAAATAAGTGCTTATGAAGGCCTATTAAAGTATTAGAAAAATTAAAAGGATAGACTCCCTCCTTTTTCGAGCGTACAATATCTTTACGCTGGAAATTAGAAGTTTTATGAATTCGAAGGTACGCTTTTGAATAGTAGTAAAAGGTCTAAACGATATTATAGGCCCTAACACCCTAATATCAACGTTGTTTGTTTTTAAAACGTACACATGTTTAACAAGTAAATTTCCATCATTAACAAATACCTAAAAGTGGTTTATAACCTACGGTAAAACATTAAAGGAACTGCAAAAGGAATTGGCACGCCGACAAGTCAATGATACCCTTAACACTAGGAATTGCCTTATAATAATCGATGTACGTACTTTACCATCACAAGATAAAGTTCTTGTATAATGGAAGCAGGGTAAATAAGAAGGCCTATACAAAATCTTTAATATCGCCATTTCTAAAGTATTTTTTAAAACTACTAACGGTTATGTATCTTTTCAAACTATTTAGGTTAAGCCCTATATTAAGGTTAATAACAAAAAAAAACCCTTAAGTTAAACAACTAAGCTAATACGAACCTCCTCTACCCGTTATCGATAAGCCGATAAAACTCCGCTAATGCGGACGACACCCAAAGAAAAGGAACTTTAAAAGGAAGGAATATACACCAGGTCGTATCTATAATACTGTTTAGGTAAACAGAAAAAAAAGGATAACGAAAACTTGACATTAAATCTCCGAGTATAAGGTATTATCAAAATTCTTGATAACCTCTTTAAGGAAAGCAAAAAAGTCGAAATTAACGATTTGCTCATTTAAAAGGTTGTATAATTCGTGTCGAAAGCTAATTTTAACCTTAAATACCCACATATCACAATGTTCAGGTCGAGGATTATTACCTAGGTTAAAGGTAAAACCACGGGACGACTGTATGAAAAGTTACGCCTAATTACATAAGGATACGGTAATAAAGATAAAAACTAGGTCTTAACGTAATCGTTAACAATTTTAAGTATTAACCAGCGCTTAGTAGTCGTTTCGATAATAAATTTCCTTGTTAGAACTAAAAACAAGATTACATTAAATAGGCGAGATATAACTTAAGTTTATATGTAATTAAAAACAAATTTACAACGGATCGTACTGCTGGAATTACCATAGGAATTACGGTCTATCTATCTTTTAAAAACAGTAATACGATGTATTAAGCCTTTATATGTACTAGCTAAAATAAGCGTTTACTATTTTTTTACCTACACATCGCACTTTGAATTGTACCTAAATATAAAGTCTTTAATGTACGATCCATACCTATTAGTAACGTAAAAAAAAGACCTCAACCTAATTGGTATATAGATTAACAATACCCTTTTTACCGTAATAACTGGCTTTATGGTATCGGAATAACAAGCGATTAGAGACTTTAAGTTTTAAAATTATAGGCTGGTAACACCGTTAGAAAAATTCAATCAATTTAAATTTAATAGATCGTTAATCCGTATACTTAATATTAATAAAAAACTTAGTTTCCTCTAAAACAGAAAGGGTACTAATTTGGCTACAATCGAAAAAAATAACGTAGCTAAGGCTCAACAGTACCTAAAATAGCGTGCCTGTGACAACTATATTACCACAATATACCAACCGGAGGCCTCTTAAGACCTCTCCATTGCAACGTAAGTATAAAATCTAACAAATAACAATTTGAACTAGTTTAACAAAAAGATTAAGTGGTAAATGCGAAATATGGACCAAGGAAATAATATAGTTCTAATTAACCTATCTAGGGCCAAGCTAACAATTTTTACGAGTATTTTTTTTGTAAATAATACCGAATTATCTTGATAAATCGGCTCCCTAATAACTCTCATTAATAAAAGTAGCTGGTAAAACTAATTTAAAATTATTTGTAACCTAATTTACAAAACATTTATTAAATATAAAGGTATTACACAAAACGTATGAGCTTGAAAGATTTACGGCACAATAATGAACTTTAATATTATTACTAGGCAGTTAAAGATTCCTTTTATCCGGGTAGTAATCTATACTAATTAGAGGAGTGTATTCGAATATCTTTCAAAACACGAAACTATTGGCGAAAAATATCTAATGATCGACGTAATATTATTCCACTAAACCTATAAAAGAAAAAATATTAAAAAGTTCCGATAAATTAACGTAAAATATAATCTTACTAATGTTATAACGAAGGCATCGCCGAACAGAGCCTTTTAAAGGTAGGTAAACAGCAATAAACTAACCATACGTATCGAGGGTTACGTTAATAAACCTCTCAATAAGCCCTAATTACGTAACGGCATTTAGGGGTATATTAACAAACTACAAAACTACTAGGTAATTAACGATATTGACCTACTTAATTGACACGTCTAAAGTAAAAAATTGTATGGGATTATAACGGAAAACCTTTTTATGGGAATCGATAAAAACGGACCTCGGAGCCGTAGGGTAATTGACGGAAATTGGAGTCAATTTGTATATAATTAGGTGTAATTCGATACGAAGGTCAATTAAAATTAATGGAAGTTTGGCCAATTAATGAGGTCGCAATTTAGTGCTTACCGGGAAAAACTAGTCAACCATACTAACGCGCAGGTACAAATTAAAAAAACTCCTGTGTTAAAACAATAGTATTTTTAATACGGTAAATCAATTCACTCAGAGTAAAGTTAAATATACTAACTAAAATTATAGTATATTATTTTATATGGGCCTACTATATTAGCTACAAAGTAAGTATAGTATACTCCCACTTTATACTAGGGCATGTGCCAAGAAAATAGCCATACAAATTACTATGCAGACCGGATAGCGGTCTACCAAACCTAGAACAATACATCCACCACTTGACCATGCAATACTACTGTTACTTCGACCAATCGAATCGACAATGTTGCAACGTTTAAAGCCCTACCAACAATCACGTTAATTGTCAATACGTGCGGCCTTAACGCTAAAAATTTGGTTGAAAGCCTTCGAATTAAAACTTATAATCATATTAATTCTAATAATAAAGGTAAAGTTTAACGGATTTGTTAACCGCAAAGTTTATCATTATAATAATTATAAAAAAGAATTGAATTTGTAACAAATCCAGTTATTGGTCGACTCGCTGCGCTCTATCTAAACGTAATAATGGATATATAATATATTATATTAAATACCCTATAGCTTTTAGGTAGAATTACCTAGATTATATAGCAAAACTTCAGGGTTAAAAACATACTGATAACGACGATACTCCTAAAACATTATGTGGCATAAATATTTCACTCTTCATTTGAACCAATAACTAACCGATCACATTTTCTTATACCAGTTAAATAGCGAAAACGTTTATCTTTACTTTAACTAGCACCCTAACCTATTATATACCATTAACCTTCGCAACCATTACGCGAATTACACGTTTTAAAATATTACATCAGCTATAAAGACAGCAAGGTACTCAATAAGAGGCTATTAGTAACACATGTTATTATGAAGAAAAACCATTATTATTACGTGCATTAATCGTTAAGATACCGATAATATTAAAGTTGTTTTAGACCTAGGTAAAAGTTATTGAGATTATTAATAGGTCGATTATATTATATATTTTAAAGTTCTCTACCCCTTTTTCCTTTTACATAAAATATATAAGGACCATTGGTGTTAACTTTATCATCATCGTTAACAAGTTAGTTCAAAACGGTCAAATGTTTCTCTTCGCCCTTAATTGGAGGTATTTGTGGTTTCATTTTTGAGGCTTAGATATAACGGTATGAAACCTAACGAAGTTAAATATACGTTAATTACTTTTGTATTTTAACCACCCAACCGTTGACAGGCTATACAAAATCGTTAAATCTTCAGAGTACAAAAAAGTGTAACGCTTTACTCTAGATATTATTTAAAAGTTCTTCCACCATAGTTAACCGAATATCTAAGCCTTCCGGAAATTTAAATTTATACTAAAAGAAGATTATAAAATCAAATATAAGATTTTCATTTTATACTTTATTTGGATAATAAGTTCGTTTTTTCCAATAAAAACTTCGTATCTTCTTTTTATAAAGCTAAGTTTATAAAGTCTCTGTTGGCGAAGGATACGTAGAGAACGTCGAGGATATTGTGAATTAATACGTATTTAGGCATATCTAACGTTGTTCTTTATAATACCGGTATCAATTTTACGGCGGCAGGATTTTAGGTAAATGTTAAGATAATAGGAAGACAATGTGAATATTTTCTTATTAAGGCCTATTGGAGTATTGGAGATGTAGAAAGAGTGTATTCGTTATTACGTAAAAAGTACGATATTCTTACATTGAAAATTAAAAGTTTTACAAATTAGAAAATATGTTTTTAGATAGCAGTAAAGAGCCTAGATAATACCGTAAACCTTAACGGCTTAGTACTAATTCTCTTGGTTTTTAAAACGTACCTATGTTCAACGAATTCATTTCTATTATTAGAAAATTTTCAAAAGAGATTTGTAGCTTATGGTAAATCATTAAAGGAGTTGTGGAAGTAATCAGTACAGCGTCAAGTTAATAATGACTTTAATACTAAAAAAGGTTCTACAATAATCTACGTATTTTCTTTACCGTTATAAAGTGAATTTCTCGTATGTCGGAAGCCAGGTAAATGTGATAGCCTATATAAAATCTCAAATATTATTAAGCTTAAAGTAGTTGTTCAAATTGTTAATAGCTCCGCGAAGTTTCGTATAATATAGGTTAATCCTTATGTTAAAGCGACTAATGATATCTATAGAAACTTTGAAAATAAGCAAATAAATTAATACGACCTTTTAACTCCCGTTATCAACAAGTTAATAAAACGTCGCCGACGTGGACAATAACTAAAATAAATAATTATTAAAGACGAAGAATATCTTTCGAGCCGAATTAATAAATCATTTTCTCATTTTGGTAAGAAAAATAATAACGATTAAGATTTGGTTGAGAAGCTCCGAGTATAAAGCGTTATAAAAATTTCCGGAAAACTTTTTAAGGAAAGTAATAAAGTCATAATTGACAGATTCCTGACTTGAAAAGTCGTATAATTCGTGCTTGAAACGACTTTAACTTTGAAAGCCTAAATATTACAATGTTTAAGTAGAAAATTATATACAAGGTTAAGGGTAACACTAAGGGGCAGGCATACAAAAAGTTATATTTACATACTTAAAAATACGATAATAAAGGTAAATATTGACTTTTTACGTATTAGTTAATAATTTGTAACATAAGTTAATGCTTGATGGTCGTTTTGCTAGTTAGTTTGCTAGTTAAAATCAAAAGGAAGTGTACTACTAGTGGTCGCTATATAAAGTAAGCGTACATGTAATAAGCAATCGATTTATAGTGGATTATGTTATTGAAATTATTGTAGGAACAGCGTGGTGAGTATCTTTCAGGGACAGTAATACGATATATCAAGTTATTATAATTATTAGATAAAGTAAGTATTGATTGATTACTTACCTATTAATTGTATCTTAAATTAAAACAAAGTATACAGTTTTTAACTTACAAAATATATTTATTGGTAACGTAAAAAACATTTCAGTTTAAATATATAAATTATTAACCTTAAAAAATTTTGGTTTTGTGATATTTTTATAGTAAGTGATTTAAGATTCGAAATTATGGAATTGTAAGCCTATCGTGATTTCAGAAAAAGATAATCAACTTGGTATTAACGGATCATTAATTCGTATATTCAGTACTAATATTCATTTTTGTTATCGTTCAAGGAATCTAGGTGTTTATTTAGCTATAATTGACACAACTAACCTAGTTAGAGCTTAATGGTATTTGAAATAACGCTCTCATGGTAATTATATCGTTACTTTATACTAAATAGACGCCTTTCACAACTTGTTGATTGCGATATAAGTATAAAATCTAACGGATAGAGATTTTAACCGTTTAAATAAAAGGTTGGAATAGTAGATAGGAAATTTGAACCGAGAGATTAATATAGTTTCTATTAACTTATCAAATGTTAATTTATTATCTTTTAGAGACAGCTATTTAACTAAGAATACAGACTTGTCGTTATTGATAATTTTTCTATCAACTTCCTTTAATAAATAAAAATAAAACAACTATTTCAATATCGTCGAAAACCTGATTTATTAAACTCTTGTTAAACGTAAAAAGGTTACACAGAGCGTGTTAGCTTTAGTGGTCTAGAGTATAATAGTATATTTCAATATAGGCATAATATTGTGTAAAAAATTTAACGTCGTTATCGAATGGTTGGTGATTTCCTTTATTTCAGTGGTAATTTGTATCGATTTGAGGAATTTGTTCAGGTATTTTTCAAAAATAGAACCCATTTTTAAAACCGCCTGATAATCGATATAATGGTATTTCCTAAATCTTACAAAGATAGTGTTGGTATGGTTTTAAACGTTGTAACGTCGTCGATTCGATTGGTCAAAGTAACAGTAGTATTGTATATTCAAGTGGTTGATGTATTGTTGTAAGTTTGGCAGACCGCTAGCCGCTCTATACAGTAATTTGTATAGATAATTACTTGGCCTATTCTCTAGTGTGAAGTAGGGTTATACTGTACTTGACTTACAACTAATAAAGTAGACCTATACAAAATAATATACTTAACTTGCAGGTAGTATAGTTAACCTTACTGTAAGTAAAGTTGACCTACTGCATTGTAATTACTACTATTCCAACACTAGCAGCTTTTTAGTTTGTGCGTACACGTTAGTAAGATTAACTAATCTTTTCCGGTAACCGCTAAACTACAAACTCGTTAACTGATCAGACCCTTATTTATTCTAGTTAACTTTTACATTAAATTGCACCCATTTGTACTTTAATTGACCTTATTTACCGTCAATTGCCCTACGGCTTCGAAGTTCGACTTTATCTATTTTTACCAAAAAAAAATCTCCATAGGCTTATGCAACTTTTTAACCGTGCTAATTAAGTAAGTCGCCATCGTTAATTCTTTGGCAATCTCTCAGTTCGTTAGCATATTCTTAACCGCCATGTAACTTAGCTCTACTAGGCGGCCTATTAACGTAGCTTTTGATACTTATGGTCAACCTATTGCTGTCTACAAACATTTTCAAGGCCTTGTTAGGTGATGTTTTCGTTATGGTATTAATAGCATTATATATTTCATTAATTAAACAGAACTCTTCAACCTTCATGCTTTTGGAGGCTTCGTGAAGTACTATTACATTAATCATCAGGAATTTTTCGCTAATGATTCCGAGCTTCAAAAGGCATTCGAATAAGTTCTTTTAGTCTGTATAGATTATCACCGGGATAGGAGAAATCTTTAGCTGCCTGGTAATAATATTAGTGGTTTCTCATAATAACATGCCTATATTAATGCTTACCATTATATCGTAAACCTTTAAAGCTAATACGTTTCGTATAATCTTCTTCATTTCACAAAAGTTCAATATATTAGGCTATCGATAATGCTAAATTGATCTTCTCGCTTTTCTTAGTTGACGAGAGTTATTAAAAAGCCGATTTATAAAGACAAATTAGTGTTATTTATAAAGGACCTATTTGTAAGGATTATTAATTTAGCTCTCGATAGGTTAATTTGGATTATATTAATCCTTTGGTTCAAGTCCTGCATTTTCCATTCAAACCTCTTATTTAGTCGGTTTTAGTCGTTATTTGTTGAATTTTATGTTTATAACGTAATGAATAGGTCGTAAAAAGGTTTCGGTTTATATAGGGTGGTAATATAACTGCTACAGACACATTATTTCAAGTATAGTTAAGCTTTGGATATGTTATTTTTGTAAATTATAAGTAAGTTAACGTCGTAGAATTTTTAGCGAAAGTTAAAACCGGCATTAACATTAAGCATACGAATTCATTTTCCGTTAAATTTAAGTTGGTTACTTTTTGCCAATATTGTAACTAGTTTATATTTCTAAATTTTGAAGTTTTTGATCGCTTATTATTATGATACTATAAAGTTATTCGTTTTAACCAAAAGGATATCGTTAATTTATATACCTATTAAGCCGAAATCCTTTTCTTACGTTATTGGTAAACACATGTTGTATATTAAAGACTTTATACCTAGCGGTAATTTAAATTTCAACTAATAGGTCAGAAACCAATGGATGCCTATTTTAACTAATCTCTATAGTAGCTTAATACATCGTATTACCTTTACTAAAGGGTAAATGGTACGTAATTCCTATAACAACTTTAGTAAGACGATTCGTTATAGGTTGGTTGCTAACTACATACATATTTACATTATATGTCAGTTATTAAACGTGGATTTTTCTTCAGTCCTAAGTAGAATTTTTTTGTTAAACCGACTATTATACGTTAGCTATTTTTGTAAATCGTTGGCTATTATGTAAGGATTTAGTCTCTTTCTTTATTACTGTATCCTAAATCGATTAGGCGTGGCTTTTCATACAGCCGCTCCGTGATTTTACCTTTAACCTCGTAAATAATATTTGATTCAAAAATCGTATCATTTGTGTTTTGAAGATTAAAATCGGCCTTCGACACGAATTATATAAATTTTCGAGTTAGTAGGCCGTCAATCTCGACCCTGCCTCTTTACTTAAAAGGTTTACCATAAGTTTTAATAATACACTTGAAGCTTTAGTACTAAGTTTTCGTTAATCCTTTTTTTAACTTACCTAAGTAGTATTATAAATACATCCTAGCGTATATTACTCTTTTTTCACATTTCTCTTTTTCGGGAGTCGCTTGCGCCGGCGGAGTTTTATCGGTTTATCAATAACGAGTAAAAGAGGTTAGTATTAGTTCGTTCGTTTGAGTTAAGAGTTTCTATCGTTAGTTACCATAATATAGTGTTTGACCTAGGTGGTACAAAACGTTACGGATCCATTAACAGTTTTAAAAATTACCTTAGAGTTAGCGATACTTAAGGTTTTGTATAGGCTTTCTGATTTTCCCGGTTCCCGCTATATGAGGACTTTACTTTATAACGGCAAAATAAGTACATGGATAATCGTAGGGCTATTTCTGGTGTTGAAAGCGTTATTTACTTGGCGGTGTGCGAATTCCTTCTGTAGTTCCTTTGGTGCTTTTCCGTAGCCCACAGTTCGATTTTAGATACTTACTCATAGCGGAAATTTACTCGTCAGGCGTGGGTACGCTTTAAAGACTAATAGTGTTGGTATTAAACCATTAGGACCTATAATATTGTTTAGGCTCTTTACCGCTATTTAAAGGCGTACCTTTAGATTCATAAATCTTCTAATTTATAGAGTAAGGATATTATACGTTAGGCGAAGTAATTCGTATGCCTTTTTAATATTTTTAATATTTCAGTAGGCTTTTATAGATATTTATTTACATTGAACACTTATTATTCTAACATTTTCCAAAAACGCCGCCGCCGTAAAGTTAGTGTTAGCATCGTGAACAACGACGTTAGGTAAGCCTCAATACGTGTTAATCCACAGTATCCTTAACGTTTTCCATATATTCTTTACCGATAGGAAACTTTAAAAACTTGGATCCATATAAAGAGGTTACGAAATTACCGGTATAAAGAATAGGCTTTTTATTTAAGTACAACACATTAACAAAGATCTCGTATTTAAATTTCTTATTGTTTTCTAGTATAAACTTGAATTTTCGGGGGGCTTAGGTATATGTTTGGCAACAGTAACAAAGCTTTTCGTTAACTTTTAAAGTAAAGTATTTTATATCTTTATACCCTGTGGACTTTATAATTTTATATAACCTATTAAAGCTGGTTGGTTAAAACGCCGATATAATTAACGTATTTTTGGCTTTATCAGGTTTAACACCACTGCTTTTAGGCCTTGAAATAAAATTATAAATACCCCTATTTAATGGCGAGGAGAAATCTTTGGGTGTTACTAATTATCTCGTCGACGTTAACGTTAACATTGATTCTGTGGGTCTTTATATCCTTTAAGTAAAGAAGGAAAAGGATAGGAAACTCAAAGATGTAGAATGTAATTGGTTTTAGAATAGTTTAAATGATCTTTGTCACTAGTAACTATAGTTATTCGCCTGATCGAAGCTAACTTTGGCCTTGCCAGTATAGTAAAGATTAATTTCATTTTCCGTAGTGTTTTTCCTCCATAATTCCACGTATTAATGATAGCCTCCTATTAAGTACCGTACTACCTTTGTATTTGGTATAATATATTGAAACGTGTGGTTTGCATAAATATCACTAAGGTTAAAGATATGTAAGGGGTTAGAAGATTAATCAGGGTAAAGGTAATGGTCTTTACCGCCTAAACGGTATGGAATGGTGTGGTCGGCTAATTACTAAGTCGTATCAAAAGTTATATATTTATGTTGTTTGGTTTATTTAGGGGTATCGTCATCGTTAATTGGTTTATCACTTTGAAAGTTTACGATTTGATTTAAGTAATCTTATTCGGAAGTATTAGGGTACTGTATATAATATATTACCTTTTTATTATTACGCTTAGGGGAGAGGTTCCGAGTAAACTAATAGCTGGACTTATTACTGATTTAATATATTTTGACATCATTACCACGATAGTTTTTAGGTTAGTAGGTTCGATTAAGTCTTAATATTATTAGTGTCAACGTAGCTATTACCTTTAGTCCTAAGCCGTTAGGATAGGTCTTGTGGATTAAGGACGCTTATAAGTATAATTACGGTCGATGTAGTTCATTACTGTAAGTTTTTTTTTTATTTACGTTAGGGAAGTTGCTGACTTGAAGGTACATACCAAGCGAGTTTAGTGTACACGTTATTACAGTTACAAGCGAGGAGCGTACCCAGTTAAAGAAGCCTTCGCAAGTGAAATTTAGGCGTTTTAAGGCGTATTCAAACTCATTGATATTCGTAACTGCTACTCGTACCTACTCGTGAAGTATAGCTTCGGCAGCGTAAGCTTTCCCTATTACCTGCTGGCATAGTATTAACTTATTAAGCATTTCATTTTAACACATTTATTGGAATTTACTTCTTTTTCTTCTTCGCCATCATCGTAGTTCACTCCGTAATAGCCTAGTCCATATGGTATTGAGTAAGGTTGACGTCGTACTCAAAGTGGATTTTTATGCTATTATAAACTTCATGGAAGGTGATTGTTTGAGCTATGAAGGTTAACTAGTAATCCTTATCGTGACTTATAATAATTTTAGGAAATAGTAGGTAAAAACCAGAAGAAGAAACTTCTATTTACTTACAGATATTTGAAAAATATATTATTCTCGTGTCTAAAAGGTTATAAGACTTCTTGTTATACTTTTTTATATTGTTTCAGATATTGAAGAAACCTGTAAAACGCTTGTAGTTAATGTTAATTATTTTAACAAGTCTTAGAGAAAGGTTGTAACAGTTATCCAAATTTTTATTAGCTTTTTTTTGTAATCTAAGTCTTAGAGCCTCCGAAACATAGTGTTGAGGGTAATTTCTAATCGGTCAACCCGAGTGTTAAAGTTTTATGGTAGGATCTATGGTGGGCTTATGTGTATAGGAAAACCTACCGTAAAAATTCTCTTAAGGAGATTAGCGATTCTGATTAAAGGGCTAAGGGTAAATATGGATATGAAGGTTTTGAGGTAGTTAACGATCTTGCTTGATTGACTAGTAAAAAGCGTTAACTTTAATTCCTTTGGTCGTGTTGGCGGCTATCTTTCCCATACTCTGCTTCTACTAAGAGTGTACTCCGCACTATTATATGAAGGTGTTATATTACCGAATAGGTTAACGGGTTAACAGGTTCCTTCTCGTTCACGAGTAAGGAGGCTTAACTTAACTGGGGTTAAAGGGGAGGTCCCTTAAAATTCGTATATGAGTGTTGAGGTTCCTTAATGTTATGACCCAACATCTGTAGGGCGCACCAGCGGCGGCCCCGCAGCAGATAACGAAGGAAATCGGTTGGACACAGCCTCTCGGCAGGCACCAGGGATCCACAACAGACACACCGTACACAAGGGTTAGGGTCAGCATGGTGTGAGACTCGATGGACTCGATATCGAGCCAGTCGAGCTGCACACCGGGACTCGATGGACTCGACGTCGAGCCAGTCGAGCCTACACTGAAGACGTATGAAGGCGCGGATATATAAGGACACTTTCATTACCAAGATAGATAGTATTTCCTTCATAGCTCTTCAGTTGTCAATCTAAGTATTCAGCCTACCCTGAATAGCCTCACGGCTTCTGATCATCACTCGCACGAATACAGTCTTGATATTGCACATTTTGTTACCTCTGCTAACTTACTGCTAACATAAACCCTCTAAAAACCTTCTACATACTCACGGGTATTTAGTGTGATCATTACACTTAATACCTTTTTTTTTTGAGCGTGAGTTTTAAGGGCATTCCTTAAGTTGAGCTGATTTCAAAAGGTGTCTTATCAATCTGGTAAAGCTCTTTTTTAGCATGTAAATCCCTTGTCGTTTACGTTTTGTTTTTACTTTGGATTTAACAACCTTTTAAATCTTTTTCTATATATTAATGGTCTAGTTTTCGGGGAACTTACGATATTTGTGGAAGGTATAGTGGCCGCAGTCAAGGTATTCGCCTTTATGGTAGTCGATAATATAATTACCGACGAAGTTAACCAGGTGCTTTCCCATTAAGTTTTTATCGACGTCTTACCCCTAAAGCTCTTTATTTTAATAATTTGAGAAGAAGGGTCTAAGGACTTTGATTTCTTTTTCTTGGCAAGATTGGTAATGGCTTCAGAGTGGGCACCTGCGGTAGCTATCTTCACGTTAAGACTGATATGGAACTTTGTGTTTTGACGTGAAATAGCGTAGGAACTTAGTGGTTTAATTAATGTAAGGGAAGTGAAAAGAGTAAAGTAGAGGAGAAACTTAGTATTAAGGGTAAAGTTGAAAGTCGTTTATTATTATAAGTAAAGGTCAAAGTTTATTTGTTATCTTGGCCGTAGGACTTAGTTGGTTTTGTAATAATTACATACGTAGTAGTACTAACCTAGCCGTTTGCTAACTTGCTGAACTTTAAGACTTCTAACAGTCAATCTTAACACTTTTCTTTAAAAAGAATCCGTAAAAATTTCTTGGTGTTTTCAAGTAACGATACCATCGCTTACTTACAGATTGCCGTTATAGACTGGCTTAACCTAAAAGTCTTCTCTGTTTTCCTGTCATTGTGGACTGGCATAGTACTAATAAGGGCCCTTCATAAAAATCTTTCCTTTACCATAAGCTCTGTTATTAATGTAAATCGTAACCGTAAAGTAGTCTTTTCTTTTACTTATCTTATTTGTACTTAACTTAATAAGCACTGATCAGTATTAGTAGGGCTTTAGACGTTGTAACGTTGTCGATTCGATTGGTTTAAGTAACAAAAAAAAAACAGTAGTATTGCATGGTCAAGTGGTTGATGTATTGTTCTAAGTTTGGTAGACCGCTAGCCAGTCTTCACAGTAATTTGTATAGCTGATTGTTTGGCCTATGCCTTAGTATAAAATAGGGCGATACTGTACTTAACTTGCAGCCAATACAGTAGGACTACACAAAACAATATACTCAACTTGCAGTTAGTATAGTCAACTTTATTGTAAGTAAAGTTGACTTACTGCATTGCAATTACTACTATTACAACAGGTGAAAAAATCAAGGAGCTCTGATGAATTAACGGTAAAAATAATTCCGTTAATGTTATAATGAAGAAATCGTTAAATAAAGCTTTTAAATTGTTGATGGATAGCAATAGGTTGATTATAAATATCAGAAGATACGTTAACGGGTTATCTGGCAAGGTTAAGTTACGTATTAATGAAGAATAATGCCCTATAAAATTGCAAGATTGCGAAGAAATTAAGGTTAACAACTTATTCAATTAATAAGGTTAAATTGGAGGTTAATATAAGTTGATGGCGGAAAACTTGTTTGTAAAAACTGATAAAGTTGGTATTCGAACCTGTAGGGAAAATGGAAGCACATGGGATTAATTTGGTTATGAAACTGGTAGGGATTTAGCTAGTTGATAAAGACGTAATTTAGTGTTAATCGAAAAAGATTTGTCGATCACATTGGCGTATGCGTACAAAAAAAAAGCCGCTAGTATTAAAATAGTAGTAATTACAGTAAAATGAGTCAAATTTACTTAGAGTGAAGTTGAATACACTGATTTCAAGTTGAGTGTATTGTTTTGTGGATTCACTGTATTGTTTATCAGTCAAGTACAGTATGCGCTCATTTCAGACTACAGCACGGGCTAAGCAATTGGCCATCTAAATTACTATGCAGACCAGCTAGCGTCCTGCCGAACCTAGAACAATACATCAACCACTTTCAATGCAGAACCAGTTACTTCAACCAATTCGAATTGACTACGTTGCTACGATAAAGCTCTACCTAGACACAACTATATATCAAACTTAAACGTACCAATTAATTGAATCCGTATTAATAACAGTTTCAGACTCTTAATAGTCTTTCAATTTACAAAGATACCCTTATCTTCTCTAATATCCCCCATTACGTAGTACCTTTTTAGGTAGTTTTTAAGCTTAATCCTCGATCTATAACTCCTCAAGAGATGCTCTTTTATATTTATATTTTAACATCTTGACGTATTAAATGTTATCGAGGATTTCGGTACGTTATATGTTATTTAGCACTACAATCTTACCTATATTATAATCGATATTCACAAATACACGCTTTTTGGAACTATAATCGAATATAAGGATATAGCCTATTTCAATACTAATTAATATGATATTATATAAGCCTTATCATAAACAATTGATATTAATAATATCTTTTCGCAGATTACATAATTTGGAATGAGGTCATAGGCAATTATCATATAGTATTTATTATTATTAGTGAATTGATATTTTTAGTGAAGAAGACATTACTACCCTTATTACGTACCAAGTTCAATTTGGACTTATATATTTATGGGTATACTATTCAATATAGATATTATTATGGTTAGAAAGCGTGAAGGAGCACGCTAGCGGAGTGCATAGTAGAGGGTTGCGGTTCAACTGAGGGTATCTAAGCTCTTATCTAAGGTATTCACTCTTTAGGTGCTTCTTATCCCTCCTATATCTTTCCATTACTATCTTTGAATATTATATAGATTTTTTTTCCATACGTTGACGTAAAGATTTGACCGAAATTGATTAGTAGCCGATTAGGTCGACTATATATAGTTTAGGGAGGAAGAAATAAACCCTAGTTGAATATCTATAGCGTAATGCTGTAGCGGTTTCAATTGTTTCGTGTTTTAATATTACGATTTATAAGAACCACACGAAAGAAAAGAGAAATTATAAAACTTTTAATACTTTTGAAAAGAACAATTTTAATATTATATTATTAATTAAATTATTGTTTGAATAGTAGTAATTACCGTGCAGTAACTTAACTTTACTTATAATAAAATTGACTATACTGACTGCAAGTTGAGTGTATTGTTTTTTAGGTCTAGTATATCGACTTCAAGTTAAGTAAAATATGCATCCACTTCACACTAGAGCATGGGAAAAAAAATTAGCCATACAGATTATTGTGCAGACCTGCTAGCAGTTTGCCAAACCTAAAACAATACATCTATCATTCGACCATTGAAACAATACTGTTACTTCAACCAATCGAATCGACAACGTTGCAACGTCTAAAGTCCTATCAATACTGATTAGTGTTTATTAGATTGAGTACAAATAAACTAAGTAAAAGAAGAAGCTAATTTCTTGTTATGTTCTGTAAAAGACCAAGGTTGATGAAATATTTTTACAAAAGGCTTTGACGAATTGCATCAGTTTTCATAGAAGTAAATAAAGAAAACTTCTAGGTTACGTCGATTTCCATGGTAGTTTAGAGGTAATGACGGTATCGCTATTCGAAAACACTAATAAATCTTGAATAAATCTTCTTTAATAAGAGAATTAAAATTAAATACTAAAAATCTTAAATATTGTTGAGGTGGAAAATAGCTAAGTTAATATTATTGCGGGTGCTCCTACCATAAGAACAACCAAGTCCCACACTAAATAACTATAAATAATAACCTTCGACCTTACCCTCTACATAATCTCTACCTTTTACACCAAGTTTTCCCTTTACATTGCTTTTTTTTCCCTCCCTTGCGCCACTTCAATTATAGAAATAGCTATACCTAGCGAAATTACAAAATCGCGTCAAGAAAGTCATATCGAGCGACTTAACGCCAAGTCGCTAAGTCCCTACATAGCTTTGCACTAAAACACTAAATCTCTATGCTCATAAATCGCCAAGTTCACTTTATACCAAACCAATTAGTCTTATATAAGTTAAAACATTCAGATAGCACCTAGTAAGGAATATATAAAGGCGGTTATAGCTTTTGAAATTATTTTCGTCAATTATAACGATAAATAAATTTAGATTAAGGAAATTATTAAAAGCTTTATAAAGTAATATCTAACTAATTACATTAGCTAGTATATTTTTTCATATAGATTTCAATGAATGCTTTGGCTATAATATTCGGGCTTTCCAAAAATTTCGTAGGTTCTTAACCATTACATAATTGATATGTATAATACGATCCAATATACTGTTAAGGCTCATTGGAAAAATGAGGTTATTCGCCGTAATATTTACGTACTGAAATTTTTTTTATGAGTATTAGAAGAGATATTTTTAAATTGGTTCAACGAGAAAACCCCTAGTAAGATTCTAATGCTTAAGATCTCTAATGAAAAGGCAAAAATGTTGACGACACCTAACGCCCTTATATACGTTTGAGGGTACTTTCCCTCAATCCCCAATCAAGTTAGACTTCTTTACGCGTTAATGATAAAGAAACTGTTAATCTGCTCAGCAGCCTAGCAACTCCATGTCACAGTGAGAAATACGCTCTTAGCGGTGGTGGAGTGCGTAAAGCAACAGCCGCTAACGCAATAAGAGAAATTAACGTTAGCTTTATTTATCGGTTAATTAAGCAGGACTTTTAAGTCCTATAAAACTTTCCCTACAGTCAACTCTCTATTATCTTTCAATGTTTTTTTAAAATCGTCAAATCCCTTAAAGCGAAGCTTTCTATGGTAGGTATAACTACACGCATAATCACACTACAAGTCCTACCACATAACTTTAACTTTCGGGTTAGGCGATTGATAACTACCTCTATTATTGCGACTTGAAGGCTTCAAGGCTTAAGTTAATGGCAGGAAACACCACCGAAGACTGGAACGATTATCGCGAATTTCCCCCAAGACCTATCAAAATAATCAATATTAAGTTTTTTACTGATTTCACGAATATTTGGAATAATATAGAAAAGTATAAAGGAAAGCTCTACAATTTTCTCGATATGAAGATAATACCATTCATAAACATCTATAAGTAAATAAAAGACCCTTTTTTGGTTTTCACTTCCTATTTCCTGAAATCCTTAAAAATTACACCAAAAATAATTAATTAACATTTCTAACGAAAACAAAAACCAATTACTAAATCTATAACGGTATGAAAATTCATTTCAAATACAACCTTGACCTTACACAATAATATACGTATTGGGTTACGATAAAGTAAACGATAATTATAAGTTAAAATAGAAATAACAATAGATGGTTTAAATCAAATGCTTGATAAGCTCATTTAATGTTAATAAATAATGTAAAAGGCCTACGTTAGCGAATTCACGCTCTGTAAATAGGTTTGGGTAACAATTACGGGCGTAGGCGAGTTCAAATACGCCTTACAACGTGCAGATACCACCTGTAAGGTTTTTTCAACCAATTACGATCCTCGTTTGTAACCGTAATAACATGTATACTATCGGTAAGGTCTCAAGCCTATAATATTCACGTGAATATAAGTTATTTGAATAGTAATCAGAATGATTAGTAGTTGTATTATAAAAGTAAGATGATAATCAAGAAGAAGCATCCAGAGGTGTACACCATAGTTAAGGGTTTATAAGTCCTCCACCAAAAGCGTATCACTTTGGAATACTCTTTTTAGACCAATCCACGCATTGCCGTCGGTCTGAAATAACTATTCTAAACCGATTCACGTATTGCCGTCGGTCTGAAATAACCATTCCAAACTGACCTATACGTAATGTACTTTACGTCTTACAAGAGTGTAGTCTGTAGCGTGACACGTTACCATATACCCTGTGGGAGTACACCCTATAATAAAGTACATTACTACTTAGTTTATATATACTATTTATAAAGGTATATAATAATATCTATACAGGTATTTTTTTTCTTTCTTCTTTGTATACTTTGTACCTATAACCTAATAATAATAATGTTATTCATAATATCAATTGTAATAAGTCCGAATTAGCAATTTCCGCAGTAATAGTATTATTTCCGTATTAATCGCAAAAGATATAAATAAACAGTTTTCGTAATAACAGTATTATTTATCGTATTAATCGTAAAAGATCCAAGTTAACAAGTTCGGCTAAGATTAGTAAAGTTTAGCCGAGGTAGTAGTTATAATTCTAGTCTGATTCGTATAGTTAAATGAAGGCGATATGGTTGGTAATAGCGTCTTTGGTTGTTTTTGACAAGGATAACTATGTAGTAGTGATTATGTAGAGGTGATTACATAGGGGTAATTACGTAATTACGTAATAGGTTAGTATAAAAATATGTATCGCTATCGTTTTAGGCAAAACCTCCTTTTTTTTTCGCTAAAGGCGCGTAGTTTTAACTAATACAAGTCTCTACTTTTAGTTTACTTAAATAAACCAAGCCGTTTTAATATGTAAGTTACTCGGCTTCTATATATATTAACCTATTTCCCGAATAGATATCGCGTAAAAATAAAACTGTAAGGCATCGTTTGGCGCGAAAGCGTCGGTGCGTCGCCGCTGCCGTAGCCGCCGTAGCCGTCGCCCCTAATACCACCACTACTACTAGTAGCAATAGCCCGCCCTCGTTGGGCTTAATCTCTTTAATCGTTGCTACGCCGCCTGCCCCCGTTACGCCGTTCGTCGCTACATTACCAAGCCCTATCGCTGCTACGTCGCCTAGCCCCGTCGCCCCTACGCCGCCTAACCTAGCCGTCGCCTCCGCCTCGCCCCTCCCCATCGCCGTCGCATCAACCTCCTCCTCCTTTTTTTCTCCCTTCCCCTTTCCCAGCTCGGGGGAGGAACGGAGGAATTTTAAGGTTATAAACTTTACCTTCTCCCTAGGGATAAAAACCCTATTACCCATAAAGACCCTTTTACGCCGTAAGCATAATCTAGCGTAATTACGTTAAGGTATATATATCTTAAACTTTTCATTCGTAAGCTTTTAACTTCTTTTTCTATAGATAAAAAGCATAAGGCAGATCTTCTTCGCCGCCTCCAATTCCTTATTGCCAAGGTATGCCATAAGGCCTTTTTAACGCGTTAAGTGTTAAAATAACGTACCCGGATCCGTAGCCTTAAGCCGCTAATAAATACGTCTTACATGTCGTATGTCGCGTCCGCGGCCGCGGGTAAATCCGTTAGCAATTGCCACGAAAACAGAGGCCGTTTGACGCGTTATTACCGTTACGAATGGACTAGCAGCTTGTACGCCCCCGTTCCTATAGTCATAGGGCTGTAAGCCGAGGTTGTATTACGCATCCGCCGGCTTTTTAATAAGCTTAAACGGAATTTTAAAAATTACCTTTCGTAAAAATATACTTAAGACGATTCAAAAAACAATTCGTTGCAAATAACTAAAACAAATTAATATTACTTATTAATAAAAGTTGATCGGCGGACCAGGAAAACGGTAGTTGCCATCGCCGTCTGGAAACGGGGTTTACGTATATATTACGTAAACGAGTTCGACGACATTATCGCACGTCGCCGCAAGGAGGATAATCCCTTCCATATACCTTTACCTAAGGGTATAACTAATAAAGTATAAAGCTATATCCTTGTTAACGCTGATAATGTCTGTAACGATAATGGCTATAACGTTAATATAAAGGGGAAGGGCGACGAAAAGGATGGTAAGGACGCGACGGCATCGCCCTTTCCCTTTAATAGTAAATAAATGCTCCTGGGACTGGGCCGACATACCTAGCTATAGTATAAGACGTTATACAGTAATTTTATAACTTTTTACAAAATAATGATTTAAAGTAATAAACGTGATCTATATCGTTACGATATTGTAAAAAAACAAAGAAAAAGAAAAAGAAAAATTCGTAAATTGACGCAAATAATCGTATCTAATAAAGGCAAAATCGGCGGTCGGTGCGAATAATTCATTTAAATAAAGGTAAATCGTAAATCGATAGAAAAGATATTAATAAGCCGATTCGAATTTACGAAAAGTAATATAGCGTAATAATCTATTAAGGTCGTAAAACCTTTTTAGTGACCCGAATAAATAAAGTACTTGTAAATATAAAAGTTTTTAATATATCGTTTAATATAACTTTTGTTATTACGTTTACCGGGTAAAATTTTCTATTAATATATCGGGTTTTTAGATTTCTTGTCGTTCGTACGACTCGCGTAATGCTATAATATCAATTTTCAATGGTTTTTCATTTGTAATACCTAATTTAACTAGGTACTTATAAAGCGAAAAAAAAATAGTATAAACGATAAAGGGAATAAGGCGTAAATCGAGGTTAAAAACAATTATCCGAACCGTTATCTTTATGATTATACCCGAATTGAAGCCTTTAATTATATTATAAATATTGAAAGTTAAAACGTTTCGGGTAACCTTTTTATACTTAGTAAAGTTTGAGTAAACGAAATTTCCTCAGAGCGTAAAATCGTTCTGAGCCGGTATTTCGTTTTCGAAAATTAAAACGAAACCGATTTAGAAGTTGTAATCTCTATTGTTATTAAAGGAGCTATTAGTAAAAACAAATAGCTTTATAACATATATATCCAGTAATACGAATTATAAGCCACGTTTTGAATTATATATTCACCAAGAAAAACGTTTATTAAACGCCTTATATAAATCGTCCATCGGTTTTGTTTAGCGTTATATAACGACAAAAAGGTTAAATACTGTTTTTAATTATATTATAAAAACGACTTAAACGCCGCGTATACGTTAACATTTATATTAGTCAGCTTGTTTTACGCTATTTAAAGTAATGAGGGTAACCTTATCTAATTACCCCTTTTATATAAAGTTTAAAATGACGTTCCGAAATGTAATCGTAATACTATTAAAATCAATTATGTTATTTTTTATTAGAAATATTGTGGATTCAGCTTTCAAGTCGGTTTTTAAAAGTTTTCTCTTTCAAAATACGAAAAACGAAGGGCTATATAATGGTAGGGTGTTGTCCGTTTATATATCCGTTAATATAAAGCTTTTAAAATGGGCTGTTAACATTAATAGGCATAAGTCGAAAGTAAAATTGGTTATTTTGAGTCGTTTCTTATAGTATTTTAATAGGTGTTATATTAATAAATACCCGCTTCGACTAAACCATAAAGTGGTTTTAAAATTCGTAAACTCGTTCTAAGTAGGTGATATTACCTAAACTTTTTAGGTATATCGGCGTAAACCCGTTGTTTAACCCGTTTTTCGAATTAAGTATAAGTTTATGTTATATTGCGAAGTTTAACGTACAAGTTATATGAATTACTAAGGGAAATCGCGAATATTGAAATTAGGCGACAGCTAGCCCGTTGTAATATAGGTAATTAGGTTATAATATCCTTTTTACCTTCGTCGTTGTAATATTTTACAATTAAATAGGTTTTTTATAAGTCTTTTCGGCTTTATTTTCAATTTTATAAATAAGGAGGGTTAAAAAGATCCTATAGGTGCCGTAAACGGTTAGGTTAAAGATTTTAAAGCGAAATAAGCCTTAGTCGATAGGAGCTAATATTTCCGTTTAGATAAATTATACGAATAAGTTACTTAAGGTGGTGATAATACCTTTACGGCAAAGTTTTAAGCTAAGTTCATGGTTTGCTATTTCCTTTTACGTAATAAAGAAATCCTTGGCAAAGTTCTTAAGGCGTTTTTTAGTTTTAAAATCGAAAAGGCGTCCTTGACGTCAAAGTTTTGAAGAATTTAATATAAATAAATCGATTTTGTTTAACATAATCGGGTTAAATTTACGTTTCGGGGGTAAGGCTAAAATTGAGGTCGGTTTAAATTCGTCATTTCAAGTAATATTTTGTAAGCGGTTTTACTTGTTTTACGTATTCGGACCGTTTATTTTTACATTTCTTTTATATTTTTATACTTTCATTTCGCTAAACAAACTCGTCTCATTTGATAAGTTAACAAATATATTATAATCCTTAAATCCGTCAATCCTTTAAAAGCGAATTCATCTCTCCTTCGGTTTCCAAATTAAAACTTCATATCATAATAATAGATCTAACAGCCAGTCTCATATAGACTATTCCTCGTGGCTAACGCCCTAAAAATATCATTCTTTACTTGCAGTAAACGTAGGGCCGTCATAACTTTAGCCATAATATTAGCCCTTTACACTATAAATAGTAATAGGGTAAAGTTTATGTAAATTCTCAGGTAGGTAATAAAGATGAGGAGCGTAAGGATAATCCTATTTAAGCCAAAAGTGTTATTAATGACGCTAGTCGTTATTTAAAGGATGAATTTCTTAAAACTAACATCTTTTAGTTTTTTTACCAATATTATATACGTTTTTTTCAATGGCTTATAATATCGTTCACACTTCCTAATAATTTATAAGGCTTTTACTAAAATTTACTTATACTCGTTACCGGCTATCCGAATTTTCGTACGTTATTCAGTGAAATGGAAAGCTGTATAGGCTTCTTACGTAATTTAATTTGAAAGCCTAATGTAAACGTTCAACAGTTAATTAAAGCGTTCTAATAATATAATGTAAAAACGTTTTATATAAATTTAGCGGCTTGAAGTAATATAGCTGTATCGACAACGTAAAGGACAGATTAGCTATTTAGGTATATAATATCAATAATTACTTTGTAATTAAAGTTCATATCGTTTTAAAAGCGGAATTTAAACTGTTGTGAGGCCTATAAATAAAGCTGGCACTTATAATAAAACTTTTCGATAACCTCGAATGCGTTTTTCTCTATATTTATATAACTTACAACATAAAGTAGACGTAAAAGGCGTTTAGTAATATGGTGTTCGAATCGTCGGTATAAAACTTGTAATTTTAATTAAATTAAGTAAATAACCTTCATTATAAGTATTTTCAGAAAAAACCACAAGTGGTCGAATTAAAATTTAAGCGGTACAAATACGTTATTTAAGGCGTAAATAAGTTAATTAGTCGTATTCCGAACCTTAATTCCGAGTTTATTTATATTAGTGTAATGATCACAATAAATATCTGTGAGTATATAGAAGGTGTCAGAGGGTTTATATTAGCAGTAAGGTAGCAGAGGTAACAAAGGTGCAATATCAAGAAAATGTTTATTCGTGCTGTAGAATGATCACTAGCTGTTAGGCTATTCAGGTGTATAGACTGAATACTTAGATTGACAACTGAAGAGCTATGAAGGGAATACTATCTATGTGGTGATGGCCGTGTCCTTATATCCTATGGCATTCATACCATCTTCAGTACTGGATCGTTTGGATCACTGCACTGATTCTACTGATCTAGTGCTGCCTTATCTTGGATCGGTGGCTGATCCTTACTGATCCCATGTAGCCTCCCCTTGGATCAGTAACTGATCCATACTGATCCATCACGTGATTTGCTTAGTCACCTTGCTTACGTAAGAGATGTTCCCCATCTGATGTATTGGACTACAGGCTCTCCGTGGCTCAGCTGCATGCTGGCCTGTTTCCTAACCCAACTATTGTCTAGGTATAAAAATTAGCTAATAAAAATAATAATAATGTTTTAGAATTTATTACGTAAAACTTAATCGGTTCGAAACGCATATTTATAACGACCGTTCCGAACAACGTCGCCTTACCTTTACCAAACAAAATCTCTCGGTATTATCCTATCCGGTTTAGCCGAAACTTCGGAAATTTCGTCGCAAATACGTCGAATTATCGCTTCCCGGCCATCGAGATTTCGGTTACGCCAATATTAGATATAATACCCTGGAATCTGGTTTTATATCTGTTGAAAAGGGTAAATTACAACGCTATATCAACGTTAAATGCTTTGTTTATGCAATTCAAACTTATAATATGTTAAAAAAAGGGAATTTTATAAGGCAGTAAAAATACGTTGGGCGTTTTCATCGTCGTAAGTTGACAAATAGACATAGTTTTATTTAAAGTTATCTTTTCCAGATACATTTTCGTAAGGGTATACGTTTAATTCGTTATTTATACCTTTGTATTCGGTTACGTATATTGTAAAATTGGCTTTTATTCGATTTTCAAAATTACATTTGACTTAAAGTTGTCGTTCAATCCGAATTTATTCGTAAACGAGGTGGTTTATAAACCAGCAGCCAACTTTACCGCGTATAATATATCGCTTTTACAAACATATAAGATGCCGTATATATTTCTGTAAGTATTGTTGTAGTTTCAGTCCGTTTCTTTTTTCGTTTCCAAACGATCGTTCCTATCCTTTGCTATTAGGGTTTTATCCTTAGTACCTGTACTTGAGGCGTTCGTTTTACCTCAGGTAAACCTTAAATTCCGATTAAAAATATACTAAATTACTTCGGTAAGGTTAACGTTAGTAATTTAGGTTTCGCCTTTATTATTATTAGCTAAGAATACTAATCCGATGTTTGTTTATCGACGTATAAAGGTCTCGAACAATGTTTTAAAGGTTATATAAAAGGCTTTTAAGTTTTTTTCCGGTTTAAAATATATAAAGTCGAAATCTGAGTTTCTACGGCAGGCTTTTATAATTATTTAAATTAACAGTTTGTCGCCTTTGTATTCTGGTCTAAAGGTTACCTATCATTTCTGGAACTTTGCTAACAAAGCGATAAGTATTTCCTAGGGGTTTTTATCGGTATTCTCCTATTAGTTTTTTTTTACAGATTCCCACATTATTTTAGGCCGGTCCTTACCGTATTACTCGTAATTGGTTTCGATGTAAAAATGGGATTCAAGGCGATCATAACAATTTACAAATATATCCACTTATATAAAGTAATACATATATTATTCCTTAACTTACTCGGAAAGTACTCCGGGTAAAATAATGTAAAATTATAAGGGTTCAATATCTAGTCTTTTATACATATTAAATATAACGCGTATTTTATTATTAACTATATTGTACGGCTCGACTCTGTAATTGTTATCCCTATCTCATAACCTAATAAAGTTGGTTAACTTCGTAAAGTCGCTTCTATCCATAATAAAACGATATAACGGGAGGTTTCGGTAAAGGTCTTGGTTAAAAGTTATAAGTCCGTATGACATATATTAACTTTTTACGCTACTTATTATCTCCTAAGTTGGGTTTTTTTTGTATTTCGGCCGATTTTCTATTTTTGGAGCGGGTTGCTCTTTTTGTTTCAGCCGACTCTGTTATAACCAGTCGGGTTATTTTTTACGTTTAGGGAGTAGTCTTGTCTTTGTATAGTTTTAAAATTAAGTTTTAAGGAAACTTTTTATTCTAACCTCGTTGTAGATAATCGTTACGGTACCTCCTCTTTTTCTACTAATTCTTCTGTTTTTGTTTTTCGTTGGGCATCCAATCTTAACAAACACCGTATCGGTAGGTTTTTCTAGATCCGGTTTACAGCCTTAATCAGGTGTTCCTTTCCCTTTTACAGGTAATACCCTTTCAAAAATTATCCTTTTATAATTTCTTGGTCCGTTTATTTAGGCATATATGTAAGCTAGGCTATTGAAATTAGGGATTTTACGATACGGCTATTGTTTTTACAGGGTGTATTAATACCTCTGCTTCACAATCATTTCCGTAAGATTCTTATAATCGTTTTATCCACTATTTTCCAGATATTTAACCTTTAATTCATAAAGTTTTCTGTTGAATTATAAAATAATTCTCGTCCTTTAATA
This sequence comes from Anisogramma anomala, assembly GCA_038502455.1. NCBI lineage: Eukaryota > Fungi > Ascomycota > Sordariomycetes > Diaporthales > Gnomoniaceae > Anisogramma > Anisogramma anomala. The sequence continues at coordinate 36,213,291 of JASMMZ010000003.1, read as the reverse complement.
TTACCGTTATAATAATTCAAAATTGAACCCGTAATATATATATTTGCCGTATAAAAATCAAAATATTCCATCAAGGCCTCAATATTATTTTCCCAAAGATTAAGGACCAAATATTTAAAGATCGTGTTTCGGAACAACCTATATAAATAGGTAGTTTATACAATCGTTGACCTTTACTAGATTTATTACTAATAGATCTATTGTGTATATATAAAGAGTAGTTCGTATGTAATCTAAGGTGATTTAAAGTTCGTAGTAACGTAATAAATACAAAATGAAATAAAATAATTAAAGCGGTTGAAATAAATCTTACCAACACTTATTAGTGTTAATAAAAATTAAATAATACGTAAATAAGGCGTAACTATAAGCTAGTCAAGCGTCTTAAATTAGTTTTATTAACGTTGGTAACTTTATACTAGCCAAGCAACTAATGAAACTTAAAAAATTACAGGTATTAAATTCGGAAATATAAGGCGAACGTAGGTAAATTTAAAACAAACAGGGCGAATATAGGAAATTAGATAGGGTAAGGGAAATATTAAGTTATTATATGTTCCGGGGTACGGTGGTATATCTGTATTGGCGTATTTTAACAAAACTTGGTAAGGGGATCGGTTAGTTACTTAACGTGTAACCAATCTTAGTAGGGCAATCGAATTGTTTATTTATATATAACTGATTGTAGCTTTATTAAAATAAGTAGTTCGTAAAAAAATCAAATAAGGCCTAGAAAAAGGTTCTGAAACTTGTTATTTTGGCTTAAGTAGCCTAATACGTGATAAAACTCCTTTAAAAAGGGCCCGGGTTGATCGTTTAAAACGTTAATACAAATTGACAGTTAATGAAACAGGGCTGATTTTTTTAAAGTTACTTCGGATCTTATAGTTTTATAACGCTTCGGGTTTCTCGACGCTCCCACGTAATTTCACACTCCCATATGGTTTTTACAAGGCGTGGTGTTAAAGTACAGGCAATTAATACCGTCATAACATCCCGCTATAAGTATTTAACATATGTTTGTCTTTTATTTTTTAGGCTATTTGTAGTTAACCGAATCGACTACTAATCAGTATCGGTAAAGTCTTAAGCTTATAATATTCACGTAAACTCAAGGTCTTTAAAAGGTAATTGAAATAATTCATAGTTATAGTATAAAAGTAAAATGATAATTAAGAAGAAGCATTCAAAGGTATACGCCACAGGTAAAGGCTTATGAGTCCTTCACCAAAAGCGTATCACTTTAAAATACTTCTTCTAGACCGATCCACGCATTGCCATCGGTTTTAAATAACCATTCCAAACCGACCCATACATAATGCACTTTGCGTCTTACAAGAGTGCAGCCTACAGTGTGACACGTTACCGTATACCCTGCAGGAATGCACACTGCAATACAGTGCACTGCTACTTGATCTATGTATACTATCTATAAGGGTATATAGTAATATCCACATATACCGAACTTTCTTGGTATATATTTACAAATTAATAGATTTCGCAATGTAGGTAAAAAATATTATTTAATAGTATATTACATTAATTGTAAATACGCGCGGCCTTAACGTTTCAATTCTGTTTCGAAACATATAAATTGAAAGATATAACCACATCGACACTAGTAACAAAGGCAACCCCCAAGCAAACCTTCTAACTGTAAATATTATCGTTGTAATAGTGGTAAGAGGTGTTATATTTATGGCAAGTCCGGTTATTAATTAACTTGTTACCTTCTGACCATGCGTAACGAAAAATAAGTGATATATTATACCTAAGATCCCACTATTTCTGGACAAGATTACTTGGATCATATCGCAGACTATCAGGGTGACAAGGTTGATGATAATACGCCGAAGTTAGTCAGTTGGCATAAAGACGCTGCTTCTAACGCTACCTAATAATTAGCTGATTACGCTTTCCTATATCGTTCAAGTAGAGAAGAGCCCTATTTCTGCCATAAATAAACCCTCCAGCCATTACATATATTTAACTTTCGCGATCATTATACGGACTATACGTTTGAAGGTATTATACCAGATATAGGGGAAGTAAGGTGTTTCATAGGAGGTTATTTTCAGTACGTAAAATTGCGAAAGAAAAACATTATTGTTACGAATATTAATCGTTAAAATGTTAGCAAAGCTAAAGTTGAATTTGGTCCAGACGAATAACTATCGTCATTTGAGAAAACGATTATTCAGACTGTTATTGGGTCTATTAGGTTATATATCTTTAATTACTTTACTCTTTTCCTCCTTTACTTGGAAAATATAAAGACTTTTAGCATTAACGTCGACATTAACGTTTATAAGCTGGTTAAAAACGGTCAAAATTTCCTTTTCACTTCTAAGTAGTAGTATTTGTAGTTTCACCTTTAAGGCCTAGAGGTAAAGGTATTAAACCTGATGGAGTAAGAAATTGGTTAACTTCACTGACATTTTGATTATCTGATCGTCGACAAGTTATATAAATTCCTAAAGTTTGCAAAGTACAAAGATATGGAAGAGTTTGCCTTAAGTCCTATTGAAAACATTAATCTCAAATTTAAAGCTATATTAAAGCCTTTCGAAAATTTAAATTCATATTTAAAAACAACAAGGATTTTTATTTTAAGATCTTTGTTAGCTTTTCTTTTACTTGTATAACAAAAACCTTTATCACATAGTTAACTCCATAACTTGTTTTCACAAAGTTTAATTTCTAAAGTCCTTATAGGCGAATAATATGTGGGAAACATTGAAAATGTTGTGGATTGACATGTATTTATGCCTACTTAACGTTATCTTTTACGATACTGGTACTAACCTCACGGCGATGAAATTTTAGGAAAACGTTAAAATGATAAAAATGGAGTATAAACAGGTGTTTATTAAGTCCCATTGGAGATGTGGGAAGATCAAAAAGGCATATGCGTTACTTCGTAAAACGTAATATATTTTTATGCTGGAGATTAGTAACTTTAAGGATTAAAAGATAAATTTTTATATGGCGGTGAAAGCATCGAATAATATTATAGGCCTTTACATCTTATTATCAATGTTACTGGTTTTTGAAGCATAACTATACTCAATTAGTTAATTTACACCATTAGTAAATATATAGAAAAGGATTGTAACGTACGGTTAAACTTTAAAGGAATCACGGAAGTAATCGTTACGCTGTTAAGTTAATAATACCTTTAATACCAGAAACGGCTATACGACCATCGACGTGTTTACTTTTCTGGTATAAAGTAAAGTTTTCTTGTAGCGGGAGCTAGGCAAATAGGATAACTAATTTAAGAACTTAACTATTTCTAACCTTCTAATAATTATTAAAACTATTAATAACACCACAACAATTCGTATAACATTAGTTAAACCTTATACTAGGGCTAACAACTGTAACTATGAAAACTTTTAAATGAAACGATTAAGTTAATATACCCCCCCTATTTTGTGATGGATAAGCTAATAAATTGTTATTGACGTGGCCAATCACTAAAAAGAAGAAAATTTAAGAACAAGAAATACATACCGGGTAGAATCTACAATATTACTTAATTTAGTTAAAAAAAGAAGAAAATTGAAAATTCATTTGTAAATCCCTAGGCATAAGAAGTTATGAAAACCTCTACCAAAACCTTTTTATAAAAGAGATGGAGTCGAAATTAGTGGACTCTTAACTTAAGGAGTAATAAAATTTGTGATTAAAACAACTCCAATATTTAAAACTAAAATTTTACGATTTTCAAGTCGAAGATTATATACGAGGTAAAAGATTAAACCATAAGGCGGCCATATGAAAAGTTACGTTATTTTTTTTTTTTTTTCAAAAAAAATACGTTACAAATTATAAATAGTAAATTTTCTCGTAATCTCTAACAATTTAAAAAATTAGCTAGCATGCAATGATCATTTTAACAACAAGTTTACGAGTTGAAAGTAAAGAAAAATTGGCGCTTAATATCCGTAACATACTAAAAGCGTATACGTAATGAACAATCGATTGATAGCTAATTATCATACTGAAATTACCATATAAATTAAACAATAAATACCTTCGGGGAATGATAACGCGATATATTAAGCCGTTATACAGATTGGATAAAGCAGACGTCTATTAAATCCAAATCTATCGGTTGCAATTTAAGCTGAAGTCAGGTATAAAGTTTATAATTCACGAACCGTATTTATTGATAATGTAAAAATAATACTTCAGCCTAATAGGTATATAAATTAACGATATATGTTTTGTTAAAACTTCTGGTATTATAATATTAGATCAATAAGCGATGAAGAATTTAAAGTTATGGAATTATAAGCAGATCGTAATTTTGGCGAAAGTTAGTTGACTTAACTTTCATGACTCATTAATCTGTAAACTTGGTATTAACGATACTTTCCTTAGTTACAATCAATACGGTTATCGTAACTAGAGATTGATAGTATTTGAAATAATGTGCCCATAGCAATTATATCGCTACCTTATACTAACTGGAGGCCTTTTACGATCTATCGATTGCGACATAAGGACAAATCTTAATGGACAAAGATTTTGACCGATTCAAAAAAAAAAAAAAGGTTGTAATAGAAAATACGAAATTTAAACCGAGGAATTGATATGGTCTCGATCGACTTATCGAATGTTAAGTGAATGATTTTTACAAACGGCTCCTTTAAGAATAACACAAATCTGTCTTCACAAGTCGGCTTCCCGATAACCCTCGTTAATAAAAACAAACAAGAAGACCAGTTTAATATCTTTAAAAGCTTCATCGATTGGATTTCAAACAAATACAAAAGTATTACATGAAATATATCAACATTAAAGGTTCACTACATAATATATGTTTTCTATATGAGTATAACATTATGGGAAATACTTAATATAATTATCAATTAGTTGAAAATTACTTTTATTATAGTGGTAATTTGTACCAATTCAAAAAACTTATTCAACTACCTTTTAAAGATTAGAAACACTAGCGATAAACACCCCATCAACAATGTAATAACACTTTGTAAAGATTACAAAGGCAGGGAAATTAAGTAATTATAATAGATTAATGGCAAAGAAAACCTCTCTAATGCTACAACGAAAATATCGCCAATTAAAGCTCATCAAAAGTTCATGAATAGTAATAGGCTGACTATACGTATCGAGAGCTACGTTAACAAGCTACCTGGCAAGATCAAGTTACGTGTTGCTGAACAGAAATACTCTGGTAAATTGGAAGACTTCCGGGGAATTAAGGATAACAAGATTTACTGGCACAGTTGAATTGGAGGTTTGTATAAGTTTATGATGAAAGATTGATATGTGGACATTGATAAAGCCGGAACTCGGAACCGTGGGGAAAATGGAGGTAATTGGAGTCAATTTAACTGTGGAATTAACAAGGGTTTAGCTAGTTCATAAATGTGTAATTCAGTAGTAACCAGAAAACATTAGTCGACCACAGTAGCGTACGCGCATAAAACAAAAATCTGCTAATGTTGAAATAGTAGTAATTGCAATGCAATAAGTTAACTTTACTTATAGTAAAGTTGACTATACTGATTACAAGTTGAGTTTATTTTCTGTAGATCTACTGTATCAACTTCACATCAAGTGCAGTATACACCCACTTCATACTAAAGAAGGGGCCAAGCAATTGGCTATGCAAATTAATGTACGAACCAGCTAGCGGTCTGCCAAACCTAAAACAATACATATAATACTTAACCATTGCAATACTACTGTTACTTTAACCAATCAAATCAATAACGTTGCAACGTCTAAATCCTACCAAAAATTAGTGTTTTTTAACTATTAAAAGCCCTGATACGTCATTATCAACTCGGTTGGCATTTTGGACGATATTTAAATACCTTTTAAGAACCGTTATATTATGTATTGGCTATGTAAGCCATTAATTTTCGATTTTTTTTTTTTTTTTTTTTTTTGATAATACCTATCAGAACATCTTCGACCTGACATCAACTTTCTGGATATATGTGTACAGACCACCTTGTTAGGAAACGGTAGAAGCTTACGCTGTAAACCCTAACATTGTCCACCTTCAAGAAAAAAAAGCAGGTCTAGCCGTTCTTAACACCATCACTGCACATGCACCCTATTCTACCACAATATTACTAATTGGATTTATCATCACTTGAATCTTTTCTGACGACCCCTTTTTAGCTATGAAAATTGTTGTTGGCTCAGCGTACCACTAGCGCAACGATGTATCCAGAAAACAGCCCTTACAATCAACGATTCCATTCCTCGTTACTTGTGCTAACGTGGCCTTTCAAACTTGAACTTGCATTAAGATATACTCAAAGTTTGGTTCCTTTTATGCTTTAAGGTCTTAAGAGAATACTTCTGTTATAAGCGTTTGCATTTGATAGCTTTTTTTATGTATTTACTTACTTACTTATAAACTGTTATTACCTACACTGGCTCCCTGCCCGCTAAACTGGGCTTTCGACTTTGACTTTACTTCAAATACCTTTCTTTGGTTTTCTAGAAAAGACTTCTCTCAACATACTACCTGCTTAATGATGTACCATATTTTACGTTATCTTATACTCTATGGGTTTGCAGCTTGTAGCAAAAAGGTAACTCGTGAATTAACTGTTTGTTACAGGCCTTCGACCAAGGTACATGTGTTTTATAAGCCTTTTACTCTTTTAGGGCTGTCAAATCTTCGATATGAACAAGAGTCGAACGGAGATTGAAATAGCCGTATAATATGGCCCGGCTAAGATTATAGGTTTTCCGCTTTTATGGGTTTACAAACCGCAAGATACCTTAAGGTTTAAATTGGAAATTTTATTTAAGGTTTGTTTCTTTTGTTAAATTCTTTATCCAATAATCTTTTGAATGGTAAAAGTTATATTTTCTTTTTATAAATATGTTATAGATTTCAAAATAATATTCTATTTACCTATCCATGTTTTTTTAAGACTATGTAGATTTTACCAATACGAATACGATCCTCATTTAGTATAGGGGAAAGGTATTCCTATGAAGCGGAGACGTATATAGTTGATATAAGACCCTTTTAGCAGACATTTAACAAATATATATAATATAGGATCATGAAACTGGCTATAGGTGTAGAGGATACGTTTTTAGTTTATATATACTTGTATTATAAGGAATAAGTTGGTTTGTTTAACAGGTTCAAATATGTGACCTGAAAACAAAGAATTAAACGGTGGTAGTTGTATACGGTGAGAATATTCAGGTTGCGAGCCTTTCCGCTAGCATATGTAATTTAAAATTAGTAAGGGTCACACTATACTTACCATATAGTAGGCACTTCCCGATGATAGTAAAAAAACCTAAATAGACAATCAACACATTATAAAAGTAATGGAACTACTCAAGTATATTTTAGAAACGAATAAAACTGATTTTAAGATATTAACAAAAATATCCAAAACACATGAAACAACATCTAACGCTCTTATATCAATACGTAAGGAACCTAAAATAATAACCGACGCTTGTATATAACACACGATACACTCTTGTATACAATTCTCTGTACCTTAACACACATTTTTTCGCCTCATTTCACATTATTCATTTACATTTATACTTATGACGTTTCAATTTTTTAGCCACTTAGATATCATAGCTTTAATAAGGGTTCAACGCCAAATTTAGAATGTTTAGGTTTATCTTATTTGTTTTTTCTTTTCGTATTACGTAGTTTCATTTCTATTATTTCATTTCATAACCCCTTTATTTACATTTTTTTTTCACCATACACAAATTTCATTGATATGTTAGTTTTGAAATAGCATTTTATATACAACAACTTTGTTTTTGTAACTATTAAACTAGTTACAATGTTTTAACTTACATTAATAAATATATAAAAATTTTGGAAAATCGTTTTATAGTTTGTCAATTTAAATATGCATGATAATGTAATCGAAGCGCCAATATAGAACCTTGATCCGTGGACTGCGAATACTTATGCTATAAACGTTATTCTTTGTTATTGGAAGGAAAAGACTTAAAAATTTGATATATTAGATATTTTTTGAGAATAGTTTTTGGATTAGAGGTTTGAAATATAGTGTATGGTATATAATTAAATCTCAAAATTGTCGCGTATATAATTATAAAATAGAGGTATCAATACACCCAGTATAAAGAACTATTGTATTGCAGAAATGTTAGTTGTTGTGTTTTACATTAATAAGACACTAAATTTTAAGGATAAAAAGGTGTTAGAAGTAAATTTTGTGGAAAGATATTGGTTGGCAGTGTAAGAAATAGTTCATTGAAGAAATTTGTTATCAGTTATAATGTAGGGGAACTTTATATGCATAAAACGTAAAACTTTCAGCAACATTTTCCGTACTTCGTAAAAAGCTAGTAAAGCGTGAGGAAAGTTTTACCAGAGAAGGGGATAAGTTTTCAGAATTGTTTTGTATTCGGGTTTAAAATTTACCCTTTTTGGTAAATATCTTGAAAAAGAACCACAAATCGGGTTACCCGATAAAGGAGGGATTCGGAGTTTACGGAATATCTATTTCCCAGTTGGTAGAGATAGCCCATTAGATCATGTTAGGAACGCTTCATGAAAAGGAGACGGTGTTTTCAGGAGAAATATAAGAAACGACAAGAAGTTATACGAGTTTTACGGATCGATACCCGCGGGGTATAACCCGTATCGCGACTTTCTGCTTGATTAATTTCCTACTAATAATGGCGAATTTGTAAAATTTACAAACCTTGTCCAATTATAGGATGAATGCTAGAATTACAGTGGTGAAATATATAATGTTCTCATTAATAAATCCATGTAATATTAAATATTTATAAACAGCTGGAAATAATCATTATATTTCCATATTGTTTCACCCGGTATTTTAATTGGGTGGTCTAAAAATTGGTATATGTATTACCTCATACAAGTGGATATGTTCGTAGATTATTATAAATATTTGAAGATATATTTCGATACAGAGATTAACTACGAATTATATAATAGGTATTAGACGAAAACTACATCATTATTTATGGAAAGCTATCGTGATGACCCAAATGAATTACTACGAAAAGCTTTGATTATTTTGCTACCGAATTTAGTAAGTGTCCGGTAGTATTTAGACTCGAGTATAGAATCAACAAGTAATATATTCAAATAGTTACAAAAGCTTGTCGCAAAAATCTAAACCTTGACTTGACGTTATTTGAACCAGAAAAGAACTTGTAAGCTTTTTTTACCATCCTTAGAATATTGTTGAAGACTTCGATACGTCAATAGACAATATTTGTATTAATATTTGTAGCTAGAGACGCTGAGGATAAAAGTCCATAAATTACAAAAGTTTATTTTATAAAAATGTACTGTTTCTTACATCAACGATTTAAAGTTTATCCGAAAAGGGACTCCAATTTAAACCTTAAATATGGAGAAAGAGGCGACGAAGGCTGAAAAAGGGTTTTCGAAACCCATAAATAAAGTGGATACCGACGCGGGCACCTTGATAATTAAGAACAAAGTTTCTCACATGAAATGAATTTACCGTACCCTAGTCAAGATATACAACAAGGGCTTATAGTTACCGAAAAACAGTATCTCGTTTATAATAAAGTCGACTACTAGTCGACGAATTATTATATATACGAACAAATACATATCAAACGATAATTCTAAATAAATTACATATTTAAATACTAAACTAAATGAAAATTTGAGATTCATACAACTAATTACAAAAGTATTAAAAAGGAATTCAATGTTCTTTATACGTGTAAACCTTCAAAGAAGACGACTCGGAGGAGGAAAAGATCTATATAACTATCTAAGATGAGAAAACGGATATACATATATTTATAGGTTTATGAAATGTCTCATTTATACACAACGACGGTCTAAAAATGTATAGAAACGCTTTTAACTCTTATTAAAGTAATAGTTTATATTTTAACATACGTATTGAAATATATTTGAGAGTATTATACTTACTATTGGTACGAAGCAGATGTCGATCACTAGAAAACAGCAGTTTGACATTTTTGTAACAAAGTTCCTTAAATTTACACTCGACTAAATAAGGGAACATAAAATAAATCAGTGAAGGTAAAAAGTCATTGTTTGGGACGATAATATTCAATATACGATTCGAACTAGTTAAGTTTTATATTATAAACTTTGAAATTTCATTTTGGCTTTTATTAGCTGACATAATTAAATTGGATGTTGAAATAAGTAATACAACAAACCAACTGGTTCGCGTTTCGAAAAGTATATCTATTTTATTGAAGTTGAAGTTTGAATACCTTTGGTTTTTCCTAAAATTACGAACAATCGAGGTAATTTCTCTAATACAATCAAAATTACGTTTATTACCCCGACGGTTCGGGAATCCGGCTATAAAAAAACTTTTTTGATTACATTGTATAGAGGGCTATATTAACAAGTAAAAGGAAGCCTTGGAGGCTATACAGAAGTTTTGTTACGAATGCCAACTGTATTCATAAACTCGTGGACGATTGAAATCCTGTTTACAAGAAAATATTGACTTAGATTACAAAATTATCATTGATATCATATACCTTAACAAACAGACTGTCCTTTACATAGTCAACGTTACAACTTACTTAAAACCCTCTAAATTGATACGAAACGTTTTAATACAGTATTGATAGAATAATTTCATCGAATATTAAACGAATGTATATTTTACACCTCTGGACTAAGTTATTCATAATATTCTAAATAATAACGAATCAAAGTCAAAATAGCCGGTAATAAATAAAAGAAATATTAATGAAAACGCTTGAAGGCATCAAAAAATAAAAACGGTTTTATAACTCACTTGAAAAAAACTTGTAGGGTATTTTGAAAGTAGTTAAAGGGGACATGTTCAAAAAATTACATTTTGTTAATGATTATAAATGCGGTGAATGACACATTTAATTCAAGTGAATTTATTTTAACGCTCCTTATATTTGATATTTATCATATGGTATATACAAATTCGATATCATTACTAATCACGATTCAGAAATCAAATGTTACAAAGAGGACTATGACAGACTTATGTATTCTAAAGGCTAAAAATTATATCTTAAAAACCTTATCCCTAAAAAAACAGTCAGCGCAAAATAAGAATTTTGAAGCTTCTGTTACAATACAAAGTACTTATTTAGAAAATAAAAAGAAGATGGATCAGCTTTTAAAAGATTTATCTTATTATAAGATACGATGTATTCATCGATTTACTAAAATGAACGAATTACTTTCGTTAGAGGATAATATAAAAATGAAAAGAGAAAGGTAAACAAAAACGCCTTAAGAATTCTACCTACCAAATAACGGCAACTATCTGATTTCCAAAACAATTTAAACGCCCTATAGTTTACCCCTATTTACCTTTCAATAACTCCTAGATAACATTGGACATTGTAACTAAATAATTATCCTAATCTAATAAAACGACACTGACGTAGCCGTTGAATTAGGTTGAAAAATAAAAGTCGTTTTATGGATTTTGTTTGATACTCTATTATTATTTAAATGGAAGTGTCAAACCGGCATTTAAGTATACAAATTCGCTATAAAGACGGTATTAACGCCCTAAGTAAGCTTTTTGGAAATCTAACCTGTAGAGAAATATTTGCTTTGATAGAATAAAGCGTTCTCGATTTAAAACGTTTAACCTAGCAATCTACGATTATCACAAAATCTTTTTAACAAATCTTATCTATAAAATGAAAGATAAGATTAGAAAGCTTGATAAAAACCCCGATTTAAGGTAAAAGTTTACGATGATATATGTAAAATACATCATAACCTAATCTCTCATTTTGCAATAAACAAGCTATCACTTGATTTTAACGTTTACTACCTCTTTCCGTAAGTATTATAACATGCTTTTAAAGCTTCAAAATATTACGTAAAATTATAGTTCATCAAATAAACCTCTTAAAAGATGTATATATATATACTTGCCTATAAAACATCGCAAATATCACCCGCCTAGGGCACTATTACATATTTTTAAAACACTTTATAACTTCGTAAAGGCTATTATATATTAATTTAATACATATTTAATACATTATAAAGAATGCCCCGGAATAGCCCGCTCCGCCTTCAATCCTTGCCTACTTATTTACATACAGTAATTAGCTAGTTGTTGGTAGGGCCTTAGATTGTTGTAATGTTGTCGATTCGATTGGTTGAAGTAACAGTCGTATTGAATTGGTCAAGTGGTGGATGTATTGTTCTAGGCTTGGCAGACTGATAGCCAGTTTGCACAGTAATTTGTATGGCTAATTGCTTAGCCCGTGCTCTAGAGTAAAGTGCAGTGTACTACACTCGACTTACACCCAATGCAGTAAGTCCACACAAATAATACACTTAACTTGCAATTAGTATAGTCAACTTTACTATTAGTAAACTTGACCTATTACATTACACGTAATATTATTCCAACATTGGCGGCTTTCTAGTTTGTACGTGCACGCCAGTGTAGTTAACTAATTTTTTCCGGTTAACGCTAAACAGTAACCTCGTTAATGTAATGATCACACTAAATACCTGTGAGTAAATAGAAGGTGTCAGGGGGTTTATGTTAGCAGTAAGGTAGCAGAGGTAACAAAGGTGCAATATCAAGATGTTTGTTCATGCTATAGAATGATCATTAGCCGTTAGGCTATTCAGGTGTGTAGACTGAATACTTAGATTGACAACTGAAGAGCTATGAAGGGAATACTATCTGTGTGGTGATGACCGTGTCCTTATATCCTATGGCCTTCATACCATCTTCAGTACTGGACCGCTGAAGTCGATGTCGCTTCCTTCGGTCCCAATGTTGTCGACTGGACCGCGAGCGGTCCTGTCGGTCCAAACCCTAACCCGGTGTGCTTACATAAGAGAGATCCCTGGCTTGATGTGTTGGACATCAGGCTTCTGATAGCACAGCGGACCGCTGGCCTATTCCATGACCTGCAGTTGGTCCTTAGGTTATAACAGTTAACTTGTTAGCTCCTTGTCAATTCCAATTAACTTTTATACCGAATTGCACCCAGTTGCATGCAAATTAACCCCATTTAACCTCAATTGCTTCGTTTATCCAAAGTCCGAGTTTATTAACTACCACAAAAAGTTTTTCCGCTACAGGCCTTCACAAACCTCCACTTTAGCCGTGCTAGTTAAACAGATCACCATCACAGCCTTCAATTTCCTGGTAGTCTTACAGTTTGCCAACACAACCCTGGTAGCCATCAGGTAACTTAGGCTTTCCAGATGGCCTATTATTGTAACTCACGATACGTATGATTAGCTTATTATTATCCACAAACCTTTCCATAGCTTTATTCAGCACTATTTTCGTCATAATATTAATTGAATTTTTTTTACCATTAATCTATCGGAATTCCTTATTTTTTTTCTTTTCGTACGCTTTATAGAGTATTATTACGTCGACCAGCAAACGTTTTTCACCAGTGGTTCCGAGTTTCAAAAGGCATTCGAAAAGGCTTCTTAAGTTGGTACAAATTACCACTGGAATAAAAGGAATCTTTAGCTGCCTAGTAATAAGGTTAAAATTTTCTTATAATGACATGCCTACGTTAAAATCAGTCATTATATAGTAAACCTTTAAGACTAATCCACTTTGTACAATCCTTTTATATTTAATAAATGTTTAGTAAATTAGGTTACTAGTTATGTTAAATTGGGTTTTACTCCTATTTTCGTTTACAAGGGTTATTAAAAAGCCGATTTATAAAAATAGGTCGGTATTATTCATAAAGGACCTATTTGTAAAGATTCTTAACTTAGCTTTCGATAGATTGAGTAGGACCATATTAATCCCGCGGTCTGGGTTTCGTATTTACTACTTAAGCCTTTTATTCAGCCGGTCGAAGTTTTTATTTACCGGATCCTATGTTTGTGCCGCGATGGAAATGTCGTAAAAGGCTATCAGTTGGAATAAGGTGGCAATATAACTGCCGCGAACACGTTGCTCTAAGTACTATTAGGTCTTAGCTACGTTAGTTTTGTCGATTATAGCCAAAATGATGCCTTGACAATTTTGGAAAAATCTAAAGCCGGTATTAACACTAAACATACGGATTAACGATTTATTAAAATTAAGTTAATTGCCTTTTGTTAATGTTGTTATCGGCTTACAATTTTAAAACTTTAAGTCTTCAATCGCCTACTGTTCCGATATTATAAAACCAGTCTTTCTAATAAAAATTTCACCGTTAGTTTATATACCTATTATGTTGAAGTTTTTTTTACGTCACTAACAAGTATAGGTCGTATATTAAAGACTTTATTAACAAATGTAATTTAAAATACAACCAATAGGTTAAAAACTAGTAAACTCCTATTTTAGCTAATTTGTTAACAATTACGTAAATATCTAGTCTTTAACTTCATCATTGTATTTTTAAACGATCAAACGTGATTTTTCGCACGATTGCCTCGTGGTTTACCTTTAACTTCGTAAATAATCCTCGATTTAAATATTGTAACGTTTGGGTTTTGAAGATTGAAATCGGTTTTCGACACGAATTATATAACCCCTTGAATTAGTAAACCATTAATCTCGACCTTTTCGCTTTCTTTCAAAGGTTTATCGAAGGTAGTAATAATTCTTTATATCCGAAATTTCAATACCAAGTCTTGTTATTCTTTTCTTTTTTATTTACCCAGGTAACATTATAAATACCACCCGGTATATATTTATCCTTCTTAACGTATTTATTTTTTAGGGGTTATCCATGCCGATGGCGTATTATTGGGTTATTAATTATGGGTAAAGGAGGTTTGTTTTAGTTCGTTCATTTGATTTAAGGGTCTTTATCGATAGTATCCCTAATATAAGGTTTAATCTAAGTTATTTGAAAAGATATAAAACCTTTAACAGTTTTAACAATTACTTCAAAGATCGCGATATTTAATATTTTATATAGGCTTTCCCATTTTCCCTGTTTTCACTATAAGAGGACTTCACTTTGTAATAGCAAAGTAGGTACATCAATTTTTATAGGACCGTTATTGATATTAAAGGCATTATTAAATCGGCAGCGTGCAATTCCTTTCGTAGTTTCCTTAAGGCTTTGTTATAAGCCGTAACATATTTTTGAATACTTGCCGATAGCAGAAATTTAGTTGTTAGGCGTATGTATGCTTTAAAGACTAATAGCGTTAACACTAGGCCATTAGGGCATATAATATCGTTTGAGACTTTTACCGTTATTTAAAACCGTGTTTTTGAATCCGTAAATTTTTTAATTTCCAATATAAAGATATTATACGTTCGGAGAAGTAATAAGTATGCCTTTTTAACCTTTTTAATATTCCAATGGGCTTTTATAGGTACCTGTTTGTATTAAATACCCATTACCTTAGCATTTTCCTAAAATTCCGCTGCCGTAAAGTTGGTATTGGTATTGTAAACGAAGACGTTAGGTAAACCTAATTACGTATTAATTTACAATATCCTTAGCGTTTTTTACGTATATTTTACCGAAAGAGACTTCAGAAATTTAACCTCGTAAAAAGAGGTTATGTAGTTAACATCGTGAAAAAACAGGCTTATTATTTAAACAATACACGTTAATAATAACCTTATAATTAAAGTTTTTATCGTTTTTTAATGTAGATTTAAACATCCGGAGGGCTTGGTTATTCGTTTGGTAATGGTAATAAAGTCTTTTGATAGTTTTTAGGGTAAAATATTCCATATTTTATACCCTACGGACTTTAGCACTTTATATAGGTTATTAATGGTAAGGTAGTCAAAACGTCGTTGTAGTTAACGTATCTCCAGCTTCATCAGGTTTTACACCACTACTTTAGAGATTTAAAGACTACTATAGGTATTCCCATTTAAAGTCAAGTAAAAACCTTCAGCTGTTTTCAACTAACTAGATTATATTAATGTTTATATTAACGTCGTGAATATTTAAATTCTTTCAATAAACAAAAAAAGGGTAGGTAACTTGAAGATATAAAACGTAATTGCTTTCAAAACAATTTAAATTACCGTTATCCCTATTAACAATAATCTCTTACCTAATTTCAAGCTAACTTTAGCCTTGCCAACATCATAACGATTAATCTAAGTAGCTATAATGTTTTCACTCCATAATGCCATGTATTACGAATAGCTTTTTATTAAGTATATTACTGCCTTTTTATTTGGCATAATACCTTGAAACGTATAGTTCGTGTAACTATCGCGAAAGTTTAAAGTATATAAAGGGTTAAGAGATTAATTAGGGAAACTGTAAAGTTTTTTACTACTTGAACGATATATGAAGTCATAGTCGGCTAATTAATGAGATGTATTAGGAGTAGTATCTTTATACCACTTGATTTACTTGGTAATATTATCGCTTTAATTAGTTTGTTGCTTTTTGAGTTTGCGATTTAATCTAAGTAGTCCTGTTCAAAGTAATAGGGTAATAGATATATTATATTACCTTCCTATTATTTCCCTTGACGGGAGGATATCGAATTAAACAATAACTAAACTTACCACAGATTCAATTTCCTTTACCATTATTATAATGATAATGGTTACGGTTAATAAGATCTTTTAAATATTGGTTTTATTAGCGTTAGCATAGTTATCGCCTTTATTTTATAGTTTATAAACTATAACTTATACGTTAAGAGCGTCTGTAGCTGTACTTACAGTTGACGTAATTAACCATCATAAAGTCTTCTTCGTTTACGTCAAAGAAATTGCCAGCTTAAAAGTATATACTAAGCGAATTTGGTATACGCGCTATTATAATGGTAAAAGAGGAATGCAACTAATTAAAAAAGCCTTTGCACGTATTATTTAGGCGTTATAAAACGTATTTAAACCCTCTAATTCCCGTAACTACTGCCCGTACCTATTCGCGAAGTATGGCTTCGCTAGTGTAAGCTTTTCCCATTTTTTATTAATATAAAATTAACTTGTTAAGTATCTGATTTAACATATCCATCAGTTTTTTCTCATCCCTTTCTTTTTAGCCATTATCGTATTCCACCGCGTAATAGCCTAATTTATGTAATATTAGTCGAGATAAACATTGTACTCGAGGTATATTTTTATACCATCATAAATTTCTTGAAACTTGGTTTCTTGGGTAAGGAGATTTAGATAATAGTCACTGACCTACCCTATAAATATTCCGGGAAACAATAATTAAAAACATAAAATAGAAAACTCTATTTACTTACAAATATTCAGAGATGGCATTATTTTGGTGTTGAGGAGATTATAAGGCTTCCCGTAATACTTTTCTGCGTCGTTTTAAATCTTAGCGAAGTTCTCAAGAGATTTTCAATTGATATTGACCATTTTAATAGGTTTTGGGGATAGGTCGCGATAGTTATCCTAATATTGATCAATGTTTCCTAGCAATTTAAGCCTTAAATCTTCTGAAACCCAATGTTAAAGGTAATTACCAGTTGCCTAACCCGAGGGGTAAACCCCTATAATAAAATATGTAATAGGCTTTTGCGTATACGTAATCCTGATATATAAAGATTTTTAAAGGGCTTATAGATTAAAGTAATAGATGGCGATAGGTACTTCAAGGTTTTGAAAGGTTTAACAATCCTATTCAATTAGCTGGTGAAGGGCGCCAACGTTAATACCTCTTGCCGCGTTGGCAGCTGTTGCTTCGCGTGCTCTTCCGCCTCTAAGGACGTACTCCGCGTTATCATGTAGGAGTGCTAGACTTCCGAACAAGTTAATAGGTTTTTCATCGCTAACGCGTAAGGAGGCTTAACTAAGCTAAGGGTAAAGGGGAGGTCCCTTAAATCGCGTATGTAGGCGATAAGGTTCCTTAACACCCTTTTCTTTAAATTGTGAGTCCTAAGGGTATTCTTAAAGTTATTTCGGATCAAAGAGTTTTTATACTAGCTTTATATTACCTTATAGTATTATATAAACTGTTTACCGTTTAAATTTCGCCTTCATCCTTAGCTTAACTCCCCCATAAATTAAAATCTACGTATTAATAATCCAGTCGTTTAGGAGGTTAAAAAATTTGGTAAAATTGTGGTTAAAGTAGTTAGTATTACTATACTTAATAATGTAATAACCGATAAAATTGATAAGGTATTTTTCTGTTAAGTCTTTATTAACATTTAACACCCAAAGGTATTCATCGTAATACTTGGTAAAGGTAGTTCCGAGGACTTCGATTGTCTTTATTAGCTTTTTAGTAGGTGTCATCTCGGAACCTAGTAGTTTTTAGGCGTGGAAACTTAGTGTTTTTGGTGTAAAGTCGCGTGGGAACTTGGTGATTTAGTGTGAAGTTGTGTAACGTGGTTTTCTCGGCGCGATTTGGTTATTCTTGGTATTTTAGTTTGAAAATAGCGGTCTTAACGATGAAATTAACGTGGAAGAAGTGAAAAGTGAAGTAGGGGTAAAATTTTGGTGTAAAGGGTAAGGTTAAAGGTCATTTGTTGTTGGTAAAAGGCAAAGGTTAAAAGATATTTGGTGTAGAGACTTAGTCGTTTTTTTACGGTAATAGTACCCGTAATAATACTGACTTGGCCGTTTACCAACTTGCCGAACTTTCATATTTTGAATAGTAAATTTTAACGTCTTTAAAAAAAATCCGTCAAGATTTCTTAGTGTTTTTAATAACGATACCGTCGCTTACTTCTAGATTGTCATTGTAAACTAACTTAACCCAAAAGTCTTTTCTCTTTTCCTACCTTTTAGGACTAACACAGTACTTATAAAGGCCTTTTACAAGAATATTTCCTCTATCTTAGCCGCCGTTATAGCCGTAAAACGTAACCGGAAAGTAGTTTCTTCTTCTACTTAGCCAATCTATGCTTAACACAATAAGCTTTGATCAGTGTTAGTAGGACCTTAGATCGTTAAAACGTTGTCGACTCGATTGGTCGAAGTAACAGTAGTATTGTACTGGTCAAATGGTAGATGTATTGTTCTAGGTTTGGTATATTGATAGACAGTTTTCACAGTAATTTGTATGGCCAATTGCTTGTTCCGTGCCCTAGAGTGAATTGCGGCGTACTACACCCAACTTATACTCAATGCAGTAAGTTCACACAAATAATACACTCAACTTGCAGTTAGTATAGTCAAATTTATTGTAGGTAAACTTGACCTACTTCACTTTACGTAGTATTATTCCAACACTGGTTTTATAATTGTTAAAATACGAATTAATAATATATTCATTCTTTATAACGTATTGTTTCCCGCCTCAAAAAAATTAAAAGTTTAAAAAGCTAACCGGAAACCGAAGCTAAAATATTTTCAACAAAAAATCACCTGATTGACTTGAATTGTGTAAAAATTACGCTCTGGAACGAAACCCTAGAGTTAACATAGAAGGGGAAGCTAGAGAAATTGCTTTTATTAATATAATTAACATAAAGTGCGTCAACGATTACTGATATTAATTTATATATAGAGCTTGTATTATATTCATCGTATGACCGGAAGCGGCATTGAATCTTTTTATCGTTATATAATTGTGGATATTATCATATATCTCTATAGTTAGTAAGTGGGTACGCTGCAAGTTGCATTCTTGCAGAGTGAACAGTAACGTATCATTTTGAAAGGTGTATTTCTGCAAGTGCATGACATCGTTTCATTGCCTAAAAAGGTTATTGGAAGAGTTCACAGTAGAATACTACTACCTAAAGGAGAGAGTTTCAAAGTGTATGTTAGAGTGCTGCTGCCCAGATAGGAGCTTATAAGCTCTTACCTGAGGCGTGTATTCTCTGGATACCTCTTATCACTTTAATATATCTACTTTAATATACACTACTAATATTGATAATTACTTTACTACTATTACCTTTACATTAACATACACGGTATAACAGACTCTACCGACACTAATTAGTAGTTGATTCGATCGACTACAAACAACTTAGAAGAAAAAATATGAAACTAAATTCAATACCTATAACAGAATATTATATTGATTCCAACTATCCATTCTTTATCATTAAAACTTATAAAAACCATACAAACGTATGAAAATATGCGGGAACGTTTTTAAAACCCGAAATGTTAAAGGAATGTAAAATCTGAAGTGGTTATTAAAAGGATAACTTGAATACTATATTATGAACTAGGTTAGTGCCATGTTTACTCAAATCCCCGTTACATTATCCGTTAGTTCGTTTTAACGTTTTGGACGTACCCGGGCACTTCT
The DNA here is from genome assembly GCA_038502455.1 of Anisogramma anomala. Taxonomy (NCBI): domain Eukaryota; kingdom Fungi; phylum Ascomycota; class Sordariomycetes; order Diaporthales; family Gnomoniaceae; genus Anisogramma; species Anisogramma anomala. Next base: position 36,193,122 of record JASMMZ010000003.1, on the reverse strand, counting down.
TGAAAAGCTTATTACGTATTAGGACACGTGAACTAAAACCACCAAGTTTCGAAATCCTTTATTAAAACTTATCCGATCTAAGCACAATATCTAAATCGCGTCCAAACTTTGAAGGCAGCTAAAACGCAGCATTTAAACCGCTTACAAACTTTAAAAGCGGCCAAACTATAAAATACAAATTGCTTACCAAATATATATCGTACTCTAAATATAGTATTTGAAACACCTACTGCATAACAACAACATACCATACCTTATACATAACTTCCTACATTTTCCCCGTTTTTAAATACTCCGTTCGACTTCCTTGAGTCACCATACATTACAGCGTTTGTTTAAATTTGCAACTTACGACGTTTTAATTTACTAGTAAATTGACTAAAATAAAGTTTACAAGACGTTAAACAACTAATTAAAACTTCTAACTAATTTGTAATTACGTTTTATTTATATATTATTCATGTTAATAATTGTTAAACGCCATATATTCAACGCTTTATAACATTTCATTTACTGTTTACCTATGTATTATTTTATTTTATTTCGACTACTTCATTTCTTATTATCATATTTACTATTTTATTATGAAGATTTCTTAAATATGATTTTCCAGACGTACCTGAATCTCAATTACTGCTCTATATTAACTTCTACATCGCTCCGGCAATTCTAATATACATTTAAACTAGCTTTCAAGACGCCTCTTTACATCCTATACTATCACCACTATATCTCTACCAATAACGAATATGGTAAAATCCAGAGAATATATAACCATTTATTTAGAAATATATCGTTTCGTAAAAGCATCTTGGAATACTTGAATCTTAACCTATAAAATAGTAAAATCGAAATACTAATAAAAAATTTGGACCCTTTCATAGCAAATACATACGTTATAAGTATAATTTTCAATTATTACAACAGAGACATTAAAGGGCGCGAAGTATTCGATGATTTCTGAGAGTATTTTACAAACTTGACGCCAGAAATATGACGTATAGTAAACGGTATAATCTCAAAAATATTACGACGATAGTCAAGTAATAGGGGCATTAATACGACTGGTAGCAATAAAAACTGCATCGTAAAAGCTTTAATGGTAATAGCTTGGATTACTTAAATTATAAAATCAACCAACAATAAAGTGATAAATATGAAATTCGCAAAGAGATACAGACTAAAAAACGCCAAAATAGGCTTCTTATAATAACGGATAAGTAATAAAAAAAACTTCGTAAATGCAAGGTATACGGCGTTTAATGAAACTAAAAGCATATTGCAAAAAGAAGATAGAGCTTGAATAATCGAATGAAAGACTATGAAAATCATCTACCACTCGGTTTAAATATGGATCCTTTCCAAAATAAACTTTTGAAAAAAAAATATTAATAAAATCACTTTCTGAAAACAATTAAGAACCTTTTCAACGGCAATGAAAACGGCATAGATAAGAAGAAGAACCCTCCTAAAGACAAAATAAGCGACTTAAAACGACAATATAAGCCTTACGTGCTAATAATTACTAACTATAACCTTTAACGCGACATCTCGTTATACCATTTTTACACTAACAAAAGTAATCTTACAAAGTTTACTAATTTCGCCAAATTATAGGATAAGAACGAAAATTATAATAGTGAGCCGTAAGATGTCCTCGACAATAAGATTCGTATAATATTGAATAATTACAACAAAATGAATATTAAGCCGTTATAATTTTATTTTATTTTACCCGGTATACTAACTAGGTGCATTAAAAAGTGGTATATATACTACTTTACGTAAATTGATATATTTATAGAGTATTATAACCGATTGGAAATACAATTCAATACATAAATGAACCACTAACTTTACGATAGAGATTGGATGAGTATTACCTGAAAGTAGGTAAAAAAAAACTAGGGTAAAAACGCTAATAAAACCCTACAAAAATCATTTACTGCCTTATTAACGAAGTTCCTGAAATGACAAGCGGCCCTAAAAACAAGATACAAGGGAGACGAAATATTTATCCAATAGTTACAAAAACATATTGCGAAAACCCAAATTTTGACCTTCTGTTATTTAAACAGGAAAAAGACTTAAAGGCTTTTTGTATAAGTTTTAAAACATCGTTTAAAACCTTTATACGCCGATAAACGCGCCTCGGATCAACATTTATAACTGAAAGGACTAAAGAAGAAGGTCAGATAACTAAAGTAAACCTCACCGAAATAATTCATTACGTACTGAACCGAAGGTTTAAAGTTCATATGAACTAGAGTAAACGCCTTAAATACAGCTACCGAAACGAAAAGAATCGAAGAAAAAGTTCTAGAAACCGAAATCAAAGCAGTAATTAGCGAAAAAGAACATTATGACCAAACGCGAAACTTATCACGAATAACACAATACCTACGAAAAAACATACGAGACTTTATGAGTTTTCAAAAATAATATATAATATATAATAAAATCGACTTTTAATTAACCAATTATCCAATATACAGGTAAATTCGAACGAAACACTAATTTGAGACAGTTTACCGATTCGAAAACCAGAGTAAAGCACATTCTACAATATACATAACTTATTACGAAAACGTAAAGGATGAATTCAACATCTACCCTTACTGATACAACGCTAAAGAAAAAACTTAAAAGAAAACGAAACTGACTTAACAGCCTAAGATAAGGAAACCAATTAGCGAGTATTTATAAGTTTACAAGATACCTGATTCCTATATATCATAGGCCTGGATTATGAAAAAATATTACTAAATATATATATAATGTGATAATTTATACTTTTCAATAGGTACAACAACCGATCCTAGGGCATTGTAAGTAACACCAACGTAGAAAATATCTCAATCGCTGGAAAACGACAATTCGACGTTTTCGCGGCGAGATTTTTCAAGTTTTAACTTTATCGAATATGAAAATACAGCAAAGTTCTATTCAATAAAAACAAGGCGTCTTTACTTATCATAATAATTAAAATCACACGATTTGAATCAATTAAATTTTACGTAATGAACTTGAAAACATGATTCTTGTTATCATCAACTAATATAAATAAGCTCGAAATTAAGGCTCGAAACTCGAAGAACTAGTTCAAACCGTTTTGGAGAATATATCTGTATCGCTTCGTTTTAAGTTTAAATGTTTTTAATTTTTCCTTAAACTATATACAATTAAATCTGTTTACCTAACGTAATTGGAACTAAAGATGTTATACCTTCAATTTGAACACCCGTACACAAAACGCTTTGTACAGCTACTTTATATAACAAAATATAAATATAGGAGAAAAAGCATTAAAAGTCATCGATAAATTTTACATGTGTCAATTATACTCGTAATCCTTACAAAGATTTAAATTCCGCCTTTAAAATAATATACAATTTAACTATGAGTTTATTTTAGACATAATGTAATTTAATAGCCAGATAGTGTTACATGTCGTCGACGTAACAACATTATTTTAGCCGCAAAATTTACGCGGAGCTTTTTTACTATAAACTTCTGGGGTATTTAAGTATATTATTAGTCGAACTTCTATTTAGAACCTTCGAACTAGATAACCTACTATACAGATACAGCTTTAGATTCGACCAAATAATGTACTAGAGCTAAAATCTCCGGTAATAAGTATAGACAAATACCGGTAAAAGTATTATAAAGTATTCAAAATATTAATGGTATTACAAACCGTTAAAATATTATACAATATTATCCAAGAAATTGAAAGGTATTAATTTTAAAATTCCACTTTATAAATGGAATTAAACGTCGTTGATAACACTTTTAACCCGAATAAACTAATTTCAATACTCCTTATTTTCGGTGCTTATTTTAAAATCTATTTGAATTTAGCATCATTATAAGTGACGGTATGAAGGGCGAATGTTATAACAAAAGCTATGATAATATAAGGTTTTTTACGGGTAATAAATAATGTTTTAGGGGCGTTATCTACAAAAAATGGACTACGTGAAACTGGTGCTTTAAACCTAATATTACAGTTTGACGTCCTAATTTGAAGCAAGAAAAACAGATGGATTAGCATTAAAAAATTACGAGTATAAAGGCTATAATATACTTATAGACTTACTGAATAACTCGATTTTCTTTCGCTAGACGATGATACGAAATTATAAAGAAGAAAAGATAAATAATAACGTGTCTAAAACGTAATCCAAAGAGTAATACCAACCAAATTACTTCTATAATAGCGAATCCAAACCTCCACCGAAACCCTTGCACCCCTTACATACTCCTTTACAGCATTAACTACCCTATAAAACCGGTTTACCTACACGAAGAAAACAGATATCGCGTTGCCGGGAGCGTTCACTTAACTAGAAGAAAAAAACGGTTTAAAACCTTCGTTATAAACTCCTTCATTTCCTAAAAAGAAAAAACGGATCGTAAGTTAAACATAAAAACCCGCCGAAAAAGTATTATTACCGACCTAAATATATCTTTCAAACGATTAATATAAAAGGAAATCATGTCTTAGGTTGAATAAGGCGTCTTTTACTTTAAACAGTTTAGCCAAACAATTCATGGTGTTTACAGACTTTTCCCCACCCGCTCAATCTATAGGGTCAAAAATAAAACCAACAACCCTTATAAAAAGAGCCGCCTTATAATTAAAGAGTATGATAAATCTAGTAAAAAGAATATTATAACCTAATTGCCTACTTTACAAAGGGTAAGACATTGTTTGATTTTAATGCTAATCGACTTTTTATATACTCTTTATAACATTCATATTAAGCTTTGTAATATTATAAAAATTTACACATGATCGGAAAAATGATTTAAGCGTCGTACTTACGCCTATATATATATAAAACCCCAAAAGTATTATTGATCAGGAGTAATTTTACATATCTTAACACCGTTTTACGGATTCATTAAGGCTAGAGTATACTGATATAATACCTATTGAAGGTATTATAAGAAACACCTCGAAATAACCAACTCGACTTTCAACCTATACTTTTCAATTTTCAAACCACGTTTTCAAATATTTAAATTCACTAAAATAGAACCGGATGATATATTATTATTATAATGTAATACTTTGTCTTTCGCTATAAAAAAGATAAAAAAATTCAAAGCCGACTAAGAAACAACAGCAAAGTATACCTAATAGAAGACCATAAAATTTTACTTTAACAGCATAACAATTATGTTCTGGAACGATATTTTGGACCTCCTATAAAAGGGATAATGAAATAAGGAAACCATTATTAACCTAACTAACGCAAAACAAAATAAAGAATATAGATATTTACGTACATGTAAAGTTTAGGTCGAATTGATTATATAACCAGAGGCGGTGTTTAAGCATTCGGTCGCTGCATAATACCAAACCAAATATTCAGATAAAGTATATAAGGCGTTTAATAAAAGCTTCACGTAATAGATAAGTAATCCGAAATACGGCCTTCGGTTTATACCGCTCGATATACGTATAACAAAACTTTTTATTTATACCAACGGATCCTTCGAAAATAACTTCGACTACAGTTTACAAATAGGATTCATTTTTATTTTCAATGAAGAAACACCGGCTCGAAACGGATTTACCTTTCATAAAAACATTATTGATTCAAACTTAATAAAATGTAAGTAGGTTACTTGAAACTGTTTAATTTCGGAAACCTACGATATAATTGAAGGATTCGACTCCGGAATCACTATGAAAATAACGGTTCGAACAATCATTTTAAACCTTAATTTAAAAACCCTTCATTTATTAATCTACACTTATTCTTTTTCCTTTGACAAATATCTTATTAAATTTGGTACTATGAATAAAAAGCGCCTTATCATTGATATCATAACCTTATGCGAGTCATAAGAGCTCCTCGAAATCAATGAAATAAAATGGATTAACGGAAAGTCGAACCTGGTAAATACAATAATCAAAGGCACTTCGATTAAGATATTAGAAGCACTTGTGTTAATAAATACTCTTTTTGTTAACTTTATTAAAAAGTTTTACGGCTTTGTTACAATTAGACGTTTTATATATAGTATTTAATACTTTTCATTTATTTTAACCATTTGTACCGCTTCTAACGTTTTATTACTATTTGGATTTATCGTTAGCAACGCTTTTAAGTTTTTTTTTATTACCATTCACGATTGTATTGTAAATATTTTTACTCTTGACCGTGAAAATTTGCCACTTACGTTACGATTTTTTGTAAAAGTAATTTTATGATTATATAAAAAACTACATTAAGGCTGGACAAACCCGTATAAATATAAAAACAGGCAACGAATCGCTTCTGAAAGTGGAGGGAAAGGGCGGCGCCGCATCGTTGTCGTTGTTATCCTCTTCTTCCTTTTCCCTCTCGCCGTCCTCACCGTCACCGTTACTGCTAGATCCACCGCTATTACCTCTATCGACGTCGCTATCAACACCGCCGGAGGAAAGACCCCGCGCCTTAAGTTAAATACCTTTAGGTAAGGGGCACAAAGGGTTCTTTCTTTCCTTATAACGACATGCGATAACATCGTCGAACTCTCCTATATAATATATACGTAAGCCCGCCTTTCAGGCGGATACAGCGATTACCATCTATTTAGGGTACTGGTTAACGCCTGTTATTAATTAACATCGGCTCATTCTAATGACTACAAAGGTAATTATTTTCAAAAACGCCACAAATAGAATACTGAAATAACAGGTAATTGTTAATATAGCTAGAATTGCCATTTCAAAAAGAATGTACCATGAAAGCGGCGGACACGTAATGAGGTTTGGGCTAACGACTTTAAAACTACCAGAATGAGGGCGTATCTACTACCAGTTAACTCGTAACGGTAACAACGGGCCGACTCACTACTAATTTAACAATAATCGTTAATAAATTTACTTGCAGCCGCGGACGCGAAAAACAATATGTAAGGCGTATCTATTAAAAATCTGTAAACTTCAATCTACGTACATCGCTTTAACGCTTTACATACCAAAAAGGCCTTGCGACGTACCTTAATAAGCCGTAACTCGAGGCGATGAGCTAAATCGGCGGTTTCGGCTTCGTTTATAAAGATATTAAAATAACACAAATTAAAGGGTGAATTAATAACACGGACCGCGTTATAAATCGACTAAGCTGTGTTTTTAGCAACGAGGGGTAGCCGCTACAGGTAAGAGAGTTTTTACCCATAACGAGAAGACAATGTTAATAACCTTAAAAAACTCACACTTTTCCCCCTGAGGGTTAGGTGGAGGAGAGTAGGGAGTGAAAAAAGGAAATAGGGCAAAGACTTTATCGGTGGCAGCGGCGGCGAAAGGGGAGCCGAAAAGGAAGGCGGAAATCGACAATATACTACCCCAAAAGCTAGGGCTGGAGTGGCGTTGGTGGTGGTACGGCGGGCGACAGCGGTGGTGGCCTCCTTCCGCTTACTCTGGTGCGAAAAACAGCACCTAAGGGAGAGATGCGAGTTATCTGTTTTTAGGAACGGTTAAAACGTAAAGTTCGTTAAGTAATCTATTTATAGGAGCGATACGAATAATTAAATAGAATAGTGGTTTAAATGTGCATACGTTGATTAGTTAATTAGTGATTTATATTATAATGAAGGATGCATCATTAAAGTATAAAATAAAGTCTTTCCTATATTGATAACTATATATATTTTATACTAAATCTAAAAGACGTAACACCAACAATTTCAAATACGCAATTATACCCTTACGAAATCAATAACCATATCGCTATTGATAACTATACCGCTACCAATTACACAAACTAACTAAAGGCCTATATTACAACTACTATTAAACATATTAATTCCAAATTTTATAATTTTGCACCGTAGTTACTATCGCTACCAAAACTACTAATTAAGACTTTAATATAATTATATTTAAACCAAAATTATTATTACTAAATTACGGAAACAAATCGTATTATGAACTAAACTATTACTTCCACATTATAAACTAAACTATTATTACTAAATTACGGATACGAGTCGCACCGAAAAAAATACTTATATAAATATTGGTATATATTTCTATAATTGGTTAACGGGTACGATACAAGTTACACCCTTACAAAGTATATGGTAACGTGTCACTTTACAAGTTACATTCCTACAAAATGCATAATAACATACCAGTGCCTAGAATGGGCATTGGCAAAGTGTAGAGTAGAGTGCCACTACCTGGATAAAAGCTTATAAGCTCCCACCTGAGGCGTGCAGTCTCTGGATGCCCCTTCTCCCTTTAACATATTTATTTCAATATACACTACCAATCTTTATGATTATTCTTATACTGTTACCTTTACGTTAACAAACCTGATACAATAGAATTTATTGTTATAGGCTAGTGCCTGGCTAGTATTACCAGGGATCCAACCTTCGTATTTCTATACGCTCTTACGATACTCTAGAGCAGGGAGGAAACCGCATGGAGACACGCTTCCACACATCATGTGACCGGGTTGCACCATCTTAGCTTTATAACAGCTCCTTAGCAGAGACTTTTCCTTTCCCTTTTTATAGAGGTTTATAAACATAATCCAACCAACTAAAACTACAGCTCCGGCCTTAGTTCCTTTAAATATAAATTTCGATTTATCTCTAACGCTATCTTAAATTGCTTATTAACGGCTGTATCCTAAAGCCATATTATTATCTTTCGACCCGCCGAATCTGGACCCCTAGGTCTTAAAGTGATTCCTCGACGTACTTATAAGGAAATAGTTTTAAAACGTTTTAATAGTTTAATACGATCACTTTACGGTCTAATACGAACATTTTACTAACACCTTACGTACGAAACTTATCGAGCGGAACCAAATTATTCGAAAACACGATTTACATTTAAAACGACGAAATATTAACTTATAAAACGCGTTAACAAATATAATACGATAACTCGAGGCTGCAGACACGCTTATGTTTTCGGGATAACTTCTCCCTTAACAGGTTTCCTCTATATACATTACGAACGACGTAACTGTTATACCCCTCCTTTCCAGAAACTGCGTTATCTTTTCCAACAACGAAGATTCGAATTCCTTAAACTTCGATTACAATTATGACACCACTTTTAACGAACGTTAACGACCTAAAAGAAAACCTTTAAATTAGCTAGTTGAGTTTTCCGGTATTGAATGAAGATTTCCGATATAAAATCCAAAGATGATACGTGAATTATATAGGGGCCAGAAGTTTATTGATATTAAGAAAAATCATTTTTACGTTTTTTTTCATAGTTAAAAGTCACCATAAAAGCTATTATAAAAAGTTACTATGCCTGCGGAGGCGATAGTAGTACTAACGACCTTAACACCTTTATAGCTATGTTTTATACCTACTATTACGACCCTAACGCAGTTAAAGTGATTATTATTCGGCTTACGAATATAAAATAGGGAGTCCGCGAAAGATTTTACATCTTTTTAAATGTTTAAAAGGCCTTACTCGTAGAAGCTAGCGTCATGGCCTGGGAATCCGCCGTTGAGCTCGCTATCTTAAAGGGAATTATCAACAACACACTCGTTAATATGCTAATTCCCCTCGATATACCCGCGGATTGTAAAGAATGAGTCGCCCGCGCCCAAATTATCGATGAACGCTTTTACAACTTTCGTATTCATTACGACGGCATTGGTATTATTACTTTTAAAAACGTTTTACATAAAAGGAATAATAGTAACGACGTACCAATTCGGAATAGCCAAAACGACGTTATTATAATTGGCGTAATCGCTTTTCGAGCCGTTTCCAAGCAACTCGCCGCCTAGGTTAACCACTCGGAACTTTTCCGCTATAAGGATTTCGGGTTATATTTACGTTATGACGCGGATAATTACCATATTCGTACTTACTCGTAGGATTCAGCGTAACACCCGAACAGCTTCAACGTAAATCCACTATAATAATCTTTCATAATTTAGGCGAGGATTTTTTTTTTAAAAAAAAACCCGTAATTCCTATATATAAATAGGTATAGTAATTAATAAAACTTGAATTTAATTCGGTAAATCCACCCTAACTTTTTCAACAGCTTTTCGTTTATAATAAATTTACTTTACAATTCTATTCGTTTTATTTACGTTTCAGTAAATATAAGTCATAGATATTATAACGCCGCGACTAAATAGCTTATCGACCGTTTAAAGTTACTGCGTTTTTCTATCCTATTACGATGACTTGGCAAAACCACGTATAACGCGCCCGGTTTTTCCTTACGGTTTATTTCCTTTAGAACCTTTTTAGATATCGACCTTAATATATACCATTACTGGATATAATTCTACATTGTTCCCTCCTTATAATATACCGTTATTTTGGATAAATCTTAAATAGAATATTAACAAGTTATTTACGACGTTTCGAAGTATATATTACTTTTAGAATAAGCTGATAGCTATCGCGTTTCAAAACGTGGATTCGCGTCCGTTTAAAAAACGTTGAGAAGGGTTGGCGCCGCTACATTTTACGCCATTTTACGAAAGGCCCGCAAGGATCGAGCCGCTACTACGCGGTTCGCCGCTGTCTTCCTTCAAGATATTACTAAGGTACTCACTCCAAAACCGCTCGTCTCCGTTTACGATAAACTTCTCAACAACTTTAAGGAATTCGCCCCCTTATTCACGAAGCCTTTAACGATGAACTACCCCTTTACCGCTCCAAAGAAAATTACGAAATCGTTTTTTATACTGATAACTAAGGCTAACCCTTAAAAATCCCGTAAGGCTCTTTATACAGTATATTGCGTAAGGAGCTTTTTGTATTACATAAAACGTTAACCGAGTTACTCGATTGGAGCTATATTTAATTTTATTTCTTAACGGATACCCCCATATTCTTCGTTTAGAAACCCTAAAGTAGGTTACATTTTTATATATACTATTACCGGTTCAATGCTATTACGAAAACGGATCGTTACCCGTTGCCTTTTATTAAAAACCATTCGCAGATATCTCACAAACTAAGTGATTTAATAAGCTAGATGTCAAAGCCGTTTTTCACAAGCTTCGTCTTAAGAAGGGAAACGAATAAGAGATTATATTCCATATAATTTTCGAATGTTTTCAAATAATTTATTATTCCCTTCGACCTTTCTAATGCCCCCACCACCTTTTGACGGTATATTATTCATTCGTTATTCTCCTTCCTAGATATTTTCCATTCTGATTAACTTAATGATATTATTATTTCCTTAAATGATACCTTTGATAATTATATTGTTAAGGTTAAACAAATGCTTAAAATCTTGAGCGCCGTGGAATTTAACCTAAACATTTTCAAATATGAATTTAACATTTAAAAGACTAAGTGCTTAAGAGTAGTAATTAAGGTTAGTATCAACGTACGTATAAACCCAGAAAAGTTACGCGTTATCAAAAAATAAACGGCTTTTACGTCGGGTTTAAAAGTACGAGGGTTTTTTAAATTCGCAAATTTTTACCGGTATTTTATCCGCAATTACTCAACGATTATTAAACCACTCCTTTGGATAACCCGTGAAGACACCCCTTTTAGTTAAAGGCTCGAGGAAAAAACTAATTTTAAACGGCTTAAACTTAACTTTTTTCAAACTAATATTCGTTTAATAAAACCCTAATCGCGATACCTTTTTCCAAGCAGACAATTTCGGTTAAATCCCAAAAAGTTATCTTTTTTAACGCGACGACTACGGTAACCTACGCCCAATAACGTATTACTCTCTTCGATTATTTTCCACCAAATACAACTGCGAAATCTACAATGAAGAGCTATTTGGGATTATAAGTTGCTTAAAAACATAAAACACGAATCTCTAGGATAAGGTACACCTTATTATGATTTGAATAACTCATAGAAACCTAAAATATATTATAATTAGGCGACGGCTTTCTAAACGACAAGTTCTCCAATTTAAACGCCTTTCGCAATTCCGTTTTCAATTGATTAATAATAAGGTGGCAAATTATACGCGGCTCAATACGTTATTACAGCGAAAACAAAATACTTTAAAGGTCTTTTCTATCTATTTATATTTCGGTCAAAAACTTTAACTATTTCGTCCCAAATGGTCCGCTTTCGAACCAATTTCGCGTATATATATCTCCCGGTTAATCGTTACCGGAAAATACATTTCGAAAAGCCGTAAAATTTTTACTAATATCGACCTTTAAAGTTATTAAAACGCCGTTATTACATGCGATACTATTTACCTTTGACTAGTATATGAAATACGTATAGGCAACCGATATTTTCCAACGGATATTCGTACCGACAACGACCAAACGTTAAAAGTTTCGATTTCGAAATAATCGATAAACGACGATAGGGTTTTACGGTTTAGTAACAGTATTTAGGTACCTGATTACAAGCCTCTTATTACCGCGCTAATTTAAGCTACCAATAATTCACTTTTTACCGGCTACCTTAACCGCGACGTTACTATTATTATTCTTTTAAAACGTACTTTTAGCCTAGCTTATATGGCACGATTATTCGTTTTTATTGTAACTGCGACGTTTATAGGCGTATAACCTATTTGAAATACCATCGAAAAAGATTTTTCAACCCCTTTCTGGTTTCCAAACAACTTTAAAACGAACTTTTTATCGACTGTATAATTAACCTACCCTAAAAACGTACTTATAACCTACGTTACATTATAATTATTACGGACTGATTAAAAAAAGCCGTTACCTTCGAGGTTATAATTATTATAAATGCTGAAGTTTACACGAAACGGTTTTTAAGCTGTTCTTGGCGATTTTATAGGTTTCCCGGTACGTTTATTAACGACCGTGATCCAAATTATACAGGTAGGTTTTAAAACCGACTTTGAAACTTATCTAGGGTAAAATAACGTTTAAACACCGCCTTTTACCCCAAAACCGACGGCGTAACCGAATATACAAATTAAAAAGTTTTAGCTTATCTACGTTTTTTCGTCGTTTATACCTAATTCGACTAAAACCGCTTATTACCTAACTATTAATTCACGCTGAATAATAATGATACGATTATCATTAATATTATCCCGTTTTTTATAACATATGATTACTACGTCAACTTTATATAACTGGTATAACGTTTTTTTGTCCTAGTTATAATATTATACGCGAGGGTCGAAGAATTTATTTAACATATCCGTGAGGTTACGGAGTTCATATAAATTGTAATAGTGATTACATAACAGCGTATAAAGGAAAACGCTAATAAACGATGCTTCCCCTTAAAACGTTTTCAGGTTGATAACGACGTTTAACTTTTGAAAAAAAAAAAGTAAACTAGATGAATTTTCTCAAAAGTTAAGTTAACTTTAAAATAAATACCGCATAACGCGTATTATTAACTCTAATATTGTTAAACTCGACGTATCTATCGGGAAACATCCTCGATTTTATATAAATTAACTCGTGCGAGCCGTTTCAAATCCGTTCCCAAACTAACAAACTCGCAACTTTTAACCGTAAGCCGTTAATATTATCGGTAACAACGACGAAACGGAACCAAAATACTACGTCGAAAGTATACTACGAGTTCGTAATAAACCCCAAATCGGATATACTAAACTTTATAACCTAATAAAACGAAAGGTTTTAGTTAAATAGGTAGGCTATATACACTTAGCATAAAAGTCGCTTTTAAACTTTTCTAATACTGTAACACTTAATACTTTCGAATCGTGTTACGAATTAACCGAATATAACGACGGGTCATTACGACTATCTCGTAAACAGGTTTAACAATTTACATTTTACTTTAGAATATAAAATAACATATAAGCAATTAATACACAAATAATGAATAAACGTATTAGTATTAATGAAAACCGAGAATCCGAATGACGACAAAATCTATTCGAATATATCCTTCAACTCCTAATTTAAATCCCTACCTAAAAGCTTTTTGCCTATCTCGATCAGTTTACTTTACTTTAAGTTTATACGACCCAACTTCACATTAATACGTTCCGAAACCATAACGAATTTTTAGGTCGTTTCTAAATACACTTTTTAATCGCTCGTTGGCTACGTTTTCCACGTTTGCGCTTCGTTACAAAAAACTTACTTAAGTATTACATTCCTGATTTATAATTTATATAGCCCGTAAGCTACTAAAGCATACAGAGGTAACGGGGATAAAGCCCGCCCCGCCCCGAATATTCACTTTCCGCTACGTAATACGTCGAACTTTTATGGCCTTTTTAGTAACGACTACCTAGGTTTACACACTTTTTACCCGTTCGTTAACATTTATAAAACGGTTTATAAAAACCTAGACTTACTCCAGTATTAAAATTTGAACATTAAACACGCCTCGGATAACTCCTTTATAACTTTGTTTATATCGGGATTCATATTTAAAGGCGTATAGAAATAGTTGAAGCTACGGCTTATAGCCCCGACCAAACAAAAACGGTACCTAATACCAGTATTTAACCATTCGTTAACATATTTTTCGCGGCTTTTTAAATTAATTACAATCGTTTTCCTAATAAAACTTCCTCAGATTATATAATATCTAATAAACGTACTTAAAGTATATTTATTTACGAGTTTCATTAGGATATATCTCAATAAACTGTAAGGCAAAGAACTTTATTATCGTTAATAGGGACCAAATGGCTTTCTAGTAAACGAACATACGTCTTTAATAACCTTATCGACCTTTGCGACGAATTAAGGATTTATTATAGAAAACCATAAGGTAAATGTAAAGAAAAACTTGTTATATTCAATCAATACTATAATATTAATAACGTTATCAGGCTATAATACCTAATATGATAAAAACCAATAACGTTACAAAAAGGGTTATAATACTTGGTACTATATTACTAATAGCGTTAAAGGCTAAAGGTTAAAGGTTAATGAAAAACTTTTAGTTCAAAACTGGGGTATACAGACTATTTATAAAAGGGGGGCGCTAAGGCACCTTTTATATGACATTTCGACCTAACACCTTTCACATAACAACCCGACATTTTAAACGGCGTACTTACCCTTTTTCTTACTTTTCACATCATGTACAACAACAACAACAACAAAAAAAAAAGGGGGGGGGGGTGTCTTTAGGGGTAATGTTATAGGCTAATGCCTAACTAGTACTACCAGGAATCCAACCCTAGTAGTTTTATACGCTCTTACAATTCTCTGGAGCAAGGAAGAAGCCGCATTGAGACACGCTTCCACACGTCACGTAACCGGGTTGCACCATCTTAGCTTTATAGCAGCTCTCTAGCAGTAACTTTTCATTTCCCTCTTCATTGAGGTTTATAGACAGAATCCGACCACCTTGAGCGATAGCTCCGGCCTCAGTCCCTTTACACTTACCGACAGTAATATTATATAAGACCATAGAATAACAAATACGGGACATTAAATGAACTCTTCGAGTAGCAGATCTGGAATCTAAAATATGGTTTACATTTCGTACCTCTCTATATACGCACAGAAAACCCAGTAATGTTTACTAATAACCTTTTTATAAACAACAACAATTATATCTCATAAATAGGATTTGTATCCGTTATCGCTAATAAAATAACAGATTGTAACAGTTCTACCTTGTACGATGATATTGCTAATTAGAATTCGATTAAATATAAGTAGGTTCCACGGAAAGTTTTCGATTTGAAAAATTCAAAAATAATTGGGAAATTTACCTCTAATATTACTATGGAGATAACAATTCGAATAATCATTTCGAACCTTGTAATTAAACCTATTCCATCAATGGTTTATATCAAATATTTTCCCCTCTACAGATACTTCGTTCAGCGTGACGCCACAAACAAAAAGCGCCATATAATCAATATTATAGTTTTACGTAAATTACACAAACACCTCGAAATTTATAAAAATAAAAATGGATCGATACGAAATTGAATCCAGCGGATGAAATGATTGAAAGCGTTCCAACTAACGTATCAAAAGCGTTTGTATTTATAAACACTTTGTTTGTTGATATTACTAGGAAAATGGTATAACCTAGCCCCCAATAATCAGCGTCTCCCATTTATTTATTTTTATGAATTTTTCTTTGTGTTTTAGTTTTGGTTTTATCATTAGTTACTTATATTGTTTCTTGTATGCCTTATATTTATCACTAATGATTGATATTATACATTTTATCTTTTGAATATGTTATTTATTGGTTGCGTTACTGATTTCACTTCCAGAATTTTATATTTTTCACTCACGTTATATTTTTAACTTTTTTAATTTACCGTTCATTACTTACGTTTCGATTTTTCAAATATGAAATTTGTTTGTATAACTATATATATATATAAACCTATTTGTAGTCGGAAAATGATAAAAACGAAGCAACTAGTCGCTGTCGAAGGGTAAATAGGAGCGATAGGAAGCAGCGTTGTCGTCTTCATTATCGTCATTATCGTCGTTGTCGCCGCCAACGTTACCACTTTAAGGAGGGCTAAGCGCTCCTCACGCCTTGAGCTATATGCCTTTAGGCAAAAGATGATAGGCTGGGTTGCTCTTTTTACGATGCTAGATAGAGACGTCGTCGAATTTACCTGTATATCAAAGGCGTAAGTCCGTATGACACGTAGTGATAGCGTTAACGATTTCTGTAGGTCAGCTACTAGTATTTAGCGAGGAATAAATCCAAAATTTGAATTGCGTATTGAAAGAGTGAAATAATTTACCGTAAATACAACGAGCGCATAGGAGGACGTTCGCGAATGGAACCAATATTATCGGGATGGGCATATACCCATTGTCGCCCCATTTGTAACGATAACAACGTAAAAATACGCCTCCGCTTTAACGGTATTCGTCAAAATATTTACCGGTAGCGACGAAGGCTACGTATGGCAAGTAGGATATGGTTATAGAAATGCTATAAACGTTTACTTTGGTTCGGAGTTTCAGTGTTTTTTGCGCTGAAGCGGCTTCCTGGCGCACCCTAACGAGGCGTGGCTCCGAGAAATAGGCCCGCTCCACCATCACAGCTTCATTAGGACAGAAGTTAATATATATTACGATTTGAAAAGTAAACGTTCCGTACCCCTTCATCACTCGTTGATAATACTTTTACGATATTTGACGGGCACAATGAATAAAGGCAGTGTTTTTACCTGAGGCAAGAGAATAAAATTTATAACCTCTTACTGCTATTATTATTGCTGTTGTTGCTCCTCTTTATTTTACTCTTGCTATTGTTTTTTTAACGCGGTGAAGGAGGAGGACAGGAAGTAATAAGTAAGTATAGGGTTGAACAGGGAGGGTAAGCTAATGGTAAGGAGGCTGGGGGAGGTATTAATGGTGTCTTGTATGAAGGCAGCGGCAGTAGCGGCAGCCTGCATAGCGTCAACGCGTTGCCATGTTATATAGCGCCGTTTATTACGTAATTTAAGTAATGGTATATTGTATATGAATAGAAGAACTCGTTGGTTCAACGTGAAGACGAAATATAATTCATCAAGAGCTGACCTGAAAATAACGACGCGTTATTGGAATAGAATAAAAGGAGGTTTTGTTTGAACCAACAACAATATACTTTATACTAACTTTATAATACATAACATTAAAAATTACGCCTTTATAAGGCTCGACTACTTTTCAAAACAAATTACGACTTATATTACACTATTGTTACTAAATAACTTATCATTATTACTAAATTATAGATACGTAGTTTTTTGTATAAAAATCAAGATTGTTAGTCAAAGTATATTATTCAATGTAAATATTACTATAGTTATTAAACGTGAGGGAGTACGCTAACAGAGTATATAGTAGGGGGTCACGGCTCAGATGAGGGTATCTAAGCTCTTATTTGAGGCATGCACTCTCCAAGTGTTTTTTTTTTTTTTTTTTTTTTTTTTTTTTTCATCTTTCTACTACTATATTTCAATACTATACTGTCTTCTTTATACGTAGACGTAAATACCTAACCGACAATGATGTTAAAATTGAAAAGATAATATTTTCTACGTCTTTTTTTAAAGACTATCATCAACTCGTAATATAACACTCCTTTTTTTGATGCTGTTATATACTAAATCCAAAGCTTTGCAGAAGAAGAGAATGTGAAAAACTAAAATCTCTATAAGTAATACGATAAGCCGTTCTTCAAGAATTTTACTACTTTATTTAGTATTAAAACGCCTAACAATACGCCTATTCTTAGTATTAGATATTATATACACATTAATACTATATACGTTTCCAATATTAATAAACTTAGTAAATTTTACAACGTATTCCCAAAAGCCCAATGAAACTTAAGCATCATTAAAATTTCAATCGAACAAATAATGAAGTTTTATTTTGTAAAAGGATGGGAAAAAGCCAAACCTGACTATTATCGTTACTTAGCTTTATGTTGTGACGATATTCTGCTCAGTTAATGGTAACATGGTTTGTATAAACAAAATCGTATGAAATATGTGGACGATATGTTACCGTTTAACTTCTTGATCTTCGTGATGTGGAGAAAATTGTATAAAGTTAAGGGAAATTATATATTTGTCACTCTTAAGCTTTCAAAAATATATAATACCTAACAGCTATGTGTTACCTTTCCACGCAAATATAATCAACTCATTACAAGGATCCAAGTATATATTTGTAATTAATGTTACTAATTTTTTATTTCAGCTTTTCTTATAATCGGACTATGGAAAGCGTTTCATTTTCGTTTCCTACCGTGGTTTTCAAGGTAGCAAGATTGCGCCAATAAGATTCATAAATTTATCTTTTTTTGCCTAAATATTTATAAACAGTATACTAAAACTTTTCCGCACGTTTCGTCTAGACTTTATCGATAATACTACCATCTTTTTGTATAAATTTAAGAAGCACTAGAAGTATATAGTATGATTTTGGGTTTTATATATTATGGTCGAAATTTATCTGTAAAAATATGAATCCTACTTAGGATTTAAGTTCATTGAATTACCTGGTTTCCGTATTGACGAATTCGGACTTTCCACTACTATCAAAAGTATATAATGCTTTATGAACCTCTTAATTCCAATTATTTTTATAGTGTTTAAAATATATGTCAGCGCTACTAGTTTTCCACGCGTTATAATACACTAGTTTATGTAATTATCTGATACTTTCTAAAACAGAATACTCGTTCATTAATTATATATGATAAAACAAGACTAATGAAAACAACAAACGTAACAAACGCATAAATTACACTTTAATAACAAAGATTTCTCCTAAATTTCAATGAAAGTATTTATTTACAGTTTTACGAAAGTATATTTGTAAACTGATAATGCTATATCATGCAGATATTAAATGTGTGTTGTTTCTATATGTTGATAGAAGTCGTCAACGAGGTTTCAAAGCTATACTATTCTAATTTAATCGCTATTTTCTGTGGAAACGAGGATATATAATTCCCATAACCGCCATACAACCCATTATATTTCTCAGAAAATTCCTTACAAAGGCCTAAATGAATTAAAGGCCCTCTAAATATGAATTGACATGCCACATATAGACGTATAAACGTCTTAGAACTACCTTGATAAAAGAAAATTACACCTTATTATCATATTTGCTACTCATGAGTTTATGATGGTAATTGCTAATATAATATCACTTAATACAATATCTACAGATTACGTCAATGAAAGGTTCATTAATACGGCCATGTACCTTATAAATAAAATATGGATATTGATTACCTTTCAGAACGATTTGTTATGACCTAAGCACGTTAGCGGGTTAGGAAACAGGCCAGCATGCAGCTGAGCTACCGAGAGCCTGAAGTCCAACACATCAGGCCGGGAACATCTCTTTGTCAGCACCAGACTAGGCAACCCTCCAGGGTTAGGGTTATCTAGATCACAAGTGCTCACTGAGCCTCAGTGAACACCGGTGAGCCTCAGTGAGCACTGGTGAGCCTCAGTACTGAAGATGGTATGAAGGCATGGATATATAAGGACACGGTCATCACCACACAGATAGTATTTCCTTCATAGCTCTTCAGTTGTCAATCTAAGTATTTAGTCTACACACCTGAATAGCCTAACGGCTAATGATCATTCTATAGCATGAACAAACATCTTCTGGTATTGCACCTTTGTTACCTCTGCTACCTTACTGCTAACATAAACCCCCTAACATCTTCTATTTACTCACAGGTATTTAGTGTAATCATTACAAAAAGATTTCGCAATTATATGAACCATAGAATTTATTAACGGAGTGTTGATAGTCGGGTTAATAGGTATTCAGATCAATTTTGTAAAGTTAGGTAACAAAAAAAATATTTATATCGTAAAGAATTCATTTCTAATTCGTCTTTTACTACTAATATATGCGAATTGTCGTCAAATACCCTAAATAAGGTAAAGTTTGCATGATAAACTCCTAAGGTAACCTTTATAGGTTACGTTACTAATAAAAAGATTATTACGGCGTTATTAGTCCAAGTTAAATCTTGCAATAAGTCGTTTCAATTTACTCCAGAACAAGTAAAATCTTTCTATTTCATTATATTTTCAAAATTCTTCATTGTTTTTTCCAATTTGACTACAAAATCACATAATACAGACCGTAATAATGTGAATAATTACATTTAAAGCGACTGGATGATAAGAGGAAAATATAAATAAGCTACCTTTGGGTAGGTGGATATACTTAACTAGTACTTATAGTTTATCCTAGTTACATTATTATAAGAAAACAAATTTTTACCTTACGAACTACTAGCTTAACAGCTATTTTGTATATAGTAAATAGGATATCGAATTTATCATCTCGGAATAAAGTAACAATTTAGCGACATAAAAATATCAGCCATATGAGGTTTTAATTAACTATTAATAAAGAGGTCGTTAAAGTTAAGTTTGTTTACAACCTAAACATTTTCCGTTTTACTTAACAATTCAAGTAAGCTGTTAATATTATATATAGAAATAAAAAAGGTTTGTTTAGCCTTGGTTTTCAACTAAATTAAGGGTTTAATAACACTTGCAACTGTTTCGCGTTTTTATTCTGATACTTTAAACGTAATAAATTTTAAAAAAATATTTTAGAGGAAGCGTAATTCCACGATATTTTTTCATATGCCTATATCGAGGTATATAGTAACGGTTTTACTCCTATTTGTAATGTGTTTACGACCTCGTACGAAAATCTGTAAATATTCGTAACCACTTATTACCATAGTAGTCTCGTTATAAACATTATAAGTTACAATAACTTTCAACTTTTCCAAACTATTAACAAATTCGTTTAAGGTAGTTTCGTTAGCTCAATGTAAATGTCCACATATAATACTAGTGTGAATATAATTGCAAGTCAAATAACTTTTTAGGTAAGCAAATAACTGATTATATAGGTTGAAAGACTCGTAATAATAGTCGCAAGTTTTCTTACTTAGCTTTGATATATCGATTACTTTATTTAAGATACCCTTTTCCGAATACTTGAAGGAAAGGCGTAAAAATATTCCTGATGACTGCAGGATTTGGTTATCATTAGTATCTAAATATATATTATAAATGCAATGATTGTGGTTGCGGTCACGGCGACGTTTACGACTGTCTCAGCGACGTTCGTAATTACTTCAGCAGCGTTTACGACTACCTCGGTAACTTTTATAGTTGGCTCGACGTTTGTAATCCTAATTTTTCAGCCGTTCATCTCGTTTGTATTGAAGAAAAAGATTTTCTCGGCGTTAATAATATTGTTTACGGTCTTAGTAACGATCGTATAAACGACCGTACCTTATATATTAAACTTCGTATGAATTATTGGAATAACGATTTTTTTCGTACCTTTTACGAGTATTGTTGTGATTACTGCGATAATTGTAACGCCTTTTAATATCGCTCTTTGAAGTAAGCCGATAATAGGAAAATTTGCACTTCGTTACCATAAGTAACGTAGTATTATATTCCTTCATATTAGCTATATACTTACGTATTTGCTGTTCTCAACGAAGAGAAGACAAGTATTATTAGGTGTTTATATCCAATAAGGACCAAATATTAACTGTGACTCCTCGTTAATTTTTATCATACCTGTCTAAAATATCAATAGCCTTAGCGTATCGTATCTTCATTTCAATATATTTTTAATATGTACTTATCGATCAAAATGTTACGAAAACGAAAGTTTTATCTTCGATACTTGGTAATAATTTGTCCAAAGTTTATGGAAAATCTTGCCACGAAAGTATTAATAATCTCTGTGAAGCTTCGGGAACATAACTTATGATGGTTAAATAAAATTAGCTTTAGGTTCTACTAATGAACAGCGGATTTTCAAAATAAGTTTAAAAATATTTTAACTTATTAGTTTTCGAAGATGATTTTGGTATTAATAAATAGGTTTGGTCATTACTAAAAAGACCAGACATCTGTAAAAATAACGTCCTTATCAATTATTATAATATCCAAATCCAAAGAATCGGGAAATTATGGGTTGAAGACCATTATTTATTTTAACGTTTTTTCCCTGCCAAATACTGTAAAAAAAAAAAAAAAAAAAAAAAAAAAAAGCTGTAAAGCTTCACGTTTATTGGATTTTTCTTGTTTTTATAATCCGTAATCGTATTCTTAGGGATGGTCATAATCTCGAAAAGGTTTGGGCTTATACCAGCGGTCGGTAACTTACTCGCGGTTTTAACGGTCGTTTTTACGAGGATGATAATTATCCTTATGAGAATGACAGTTCTCCTTCCGAATATGGAAGCCTAAACATGGAGATTGAAACGATAAACGGAAAATTTGGGTTTAAGAAAAATCTCGTCGTATAGTAACCAGAGCAATTGTAAATATTTTAACTATTCCTACCTTAACGTATTTTTTCATTTAGTTCCTTCCTTTGCAAATATTATTATCCGGAATATTAGGGAGTTTATTTACAGCCATAAAAAGATAGTTAATTTGTCGATCGATGTATTTATAGAGATGAGCTGTAATAGTTTTACCGTTACCGCTACTGTTGCCTCCACTACCACTAATACTGCAGCCTAAAAAGGCAGTGTTTCTATATATTATATAAATTGTCGTGTAAAAGAAAGCTGGGGCTAGTAAGTAAAGAGGAAGTGAAATTCGAAATAGCTGTTACGTTTTGGAAAGATCTGGACTAGCAAGTAAAGCTTGCTGGCCTCAAGTTCGTCATAACGGCGTATAAGAAAGTAACTGCTCTGTTAATAACGCTTACAGCTATTTGATCGTTATGAAAGAAAGAGCAGACTAATAGAAGGAATGGCAAGCCTATAGAGGAAAGGGTAAACGTATGATGACTTAGGTGATTGGTGGTTTTCTATAGTTTTTCGTGTTACAGACTATAGCAGCAACGAAGCCCGATGTCAATTAAAATCTGGTGGAAATCAAGCCTAGTTTAACTTAATTAGTTATATTTACAGCTACTATTTATTAGATCTTACTGGTGGTGGTGTGATTTTCAGTGTATTAAAAGATAAAGAAGCTTAGTTTAGGACTTTGAAGCTGCAGACTTTGCAGAAAGTATTATATAAAATAACAATAAAGAAGTTAGATAGAGTTTGGTACCCCACTTAGGTTCAACAATAAGTTCTTTGACAACTGGACTATTAACCTGTGGAAGATGATTCAAAAGGGTAATAAATCTAAGTTAAAGACGAAGGTTAAACGATAAGGGATATACGTGCTAGAAAAAAAAATTTACTAGGATAATAGAAACCCTTTTTTGAGTTATACCAATTTGAAGGATGTTCTTAAAACCTACGCCCTAAGGGAAAAGGCATTAAAGAATTTAACGCCCTTACAAAGGTTTTGAGAAACCTCCTCTTTACCCTTAATTAAATCAAATATTTTTGTGCGCTGAAAATATAAAACTTGTTAATTTGTTCTGCAGTCTAACATTTTTACGAAATAGAATAGAGTACTCCCTTAATGAGGGTAAAGCGCGTGAAGTAACGACCATTAACGCGGTAAAAAGTGTTTACGTTGACGCTATCCACCGGTTAATCAAGCAAAATCGTAAAATCCTTCAGAATCTTCCTTACGACCAAGTCCCTCTTTCCCTTTAATCCTTCTTTTCAAACCGCTAAATACTTTAAGGTAAAGCTTTCCACATAAAGAACATCTACACGCGTAAATAAACCACAAGCCTTACCACAAGACTTTACCCTTCGTGTTTGGCGACTGATAATTACTCTTGTTATTGCTATTTAGAAGTTTTACAGTTCAAGTTAACGGTAGGAAATACTACCGACGATTGAAACAACCATTGCGACCTTTTCCCTAAACTTATCAAAATGATTAATATTAACTATAAACTCTTAACGGATTTCGCTAGTATCTGGAATAATGTAGAAACCTATAACCGGAAGCTATATAACTACTCAATACGAAAATAATTCCCTTTTGAAGCATTTGTAAGTAGATGAAGGTCTCTCCTCCTAATTTTCACTTACCATTCCCCAGGATATTTATGAACTGCGTTAAATATTATTACTAGACTTTTTTAACGCAAAAACCATTTGCGAAATTTATAACGGTATAAAAAGCCATTTCGAATACACCGTTAATTTTTCGCAATATCATACGGATTAGGCTACGAAAAAGTAAATAATAATAATAGTCAAGAAGAAAGAAGAAGAAATATTAATAGATATATTTAACCAAATGTTTTATAAGTTAATATTATACCAATAATTAATGGGGAAAGCATATATTAGCAAGGCTATGTTTCGCAAGTACGGGTAGTAGTTATTGGTGTAAGAAAGTTTAAATACGCTTTATGTCGGTAAAGTCTATATATATTAACGTGAAAAGTAAATGAGTAGAAGAGTAATCATAAGATTGGTATTGTAGTAAAAGATAAATCGATTAAGCAGAAGTATTTCAAAGAGTGCACGCTACAGATGGAAGGTTATAAACCTCCCATCCGAGCAGTGGCTCTTTTGCCATACGCTTTGGAATACTCATTCCAGACCGCTCTATACATTGCCGTGCGATTTGAAATACCCATTCCAAACCGTTCCATACATAATACACTTTACGTATTATAAGAGTGCAGCCTATAACGTGACATGTTATTGTGCACTTTGCAGGAGTGCACCTTGTAATACAGTATACTACTACTTAGCCTATATATACTATTTATAAAGGTATATAATAATATCCATATAGACAATTTTTTCTTTCTTTTTTATGTATTCATAATTAAGTAACGACAGTGTAGTTGTAGCTATTATGTATATATAGCCCTATAATAATAGTGTGGTTATAAAGGTTCAAATTAGCAATTTCCGTAGTAATAGTATAGTTATGCTATTAATTGTAAAAAGTCAAAACGAGTAGTTTTCGTAACAATAGTATAATTATAAGGGTCCGAATCAGTATGTTTTGGCTGCGGTGGTAATTATAGCTAGGGCCTGGTTAATATAGTTAAATAGTGAAGATATAGTTGGTAATAACAACTTTTATGATTTTTAATAGGGGTAGTTACGCAGGTGTTATAGGGGGTGATTACTTAGGTGTAATTACGTAGGGGTAATTACGTTATAACGTATTGGTTTAATATAAAAAGATATATCGTTATCGTTCCAGGTAAAACTTCTTTTTTTTCCTTTAAAGGCGCGTAATTAAAAGTAATATAAATCCACATTTTAAATTAACTTAACCTTTATTATAATTAACTAATTTAAACCGTTCTAATAGGCACGACACTTAAATAATACCTGTATACTAACCTTTAATTTAAATAGATACCGCGTAAAAACAAAATGGCTAGGCGCCGTTTGACGCGAAAGCGTTGTCGCGCCGCCGCCGCCATAGCCGCCGGCGCCACTACCACCGCCTCCATCCCACCCTTATCGGAAACAATCTCGTTAATAGTAACCACCCCGCTCGCCGCCGTTACTCCGTTAAGCTTTGCCGCCGGCCCTTCGCCTCCCTTCGCCGCCGCCGCCACCCCCTCTTTCCCCCCCTTTCCCTCCTCTTTCCCCAACTCCTAAAGGGAGAAACGGGGGGCTTTTAAAGTTATAAACCTTACCCTTTCCCTGCAGATAACAACCTCCTTACCTAAGAGAGCTCCTTTACGCCATAAACGTAACTTATCGCAACTACGCAAAGGTTTGTATATTTCAAATCCAACCGCTTATATACCTTTTATGTTTTGTCTCTTTAAATAAGAAGCATGAGGCGGACCTGCTCCGCCGCCTTGAACTTCGTATCGCTAAAATGCGTCGCAAGGCCTCTTTAACACGTAAGGTGTTAAAATAGCGTACCCGGATCCGTAATTCCGGGCCTTTAATAGATACGCCCTATATATCATGTATTGCATTTATGGCCGCGATCAAGTCCGTTAGCGATTATTATAAAAGTGAAGATCGTTCGGCTTGCTATTATCATTACGAGCGGACTGATAACAAATACGACCCCGTTACATTAGTTTTAAAATCGTAAGCCGAGGCTGTATTACGCACCCATAGGCTTTATGGTAAAATGTAATTAAAATTTTAAAATTTCCTCTATGAAAAAAGTAATATCTGGGGCGCTTTATAAATAATCGCGGTCGCAAATAACTAAAACAAGCTGATATTAATAAATAATAAACGCCAACCGGCGGACCAAAAAGTCGGCAGCTGACATTACCGTATAAAAACAGGGCCTACGTATATACTATATAAATAAGTTTAACGATGTTATCGCGCGTCATCGTAAAAAAGGTAAAAATCTCCTTACGCCTTTACCTAAGAGTATCCAATATAAAACGTAAAGCCATATTATTACTAACGTTAATAGCTTTGATAACGGTAATATAGGTAACGTTAATATAAAGGGAAAGAGTAACAAAAAGAATAGTAATGACGCGACGACGCCGCCCTTTTCCTTTTTTCTTAGTAATAGCTAGATACCCTTTATAGCCGGGCCGGCGCGCCCGGCTATAATAATATTATTACTTTTTTCAAAGAATACTTATGAGTAATAAATATAATGTAAACTATAAAAAATATGACAATAAAATACGTAAACTAAAGGGTAAAAGTATATTAAAAACTGTACGAAGTCGTATATTCGATGTGTGATAATATTTTAGGAAGGGCGCGAAATAGTAAAACTCAATAAAAAAAAGTAAAAAAATACGAAATTTGGTAGGATCGAGTCGTATAAAGTAAAGAGTAACAGAATATTGGTAGCGACGCGAAATAACAGGGTTAAACAAAGGTATAAACTGGAGAGTTACGCAGATAGCAAAACTCGGACTGCTTTAAATCAGCGAGAGTGGTATAATATTTTATTAAGGTTGCAAACCCTTTTTAACTATACTAATAAATAATATATTTATTGTTATAAACTTTTTTAACATTCCTTTTGGTATAACTTTAGTTATTACGTTTATCGGATTCAATTTGCTATGAACCCATTTTACTTCTTCGATCTTCCGGCGCTTATATAACTCACGTAATGCCATAATATCGATTATTAATCACTTTTTATTGATAATACCTGATTGAACTAGGTATTTATAAAACGAAAAGGAGTTAGTATATATAATAAAAGGGATGGAACATAAACTAAACTTCGAAATGATCATCTGAACTATTATTACCATAATAATACCCGAATCAAAACTTTGAACTATGTTATAAAATTTTAAAGATAAAACTCTTTTTTTAACCTTTTCATACTTAATGAAGCTTTAATAAATAATATTTTCACGAAACGTAAATCCGTTTCAAGCCTATATTTTGTTACCTAAAATTGAAACCATTATTATTTACAAACTATACTTTTTATTATCAACGAAAAAGCCGTTGATAAAAATGAACA
Source organism: Anisogramma anomala (assembly GCA_038502455.1). Taxonomy (NCBI): domain Eukaryota; kingdom Fungi; phylum Ascomycota; class Sordariomycetes; order Diaporthales; family Gnomoniaceae; genus Anisogramma; species Anisogramma anomala. Next base: position 36,165,377 of record JASMMZ010000003.1, on the reverse strand, counting down.
GCTTTATAATATATTAATCTAGTGATGTGAACTTCGAACCGCGTTTTATATTATGGTTTTGCCATATTAAACGCTTGTTAAACGCTTTACATATATCGTTCGTCGGGGTAATTTAAAATTACGCGGCGACTAAAAAAATAAATACCGCTTTCGATTATACTATAAAGGCAACCCAAACGCTATGTACGCGTTAGTATTTGTATTCGTCAACCCGTTTTAAATTATCCAAAATGACAAGGGCAACTTTGTTTAACTACCCCTTTTACGTAAAGCCGAAAACTCTGTTTCGGAAAGTGATAGTAGCACTATTAAAATCGATTATGTGGTTTTCCATCAAGTACGTCTTGGGTTTCGCTTTTAAGTCAACCTCCAAAAGTTTTCTTTCTTTATATACGGAAAATGAAGCGTTACATAACGTTAAATTGTCGTCTGTTTATGTACCTATTAGTGTAGAGCCTCTCAAACGGACTATTAATATTAATAAATATAGGTCGAAAGTTAAATTAGTTATACCGAATCTTTTTATAATGCTTGTGGTAGGTGTTATATTATTAAATAACTGATTTAGTCAAGCCGTAATATGGGTTTATAATACGTAATATCGTTACAGCTAAGTGGTATTTTTTTTTTAAAAAAATGGTGAATCGACGTAAATTCGTTATTTAAACCGCTTTTTCAATTATGTGCATACTTATATTATATTACAGAGCTCTACATATGGGTTATATAATTCGTTAAAAATAGCTACGAATACGAAAATCAGGCGGTGGTTGGCATATTGTAATATAGACGATTGGATTATATTATACTTTTTACCATCGTCGTTATAGCCTTTGACAACCAAGCGGATTTTTTTGTAAAGCTTTTCGGTTTTATCTATAATTTCATAGACGAGGCGAATAAGAAAAGTCCTGTAGGCGCTGTAAATCGTTAGGTAGAACCGTTCAAAACGAAATACGCTATGGTTGATTAAGGAAGAAATCTCTATTTGCGTGGATTGTTTGAATAGGGTATTTATGGTAGTAATAATGTTATCGTAGCGAAGCTTTAGACTAAATTCGTGTTTTTCCATTTTTTTTACGTAATAAAGGAATTTATAATAAAGTTTTTATACCTTTTTTGTGGGGGTTTTAAGCTAAAGGGACGACTTTGGCGATGAAGTGCTGGTAAGGTTGGTATAGGCGGGTCGCTTTTATCTAGCGGAAACGGGCCGGATATGTAATTCGGGGGGTGGGTTAAAACTAAAAGCGGTTTGAATTCGTCTCTTCGAAGGGTGTTTCGTTAGCGGTTGAATTCGGATTACGGTTCCAGGCCGTTTTTTTTCATCTCTTTCCTATACTCTCGTATTATAGTCTAGCTAAACGAACTTATACCATTTGGCAAATCAACCAATATACTATGTCCTTTAAACCCATTAATTTTCCAAAAGCCAATCTATTTCTCCTTAGCTTTTTTTAAATTAGAACCTTAGGTCATAACGATAAATACAAAATGCTAGTTTTATGCGGGCTATTTCTTGTAACTAGCGCTTTGGACACGTCGTTTTTAATCCGTAAGGAACGTAATATTTCTATGGATTTCGCTATAATATTATCTTTTTACACTGTAGATAGTAATAGTGCGGAGTTTATATAAATCCTCGGGTAGGTATCAAAAACAAGGAGTATAGGGATAAGCCCACTAAGGCTAAAAGTGGTATTAACGAAGCTAACCAACATTTAAAGAATAGATTCCTTAAAACTAGTACCCTCTAATTCCCTAGATAATACCGTATACGTTTTTCTAAACGGTTCATTATATTATTTTTACTTTTCAATACCCTATAAGGCTTCTAATAAAACTTACTTACACTAGTTACCGGCTATCTGAACCTTAATACGTTAATCAATAAAGTCGAAAGTTGTACCTACGTTGTATGTAATCCAGTTTAGGGGCTTTAAATGAACGTTTAACCAGAAGTTAACCAAAGCGTCCTAATAGTTTGTAACGGAAGCTTTTCGTGTAAACTTAGTGGCTTGGAATGATATTGTCGCGTCGACGACGTAAAAACCCAGTTATCTATCTACATATATAATATTAATAGTTACTTCATAATGAAAATTTATATCGTTCTAAAGACGAAATTTAAACCGTCGTAAGGCTTATAAATGTAGTTGATACTTATGAAAAAACTTCTCGATAGTTTTAAGTACGTTCTTTCTTACATCTGTGTAGCTTGCGGCGTAGAGCAGACGCAAAAGGCGTTTTATTACCGGGTATCCGAATCGTCGGTACAAAATCCACTATTTCAGCTACGTTAAGTAAATAACCTTAATTATACGTATTTCGGGGAAAAACCACAGATAGCTGAATTTAAGCCGGAGCGATACGGATAGGCTATTTGAGGTGCGGACAAGCTGATTATTCGTATTCCGAACCTTAAGTCCAAGCTTATTTATATCAGCCAATAAAAGTAGGAATAGTATTTCAAATTCTATTACATAAAACTTAACCGGTCCGAATCGCGTATTTATAAAGATTGTCCTAAATGATATCTTTTTACCTTTATTAAATAATACCTTTCGGTATTATCCTATTTGGTTTAATTAAAACTTCGGAAACTTCGTTACAAACGCGTCGAATTATAGTTTTTCAGCCATTAAAATTTTAGTAATACCGGTATCAGGTATAATTCCCTGAAAACGACTACCATATCTGTCTGAAAGTATAAATATAACGCTATATAAACGTTAAGAATTCCGTTTACGTAATCTAGGGCTGTAATATAGAGGAAAAGGGCGTTTTATAGCCCTGAGAAAATACGCTAAACAGTTTTATCATCGTAGGCTATTAAGTAAACATTGTTACCCTTAGAATTTTCATCTCCAGATATATATTTGTAAGGCTGAGCGTTAAGTCCATTATCTATACTTTTGTATTCAGCTATGTAGGTTATAAAATTGGCTTTTATCTGGTCTTTAAATATATAATCGGCTTGAAATTATCGTTCAATCCGAATTTACTCGTAAATGAGGTGGTTAGTGAAACCAGCAGCCGATTTTTCCGCATACGATATACTGCTTTTACAAATCTACAGGGTTCTGTATACATTTTTGTAAGTATTACTATAGCCGCGGTACGTTTTACACATTTCCGAACGATCGTCACTATCCTTTATTGTTAGGATTCCCTTCTTAATACCTGTACTTTAGGCGTTCGTTTTACTGTGAGTAAACTTTATATTTTCTATTCAAAACGTAATAGATAGTTTTAATAAGGTACGCTTTGGTAATTTAACCTTTACCTTTGGTTTTCTTAGCTATAAATATTGATCTGAGGCTCTCCTATCAGCGTATAAAAGTCTTAAACAATATTTCAAAGCTTATATAAAAGGTTTTTAGGTTCTTTTCCAATTTAAAAAGTGTAAGGTCGAAATTCAGGTTTTTGCGGTATACTTTCCTTACTATTTAGATAAATAGTTTATTACCCCTATATTCCAGTTTAAAGGCTACTTAGTATTTCCGGAACCTAGTTGATTGGGTGGTAAAAATCTCCTATAGGTTTTTATCGGCGTTTTCTAATTAGGTTTCTACGGATTTCTAGGTTATACCAGCTTATTCCTCATCGTAAATTTCGTAGTTAATCTTTATATTAAAATGGGATTTTAGGTGTATATAATACTCCGTAAATATATTTCTTGACGTAAGGTAGTACATATACTATTCTTCAACTTACTCAGATAATATACCGGATAGGATAATATATAACTAAAAGGTTCGATATTTAGTTTCTTATATATATTAAGTATAACACGTATTTTATTATCAAATACATCGCATGGTTTACCGCTATAGTTTTCGTTCCTATCCTAAAGCTTGGCGAAATTGGTAAGCTTTATAAAACCGCTCCTGTTAGTGGGAAAACGCTGCGGTAAAAGGTTACGGTCAGGGTCGTAGTTAGCGGGTATTAATCTATAGGGTACATATTAACTTTTCGCACCGTTCGTCAATCTCTAAAGCGGGGCGTTTTCGATATTCGGACCGCTTTCCTCGTAACGAAACTAGTTATCCACGGCAATTGGGGTGCGGTCTTATCTCGTTCTCAATTCGTAATTTCGTTTTAGAAAGGGTTCTTGTTTAACCCTCGTTGTAAATAATCGTTGCGGTACTTCCTCCTCTTCCGTTGATTCCTCTAATTCTATTTCTAATTCGTGACTGGAGTTTACCCTCATTAAACGCCGTATTTCAATTTACGATAGCTTTTGTAACCCCAGACCATTATTTTAAGTAGGCGTTCCTAACGTTTCTTTAACTAATATCTCTTTACAAATTTCACTTTCATTACTTTATTGTTTATCTATTTTAACATTTGTCTAATTTTGGCCGTTGCTATTAGGTCTTTTACAATTCGGCTATTAGTTCCACCAGTTGTATTAATAACTTTACTTCGTAGTTGTTTTCGTATTTTTTTTAAATTGTACCATCGACTACACGTCACATATCCGGAGTTGAATTTGCAAAATACTCTTTAAAATCGTTGAATAAGTCGCGTCTTTCGATTTCGCCGTTACAACAATTAAGGATTATATTAATCATATACGTGTTAGCTGCATACGTATCTAAATCCTCCACTTTTACTACGGTTTCGTTATCTTATAGGTTAAGGTCCAAGTAATTTAAAATATTGTCACGAAACGATGTATAGGTAAAAAGGTACTCCATACAATCGTTATCTTTTATCAAATCCATTACTGGTAAAGCTATAGTATGCTTAAATAGGTAGTTTGTGTGTAAATGAAATGCTTAGAGCGGCGCAAATTGGTGATTTCGCGCCGTGTTTGTGTATATTCCTAACTTACCCAAAGTATATAAAAGTGGAAATTCAAAGCAAATAATATTTCTAATACTTACCACTACAAATAAATTTCAAATACTAATACTTGAATGAATCGTAATCACAAACTAGTTAAACGTCTTAAAATAAATCTGTTAACGCTTGATAACGCTACACTAGCTAAGCGGCTAAAAAGACTCAAACATCGTAAGTACTTAACCTAGTGCACGCAGGGAAAGCGAATTTAGAAAAATAAAAGGCGAATGTGGAAAGGTGAATAAAGCAAACTTAGAAAAAGGGGGAAAAGAAATGTGGGCTGGGGAAGGTGTGCTAGGTGATCCGGTATATGGGTCCTGGTTAGTTTTTAGCTAACGGTTTGGATTGTTATTTCGTAGCCGCTTTTACTAAAACGAGCGGTTTGGTTATTGCGTTTGTAACCGCTCCTAAATCAAGCGAACGATTCAGATTCTGTATTCGTAACCGTTCTTGTATTTTACGAACGATATGGATTATCGAGTTTAAATCGGATGGATTCCAACAAATGGTTTCGAAACTTAGTGGTTTTCGCTTATGTAGCCTAATGCGTAATTAAACACTCTCCAAAAAGTGCCCGGGTACGTTTAAAGCGCTAAAACAAATTAACGGTTAACGTAACGGAGTCTTTTAATTAACAAGGCACTAATTGGTTAATAATATCGTATTAAAAGTGGGTTTTTTTTTTCAAAGTTATTCTGAATCTTATAATCTTGCTACGTTTCGGGTTTCTCGGCGCTCCTACGTAATTCTACACTTTCGTATAGTTCTTATAAGTCGTAGTGATAAAGTAAAAATAATTGAGACCGTTATAATATCCAATTATAGGTATTGAACTTAGGTTTATCTCTTTTTTCCTTAGCTATTTGTATTCGACCTAATTGGCTACTAATTAGTATAGGTAAGGTTTATATTTATTTACATACAAATCAAATAAGAAAAAGAGTAATTATAAAATTGGTATTATGATAAAAGATAAATCTATTAAAAAAAGTATTTCAGAGAATACATGCTACGGATGAGAGGTTATAAGCCTCTCATTCGTGCAGTGGTTCTTTTGCCGTACGCTTTAGAATACCCATTCCAAACCGCTCCATACATTGCTGTGCGGTCTAGAATACCCATTCGAGACCTCTTTATTCATGATGTACTTTACATCTTGCAATAGTGCAGCCTGCAGCGTGACACGTTATCGTGCACTCTACAGGGGTGCAACTTACAATACAGTGCACTGCTACTTAGTCTATGTATACTATCTATAAGGGTATATAGTAATATCCACACTTTATAACGTTTAAATGCCATTTGTAAGGTTTTTTTTAGCCAATTACGGTCCTCGTTTGAGATCATAACGGTACTTAAGATAAATTCGTTGAGTATATACTTTGAAGCTGATGATTTCAACGATATACATGCAAAAGATTGCGGAATATTATATTACGTTACTCGTAAGTACGGGCGACCTTATATTTTAAAATATGGTTTAAAACCTTCTAATTGAAGGAAATAAATAGGTTGATGCTAACGAGGGTAAGAATTTAACGGTATTGTTAACCGTAAGGACGATTATTATGATAATGGTAAAAAATATCAAATTTGTATTAAGTCCGGTTATTAGTTAATTCGCTACCTTCTAGCTAAGCGTTACAAATAACAGGCAATGTATTACTTCCAGTACCATATTACCTTCGAGTAAGATTACTTTAACTATATCGCAGATTATGAGGTCAAAAAGATGTTAATAGAAATTATATGACTAAGTAAGTTAAGTGGTACAAAGACGCTATTCCTGACGCGGCCTAGTAATTAGACAACCACGTCTTTGTAAGGATCACACTAAATACCCGTGAGTAAATAGAAGGTGTTAGGGGGTTTATGTTAGCAGTAAGGTAGCAGAGGTAACAAAGGTACAATATCAGAAGATGTTTGTTCGTGCTGTAGAATGATCATTAGCCGTTAGGCTATTCAGGTGTGTAGACTAAATACTTAGATTGACAACTGAAGAGCTATGAAGGAAATACTATCTRTGTGGTGMTGACCGTGTCCTTATAT